>CM076579.1:1107312629-1107912629 GCA_034641835.2 Pinus albicaulis
TCTGATCTGAATTTATGCAGGAACACAACAGAATAAACATATAACCATAGATACAAAGATGCAGTAGAAAAATCACTTCATTTCATTAATATCAAATAACTGAAATTTGCTTATAGACAGAATGGAAAAAAACTAGCTAGGGTGCTGGTAGCTATCTCTTAGAAGAAATGTGGCGGCTACAAGCCTCTGAACTGAGTTACAATGAGGCTCGAGGGCCTATTTATTATTTAGAAACAATGGAAAACCATAAACATCCAAAACCCTAACCCTAGGAGATGAAGTTCCAAAACTATGGGTCTCGTTTGGGTAAATTGGTGTTTCAACTTCCCGAGGACGTAACTTTGGCATACGATCTCCGTTTGACGTGAACCATACCTTGTTAGAAAGATCTATCTAATGACTACAAATTTTGAGTAAGCAACATCGGTCCATGGACCCATGTTGCTCCCAGCTTTCCAAAAAAAAGTCTTTTAGGGCCTCAAAACGGCTCTGGAATTTCAAGACCTGAAAAACTGCTAAAAATAATAAGTTGTGCCGAAACTGAAAAACTGAAAGAGACAATGGTGGGGCCCCAAGTGGAATAGGTGGGTGACCACTAATATCGACCTGGATCATTCCTCCCCCCTTAGGAAGAAATGGTCCCCATTGCATTAGGTTCCTCCATGAGATGAGGAAACTTCTGCTAAACTTGGTCGTTGGTGAACCACTTTCCCTGGTGCAGGAGTTGGCCAGCTTTGACAACCTGATACATTTGGATCTTCTGTTGGCGAGTGTTCTTGATTTGCATGTACATGATACAATCTATGGTGGCCTATTCCATGCAGTCTAGGTTTAACTCTGTTGGTGTGAGTTGTTCTGCAATGTCAAAGGTGTCCAGTAGAGGTGGGAAGTAAGGACGGAGGCGGTCCACATTGAATATTGGGTGCAGACTAAGGAATGGTGGAATATTGAGCTCGAAGGAATTGTTCCCTACAACCTTGGTGATGGTGTATGGCCCATATCAAAGTAGGCAAAGCTTGTGGTGGGGTCCATTGAGGCACTCCTTCTGCAAATGTAGCCACACTTTGTCTCCCGCCTATAATTTTTGTGGCACCCGATGTTGATTATGGTGTTGCTTGTACTTAGCATTAGCTCTGTCCAATATGTCATGAACCTGTTGGTGGATGTGTTGAATGCGCTTGATGAAGATACTTTCTTTGTCAACTTTTGACTGGACATGAGCTGAATTAGCCTAAGTAGCCACAAATGGCATGGCTACTTCAATGGGACACAGTGGCTGGAATCCCAAGCCCATCTGAAAGGGGCTGTGGCCGATTGAGCTGTGGAGAGCCCGGTTATAACTGTGTTTTACATAGGGAAGGCTCTCATTCCATGTGCATGGATGCTTTGAATTGTACATGTGCAGAATGTGTACAATCATTCTGTTGACAACCTTTATCTGGCCATCTATTTGTGGATGGAAAGTTGTGGACTTGATGAGATTGGTGTCCAGCATTGACCAGAGACTGGACCAAAATGTGCTGAGGAACCTGCTATCTCGATTTGATATGATAGACTGTGGGATGCGAAAGTGCACCCACACTCATTCAAAGAAGATTTTAGCAGTGGCTTCTGCTGTGATATTCTTCTTGCAGGTCGCCATAATGGCGATATTCGAGAATCTATCGACGACCACACAAACATAGTCATTTCAATGCTTAGTATAAGGCAGACTCGACACGTAATACATGGAGATGGATTCCCAAGGTCAATTAGGGGTAGGTAGCAGAGTATATAGGCCTTGCTTCTTGATGGTTGGTTTGGTAATGGCACAAGCAGTGTAGGATCTAATGTGCTTCCCGACATCCTTTCGAAGGTTCAGCCAATAGAAATACTTTTGTAGTACTGCTACTATTTTCTCGACCACAAAATTCCTAGCGACTCGACTGTAATGTACTTCCCATATCATCTTGGCGCGCTCTCTTGAAGGAACACAAAAGTGGCCTAGGTGACATAAAAGTGCATCTTGGAGGTGAAAATTTGGAACTGGCATACCCCCCAAGAGTGCCTTGTATGTGTGGCTGAATTCTAGGTCACTCTTGTAGAGAAGTGGCCAATCAGAAGTCTCGTGCCCACAATATTTGAGAATGGTGGTGAATGCCACGATCGGTGGTCGGCTAAGACAGTCTGGAACATTATTGGTGCTACCTTTCTTGTATTTGATGTTCAAATTAAATTGTTGCAGATATGTGGACCACTTCTGATGGTGATCATTCTACAACTTCCCTTGTGTCTGTGTGAACTGCAAGGGCCGGTGGTCTGTGTGGATGATTGTTTCCTTCCCCAAAATGTAGTGCTTCCATTGTTGACAAACTTGCACAATGAAATACATTTCTTTGTCATAAGTGGGATACTTGCGAACTATGTTAGACAATGTCTCACTGTTATATGCCACTGGATGTCGTTGTTGAGTAGGAACCACCCCAATAGCATACTCAGAGGCATCCATCTCGATCTCAAATGGTTATTGCAAGTCTGGTAATGTGAGAACTGGGGTAGAATAGAGGCAATTTTTCAATTCCGTAAATGCCTTCTGTTGAGATTCTGACCAAAAGAATTTTTCTCTCGCTCCTCCCTTGGTGACTTGACTCAAGGGCCAAGTGATATGAGAGAATCCCAACATGAACCTATGGTAGAAATTAGCAAGACCCAGAAAGTTAAGAAGCTCTGTTATAGTGGTTGGGGCTGGCCAATCCCAAATGATTTGGATCTTGGTTGGATCCACATGCACCCTCCTTTCATCAATAATGTATCCCAGATATTTAACCTGGGTCATGCCAAAAGTGCACTTCTCCAAATTGGCACACAACTTGTGTTGTCGCAGTGTTTGGTGGACTTGTCGGATGTGGTGGAGGTGCTCTTCCCAAGTTTGGCTGAAGATCAGAATTTCATCCAAGTACACCACTAAAAATGAGTTGGTGAATGGCCGCAAGATGTCATCCATCAACCTCGTGAAGGTTGTGGGAGCATTTGTCAACTCGAAAGGCATGACCAACCATTCGAAAAGGCCTTCCTTGGCTTTTAAGGCAGTCTTCCACACATCAGAGGGTTCAATTGGTACCTGGTGATACCCAGAATTCATCAATCCGTGGGATCGAGTACCTATTCTCAAAAGTGATCTTTTTCAGTGCCTGATAGTCAATACAGAGTCTCCACATCCCATCCTTCTTATATACCAACACGATCGGGCTCCCACAGGGAAATGAACTTGGTCAGATGTGACCTTTCTGCAGTAGCTCCTGAATCTGCCTCTTGATTTCATCGTTCTCTAGAACAGAGCACCGATAGATTGGTCCATTGGGTAGCAGTACACCTAGGGTCAGATCAATCGGGTGTTTGACCTGACCGTGCAGAGGAATCCCTGTGGGTGAGGTGAAGATGTCCTTGTACTCCTCCACAACCTTTTCCATTTTTTGTTGTCGTGCAAAGGAGCCCTGTCTGTAGGTCATGGCCACTGTCTTCTTCTTTCCCTAGGGGCGGATCATCAAGAAAATGAATTTTTTGGTTTGGAAAATGAGCTTACTACATTGTTTTGCAGTAACCAAAGAGATAGCGGCAGGAGGTGGTACCTCTTGTATCCTGTACAACTTATTTCCCAAAGTAACAATAACAGCGTGACGCTGAGACTCATACACAGCATGACACTTCCACAAGTATGGTTTTCCTAACAATAAATCAGAAACATCAATAGGAGCAACGTCACATAATACCTCATCCATGAAGGGATTTATGCTATAGGGGAGGTGGCACTACTAGCTGACGAGGAGATCTCGTCATTGGTGAAGCCACCCGATGGTGTACGGATGTGGGTGAGCTGTGGTCAGCAAGCCCAACCGCTTCATGGTGTCTACTGAAATGAGGTTCTTTTGGATCCAATTGTCGATAATGAACTGTATCGAGGAGCCCTTTACCCACATCTGGGAGTGGAAGAGACGTTCCTCCTCTTCTGTATCTTTCAGTTCCTCCTTCTAGATCTTCGTAGTGGCAACAGTGGCATTGCACTCCGCATCAATAATATGTTTCCCTTTTTCATTCCCCTTATCAGGTTTTGATTCAGAATCAGAGCATGCATCTGACTTAGAAGCCCTCATCTCATCCACTAACGACTACTTGGCCTGACACTCACTTGTGTTGTGAGTGGAGCTCTTATGGAACTCACACCACTTTCCCCTGTCCTTATTTCGCTTTACTGTGTTGTTATTTGCTTGTGGCTTCGACAGGTTGTCTTGAGCCACCATACATTGGCTCTGTCCTTTGTTCTGCAGTTTGGGAGCACCTTTCCCTTTCTTTTGATTCACAGATCCAAATTATCGCTTCTTCTGTTTGAATTTATGCTCAATCTTGGCAGCATACCGGTATGTCATACCAAGCGAGGAGATGTCAAGGAACTCCATTTCCTCATGAATGTATCTGTGAAGAAAATTGCGATACTTTAGCACCAGATGTTTCTATGAATATTTGATACCTAACTTTGTGCGCAGGGTATGGAACGGATTCATGAGCTCATGCACATCTTGATCCCTTTGTTGTCGTAGTGTGGTCCATTATATGTACTTGTCTTCATAGCTCCTCATGGGATAGTATTGTTCCTTGATGGCATCCTGGAAAGAGTTCCAAGTTGGTGCGACTGAGAACAAAGAGGGTTTTGTCTATTCCTTGTTCTCACAGTAGGTTTCCTGACAGTCCTTGACATGGGGGGTAGCTTTGAGGAGTGAAAAAATAATCTTCTCCCGGTCGGAAAATTCATGAATCGAGAAATACCCTTCTAATAGATTCAAACATCTATCTATGGCATCTGAATCTATTTGAACCTCAAATATGGGAATGTCAAAATTTACTTGTACCTTAAAAGGAGTCGCACCTCCAGAGTGGCTACTAGATGCAGATGCGCCACCGGTGGGTAGCCGTTCAAGGATATGGGCAAAGTTATCCATCATCACATTCTTTTGTTTTTTGAGGGCCTCCTCGAGAAATATTTTGATAGGATCTCCTGCTTCCTCATCTTTATTTTCATCCCCCATGGGCGTCCATCAAGGTTTGCGAGGCTGATCTTGCAAAGGTTCCACCAGATCGAGCCCTAACTCCTTATACCCTGACCTCGTTGGGGACATGCAAAGAAGCATCGAGGAAAAACAGACCACTCTGATACCACTAATCCAGATTTACACAGGAACATAACAGAATAAACATATAACCATAGATATAAATATGCAGTGGAAAAATCATTTCATTTCATTAATATCAAAGAATTGAAATTTTCTTACAGACAGAATGGAAAAAAAACTAGCGAGGGCACTGTTAGCTATCTCTGAGAAGAGATGTGGTGGCTACAGGCCTCTGAACTGAGTTACAATGAGGGCAAATTTGATATTTATAAACAATGGAAAACCCTAAACATCCAAAACCCTAACCCTAGGAGATGAAGCGCCAAAACTATGGGCCCCGTTTGGGTAAATTGGTGATTCAACTCCCCAGGGATGTAACTTTGGCATACGATATTCCTTTGACGCGAACCATACTTCGCTAGAAATATCTATCCGAGGACTACAAATTTTGAGTGAGAAAAATCAGTCCATAGACCCATGTTGCTCCCAGTTTTCCCAAAAAAATGTTGTTTAGGGCCTCAAAATGGCTCCAGAAGTTTAATACTTGAAAAACTGCTAAAAATAGTAAGTTGTGACAAAATTGAAAAACTGAAAGAGACAATGGTGGGGCCCCAAGTGGAATAGGCGGGTGAACACCAATATCAACCTGGATCATATTCAAAGATATGTTATTAGGCATGTTTATATTAGAGATGTCACATATTGTATTATGCTTGATTTAGATGGTCTCCTAACAGTATTCTAAGTCATTTCCTTAGTTCTTAAATAATTTCACACATCACTCCATGTCGTACCTTCATGCTTTATGGGGCATCTGTTACATATTAATTTTTCACCATATTTACTTCTCGTCCTTGATCCTAAAGTGCCCTGAAATGACTATTGTGCAGTATATCCACCATGGAAAATACATCAAGATACCGTTAAAGGTTAACAAAAAGTTTCGTTGAAGAATTTCTAGCGAAGCTCAGCTCAAAAGATAAATTTTTGGGTCAGTTTTCTTTGCCAGTTTCCTGCTCGTGCTGATGGCAAGTTGCAACACTTTGACCTCGCACCAAAATTGCAATTTTGATGGGAAAAACCACTTTGATACGTTTCTCGTAGTGTTTCCTAAAATTGAGGAGAAACTTCATGCACTAAAATCTTCCATAACGGCGAGTTGCATATTTCTCAGTGGAGATATGGTCAAGCTCTCTCATTTGGAGCACTTGATCTTATTAATAGAGGATTTTCATTTGAAAAGTGGGTCTTCCTCCTTCTTTTACGGGCTACTAACTCCCTCTCCCTGTAAATTGAATATCATCACTCCACTAATGGTTGGTCATTGTTGGGTTGGTTTGATCATTAATCCTTTGTATCCCTATACTGTGATAATGCCTAAATTTCCATTCAGGAGAATTATTTCTTAAATAGCCTCGGTTTGGACTTGGACATCACTAAAGGGAGGCCTCCAACATCAAGGGTGCGATTATAAGCTTCCTCTTTTATATCCAATAATACATTTGGTGTTTCACTTTCCATATTTGTTTAAATATCTATAAAAGTAGCCTAATTCTCCTCGATATGTTAGGTATTTTGTATTGAATGAATGATATGTTTTGTGTTATGTGTGTTGCTATTTCTTGATCTCCTGCAGGTATTCGAACATTAGAAACAATAAGGAGTGAGCCTAAAGGATCGTGGATCAAGGTCTACATTGAATTATTGAATGATAACATCAAGAAGATTTAGGATCTTCTTCCTCCTCTTTTTCTTTGAATATAAAGTAGGAGAGGGTACATTAGATAGTCTCATGCGTTGCTAGACCCACTTTAGGGCCAGAGAGATTGCCTTTTTCTATAGAGGGGGTTTTCTTTACAAAAAGGAGGAAAATGAAGGAAAAGAACGGAAAATGAATAAAATAGAGGTCTCATTAACAAAAAGGCTTACGAGGATAAGTGGGGAAGCTTTTTCTCAAATATTATGTCAGTTTTGTTGTGGAGCTCTCATTATATTATCTCTCTCATACTCTTGGACACATAGATTTTTCTTGGAGTACTCTTGGAGAGTGTAGAATAATTCAAGTTTCAGAGAAATAAGGCAGAGGAAGAGTAGGAAATAACAAAAGGATATTGAGATCAACAACTACAACGAATTCCATTTACATGTACTGAGTTTAATGTTTTTTTTCCTCACTAGTTTTGGCATGGATGGCATATGCATGTAGTTTCTTGGTCATGATATGTCATTGGCATGGAGGAATTCCTAGATTAACAATGGATTTTCCTAGCCCTGTCATATCCTGGATAGCCATGCTGTTGTGGGTTTATTTCATTACTTATTTTTATGTTTGGTTGTAATGTGCCTTTGGTTGTGGGTTGAGTTACTAGTCTTGGAATCCATGGATGGAACAAACACTTTAGTCATGGATAACTTGGGTGCAGACCAATCTGGTGATGGTTGTGATGTCCGACTGTGAGGTTGAATCACTAGTTGTGGGTTGAGGTTGTTTTTCCTCTAGAAGCATTGGTTTGGTTTTGATTGATGATTTTTATGATATCCCACATTCAATCTTAGAATATGGCACAAACACGACTCGTTGAAGAGAGATTTGGCTCGTCCATGTCTATGGTTGGGTGGAACGTGGAAGTCCCAGGATTGGTTGCATTTTTCCTATGGAAATAAGAGTTATTTTTCTATTGTATTGATGGGTAAATATGTTTGTTATTATGTAGCTTATATGGTTGTTATGTTCTTGTAATTTCTGTTGTTTATATGTTGGTTATGAATGTGTTTTATGACAATGATGATGTATGGCTCTCATCATGTTTTGATTTGTAAATAAATAAACAATGTAGCTATTACCAAATATATGATAATGCAATTATTATGATGAGGAAACAATGCTTCCTAGATATTCTCAGACAAGTATGAGACCCCCTATGCTTAGATCTATTATTTAAACCTGTAGATTACATATTTATGACATGTTTGACAAAATTTCTGTCATGGCTAGTAGGAATACAATCAAGCCCTTGTTCAATTGTTTGCTTTTGCATCATTATGTTGTTGTTATAATTCATTTCTGAAAGTGTCATAGTGTTTTGGGCAATGAACTAGCCTCTTGGCTTGAGAAAATTAGCTCAAATCCCAAGGACATTGGCACAGGTCTAAAGACAAAATTTTGTCGAAGCATGCCTGCCCATGTTGTGTGAGCATCTATAGCCTCCCATACGCACCCTTTCCCATATCAAGCGAGCATCCCAGGGTTTAACAATCTAAAATATTAGTGGGACACAGGGGCTGGATTCATATGTGGTTGGGATGGCACCTGAGAGTTTTGTTGTTGATGTGGAATGTATGTGTGATGTGTTTTGGTCGCATCCACTTCCTTAAGGTCACCTATGAGGTTGAATCATATCGTAGTAACTATTTGACACATGTTTACCTCAGTTTGTTGGTTACTTAAGTAGATGTGGGATGAGGGTGTTACACCTTCAGTTTATAATAGAATCCTAGCATTTAAAATCCCTTAGGTTTATAATATTAATCCTTTATTTTTAAATATTAATATCTTTGATTGATTAATACCTTTGGTTTATAATATTAACCTGTTGGGTTTATGAAATGAATCCATTGGGCATGTTAATCCCTTGATTTTATAATATTAATAATCCCATATATTTATAATATTAATCCCAAAAGTTTCTAATATTAATTCGTTTGGTTTATATTATGAATCCCTTTGGTTTATTAATCCCCTATCTTTATAGTAGTAATTTCAAGTGTTTATAATATTAATTTATTTGGTTTATTATCCCTTCCCTTGGGTTTAAAATAGCATGAGTTTTATTAATATTAATAATCCCCTGGGTTTATAATATTATTAATCCCTTGGGATAATTAATCCCCCGAGTTTAGAATATTAGGGTTTATAAGATTTATTCATTTAATTTATTTTATTGAGCCAAACACCCACCTCTGGGTAGCCAAACACACGAGGCAGCCATTTGACTGCTAAGTCTGACTGCTAGGCATGCATACTCTAGCCCCCTTTGGTTTTGAACACTTGACCTCTTAGGACGAAATAATTTTTTTCTTACCCGTTAGGCCCACTCAAGCTATATTATTATAAACCGATAAACCCTTGGATTTATAATATCAATAGTACTATCATATTATTATAGTATAATAATAATTTTTATTATAATTTTTATTTTAATAATAATAGTAATTATTTTTATAATATCATTATTATAATTATATTTGTATTAATATGAATAGTAATATTAACATTAACTCTATAATTTCAAGGGGATTTTGGATAAACAACCATCAGTGCTCTCTTAAGGCATTCCTTGATATAGAGTCATTGGTTCAATTCCAAGACCCAATGACATGAGGAAGATGTAGTCCCACCAAATTTACAAAAAAAAATATTAAATCTATAATATTTACACTTATGATTGTATATGAACCATATTTACTAATGTAATTGTGCATGTGATTGATATAAACATATCGAAATATATAGACAACATTTATTAATATAATTCTGCTACTAAAATAAACACATGATATAAATAATTACAAAGTTACAAATATAACACATCAAACAGATTTGGGTTCTATCTAATTAATGTGGATCAAAGTCTTTTTGATAAAATAAACTAGTGATATTAATTATTACAATGTTGCATCATGTGAATTTAACCAATGAAAGTACTCATCATTTAGTTAGGGTGAGGGTTTACTTTTGAGAAATTTTGTGTGTTAACCTCTAATTCATACTCAAATTACAGCATATTACAACCATACATTCTAATGTTATAGGGGAAGTTTCTCTAGACATGGTTTTTTTATAAAATATTTAGTGCATTTTTATTGTTAAGACAATTCAAATTCTTAATTTCAACTGTCCTTGTCAAATTTATAGTAACGATATCCAGGAATACAACTAAAAGGCCAAAACTTGGAAGAAAACGTAACTAATTTTTATAAGTATGTAATATCTAGTATTCTGCATATGATATTAAAGGGGAAAATCTAATATTATTAAATATTTTATTATTATTCTAAATTTTATTAATAATTCGCGGATAGCATATACATATATGCAAGTAGATGTGTTCTTTTTTTTAATATAATTGTACGTGTTGTATTCTTCTTCTTGCCCCTATCTTCTGGCTTCTTGTGTGTTGTTGGCGCCGTGTGGTGATCGGGTCCGGGTGGACGCTCTATGTTTCTTTGGTCTCTTTGTTTCATCAAAATCGGTGAGCGATCGAAACTCATATTAAATGCAATCGTGAAAGTAAAATGTAAGTAATGGACAGTAAGATGAGAAATGGTTTTGCAATTATATATTATGACTATGAAGGCATCAAAGGAAATCAAATAAAATCTATGAGATTAAATGAACACTCCGAATTCATAAGTAAACGTGAAAGTAAAATGTAAGTAATGCACAGTAAGATGAGAAATGGTTTTGCAATTATATATTATGACTAAGAAGGCATCAGAGGAAATCAAATAAAATCTATGAGATTAAATGAACACTCCGAATTCGTAAGTTTTTGGTTGAGCATTCTACAAAGAAATGTAAATTGCATTGAGAAAGAATAAGTATTATAGAAATTTCTTAATCTGTAATATTCTCTTTCTTGATCTAGTCAAAGTGGATAGAATAGATCCATGGTACTTACCGTGGTATTTTCCCATGGTATTGACCAATGGTATTTCTTGTTGGTATTGACCTATCAAGCCTATAAAAGGGGAGAGAAGCTAGGCATTTAGAGCATTCTGGATTATCAATTTTATTATGTTTGGGTTGAGAACTTGGGCTGGCCAGTTCAATTATTGATCTCGGGACGAAAACCCCGCGGTGATGTTTATGTAGTGGATCCATCCAGGATTCACAAGTGGGTTTCAGTTTCTTATATTTGTCATTGTCAAGTAGCTATGCATGCCATTTGTAGGATTTTATGGTCTGGACACGTATCTTACTTTCAGTGAATAATAATATAAATAAATGGTTGCATTTCATTGTGTTATGGTTCTTGATGAAAGACGGTATTAAATGAGAACACTAATATGTTTTAGATCTATCAAAATTTTTATTGTTTGGAATCTTACAGTGGTATCAGAGATGTGCATCCTGCCAGCTTGAGAGTTTTATGCAAGGAACTTCGGCGAAATTTATTTTTCACCCTAGCCATCATTTCTCACTTCGGTGATATTTATCACTCTAGTTGGATTTTTATTTTTCAGTAAATTATTTTATTGGGAGACATAAGTGAAGGGAAAATCATTTATAAGTCTGTGGGTTAAATTTGTGAAAATATTTGAAGGCATCATTGACAAAATCATTTATAGCTTGTATATAGCCTCTTATGAATAAATATACCCATGATATTTATTCATGTGTATGGAAGATTCATATATTTCTTGCGAATATGGTCATTTTCAAAAGGCTAGAAAGTTATTGCTAGACAGGGATCATTCCTAGGTTTCTCATTAGCTAAGTATTGAGATCCATTGATGCCAATGTCGCCATTTTAATTTTGGAAATGCCACAAGAATCAACATAATGATATATCAATCGATTCTATGGGCTAAAATACTTCTGTGGATCAAATATGGAAACAACATACAAATCATAAGCAAGAGCAGAACGACAGACCCTTCTCTCAAAAGGTCCATGTTATGATTCAGCAGTCAAAAGATACCCAGAAGGAAGATGTAAAAAGTAAGTGTCTCTTTGATCTTGAATCCAAATTGCAGGGCACAAAGTCAAAAGATGTTCTCCTACAACTAGACAGATTAAATATGGCTTTGACCTTAATAGAGAAATCAGAATGGGAAGGGTCAAGTTGGGCCTTGAAGCCATCCATGGTTGCTTTGATACAAGCTAGGTTCTTGGAGCATTCTTGTGAAAAGGTTAGACTCACGGTTGCCTCTTGTCTCAGTAAAATCATAGCCTTAACATCACCGCTATTTCCCTACAATGATGAAGTCATGAGGAGGAATTTTCAGGTAATGGTAGAAGCCCTCCAAGGGTTGGACAACACCACCGTTCTTACTTTTTTCCAGAAGCGCACAATTTTGGAACGCATGGTGAAATTCAGATTTGGTATGCTTATGCTAGATCTAGAGTGTGATGATTTAATCCTTCAGATTCTCCAATACTTCTGCAATGGAATTACAACATCTCATCCAAACTTCATCAAAACAGACATGCAAAAGATCATGTCTCCGATTCCTAGGAGAATATAGGGCCATTTGTGAACAATTGAGATCTAAATTGTTGGCTATTTGGAGGAAGGAGCTAATTTCATCACTTGTTGCTTATGAACTAGCTAAGGGGTTGATCAAACATAGCATCAAACTACTTAGAAAGAAGTTAACCAAGGAGGAACTGACAAAGATTTGTGGAGACAACAAGAATGAACTAAGGAGGAAAGACTTACGCTTTGTATGCAAGGGAGTTTGGGCACTTGACCATTCATGCCCAAATAATAAGGAGGTGACAAGGATAGAAAAATTAGAGACTTCTTTAGATCATGGGGAATATTTTGTAGATTGGTCTATCGATCTTAGCATGGTGAGCAACATCATGACATTATTCAGGGAGGCTTGCAAGACAACAAACATTTGGAATTTCATGAGGAAATTCTACCTAATGCCATTCATGAGGTTGATTCCTATACAATGGAGTTCGTAGAACCCCAAGGAAGTATTCATGAAGAATATGAACAATCAAGTATAGATAAAATTCTACCAATGCATCTACGTTCGACAGTTGAAAGGGATGAACAGATGGTCTCCACAGGTGAAGGAGACTTGGGATATTTGAGTGAGGATCCAACCATAGTGAACCAACATGATGAGTATGATCACGAGGAGCAACATGACAAACATAATGTGAAAAATGGACCATTCCTAGAGAGTTGGTGAAAGGCTCAAGTTGAAGATGTGGTCATTGGGCATCGGGTGCAAACAGATACAGAGACAGTCAGCATGGCACTAGAATTTCCAGTAGAAGACTTTTGAGAAAGGATAAAGCATTTCAAGATAGATCTTATATTGTTGAAGCAGAAAGTCTAGACAGTTCGAGACATTACCTTACAAGAGAACAGAAAAATTGAGGAACTCATAGGGGTGTGTGCCAAATCAAAGACCAAGTTGTCTAGTGTTGAAGAATGACTCAAATCCCTCATAAGGCAGCAAAAGGAGTACGATTGGGAGTTCAAGAGTAGCCCTCTACAGGAGTACATAGATAAGTCTTGCAACACTACCAACAACCCACCTTTATACATTGGGAAGAGAAGGAAAGAGTTCTCGAACTGCATCATGTTGGGTAACCAAGTAGAGAAGCATGAATTGAGCATCGAACAACATCAACATAGTAGATTTTCAGATATTCATCCCTCCCCAAGTATGGATTGGCGAGATATTGTGAGTTGGTATTGTATCGATAGGTTGATTCTTTGCAGGATACTCACAACCGAGGGCATATTGCAGCTTAGGCCCTTTGGTGCGGGCAGTGATGGAGGGCTGAAATGGTACCATAACCCACAGGTCCAAGGATTTAGATGGCATTGGGATCCGGAAGAATCCACTGGGGAAAGAATTGTTTGGGATCCAGGTAAATCTATTGAGGGGAGGACTGGTCGAAGGATTTTTTGGGATCCAGCTATTAGAGGATCCATTCAAGACCATTCAACATGGAGGGTACATCGGATTGTATGGGATCCTGGTATCAATGTACAAATGCTTCTGTTGTGGATAAAAGTGGATCGCTTGAGGACAAGAAATATTTGGGCGGGAGGATTGGTAATATTCCCTTTTTTGATCCAGTCAAAGTGGATAAAATAGATCCATGGTACTTACCGTGGTATTTTGCCATGGTATTGACCCATGGTATTTCTTGTTGGTATTGACCCATGGTATTTCTTGTTGGTATTGACCTATCAAGCCTATAAAAGGGGAGTGAAGCTAGGCATTTAGAGCATTCTGGATTATCTATTTTATTATGTTTGGGTTGAGAACTTGGCCTGGCCAGTTCAATTATTGATCCCAGGATGAAAACCCCACGGTGATGTTTATGTGGTGGATCCGTCCAGGATTCACAAGTGGGTTTCAGTTTCTTATATTTTTCATTTTCAAGCAGTTATGCATTCCATTTGTAGGAATTTATGGTCTGGACATTTATTTTACTTTCAGTGAATAATAATATAAATAAATGGCTGCATTTCATTGTGCTCTGGTTCTTGATGAAGGACTGTATTAAATGAGAACACTAATATGTTTTAGATCTATGAAAATTTTTGTTGTTCGGAATCTTACATAATCTTGCTAGAGTAAGTGTTATAGAATAAGTTTTATAGAGTAGATTTCATGCTTCATCAAAAATCGTGTGTCAATTTCACTCTTTAGCTTGAATATCCAACTATGTTTCCACAGTGAAGGGATTAGAATAAGCTATAATGAATAGAGTAAATCTGGGTGGATTTCATGGATTAAATTGAATTACATCAATGAAGTGTCACAGATTTCAATTTTCATTTATGTGAGTTAAAGATTTGGAGTTTTAATAGAGATATATCTTTTTGAAAAGCATTTTGTGTGGAATTGATACAATAAATTAACCATCAAATGTTTCTTACTTTATATATATTTTTAGACGAAAAAACTATTGTTTTATATTATGTACTAGTTTATTAACCTTTTGTGATTCGAATCCAGTTACATCTTTGCCATAATAGAAAACTGTTTCATCAACTTTATATCAAAATATAAAAGATTTCGCTTCAGACTATTATCACCCAACCTTTCAAATATTACAAATTTTTTTCTAACATCCTAAAATCATATCGCTGACATAATGTGCAAAACTCACATCCTAGAGTACTTATAAATTTTTTTTCCCAAGTAGTGATTAACAAAATGTAACCAGAAAGATGCTTGTAGTCCTTCATGTTTGTGATAATTCTTCTTCCGGTCATTCCATCCTTTTGTTTATTCAATTTTGGTGCCTCTAAAATAGGAAAGTGAAAGGCATCAATGCTTTTCTTTAGAACAAAAAGATAGTTACCCATTCCAAAACATACTTGAATTATTTATCCAAACCTGCAAAAAACCCAAAAATTCATTAAAGAAAACATACAACGCATTTTTCCCCTTGTTCATTTGTTATGAATAACTCATAATTCATCTCTCCAAATATGCCATTCAGACCTATCTTTGAAATTATGTTAGCCTCTGAGGTTTTTTCCCTGTAGACATGAAAAAAAGAAACTTTGGAGGAAAAAAGACACTACCAGAAAATCATTCAATGGTCACTCTATTCCAATTTTGATTTAAGCTTAACTAAATT
Organism: Pinus albicaulis; assembly: GCA_034641835.2. Taxonomy (NCBI): domain Eukaryota; kingdom Viridiplantae; phylum Streptophyta; class Pinopsida; order Pinales; family Pinaceae; genus Pinus; species Pinus albicaulis. The sequence continues at coordinate 1,107,328,128 of CM076579.1, forward strand.
CAATTAAATCAATGAAGTGTCACATATTTGAATTTTCATTTATATGAGTTAAATATTTGAAGTTTAGTTTCGGATATATTTAAAAAATATATATATGAAATTAAGAAAATACACTAAACATCACGACTTTCCTACTTTACATATATATGAAGAAAAAAACCAACCACAAAAACCTTCAATGGTCATTCTATTCTGATAGGGGAATCAAACATGGACTAGCACCGAGAATAGGAAGAACAGGCTTCACAGCTAGGGTTCGCTCTGTCTATACTACGCTGAAACCCTAACTGTCCTGCAGAATCGCTTAGATCTGACAGCGCCTTTCCAGTTCACGCAAGGAGCTCCGTTCTTACGCATGGCAACAACATCGAGGGGGGGGGGGTGGCCAACCTCCCCCTGCAGACAAGGACGGAACTAAAGAAAACTCTAACCAAGACCACAGAGCTAAAGACAAAAAATAGGAAAATGAGGCAACGCAGGAGCCGACCTCTGAGAAACGGGCGGACGCATCTGTCGCTACCTCCTCCACATGCAAACCCATTGCACTAGAAAGACCCAAAATTGATCTGCCAAGCCATCGCATAAACGCCAGAATCCAATATATGAGGGACCATGCTTTTATCGAGAAATTTATTGGCTTATGACCTACTGAAAAGGCACTGCAAGGGTGGATCGCCTCCAAATGGAAGCCCAAGGGACATGTAACCCTCCAGCTTGGCCTGAAAGGCTTCTTCACAACCATTTTCAACTGTATTGAGGACCGAAACACAATCATGGATGGAGGGCCCTATTTTTTCAACTCAGCTGGGCTATATCTTAGAAACTGGGTTGAAAGATTCAACCTAGATAAGGAAAATTTTAACTAGGCTCCAGTCTGGATCTGTTTATACTCGTTGCCGCTCAAATATTGGGATGACGACTCACTCCAGAAGATTGGCAGAGGAACAGGGGAGTTTATCAAGATAGCAGAAGAAACCAAGCTCTGAAGATATACTCCATATGCAAGAATCTGCATCTTCATGCACTGGACAAAGCTCTACCAGATGCGGTAAGTTTATTCCATGATGATTTTGAATGGATCCAACCCTTGGATTATCAACATGTTCCTTTTAGATGTCGTAGATGCCATGCCCATGGAAATCTGTTCAGATATTTCTCGCTCAATACACAGTCTCTAGGTAAAGAGGCTGAAGATAAGGTGATATCGGATGGATTCACCAAAGTGCCCTCAAGGAGAAAGCATAATAAAAAACCCTCCACCGCTGGGAAAAAACCTAGCCTCTCTGCTAATGTCTCGTCTACCAGTAATATCTTTTCCGTTCTTTCCAACTCTGACCCATCATCTGAAGGCCATCACGGTACCCCTGATCCCTCTCTCAAACCCTCTGACCCTTTAAGAATTCCTGAGCCCTCTAACACTTTGTCGACTCAAATTGAGTAGCAGAATATGCATCCATCTACTTCCTTCTCCACCGAAACTACAAAGCTCTTAACCTGGAATCCCATCATTATGGAGATCGATGACCCTAAATCTAGCCCTAACCTCGCCAACAAAGAAATTCCAGAAGGCAGCCAGACAAGTCTCAAGGAAGAGGACTCTGACAGTCTTGACCTAGGGGAACTCGATCTTCTAGGACTTGAGGATGTTTGCAGAAGAAATGAATTTGATAAAATCAATCCTCGACAAATCGACACTCTCGAGGTAGTCCTAACCAAAGTACAACACCAAAAGAAGTTGGGTATTCAACTAGGCAGTCACTGGGACAACTTAAAAGTCATAAAAGAGTCCAAGAAAAGAGGCCAAAAGCCATATTGGCAACAAACCATCACATTAGGAGAAATGCTGGTGGAGTCGGGTCACCACCCCAAGTTAACCAGGTTCTATAAACCACTTGCAAATAGTACGCCATGAAGCTCATCTCATGGAATGTTAGAGGGCTCAATAGCCCCAGAAAACACAGAATGATCAAAAACATGATTCAGAAAGAAAGACCTCAAATCCTCTTTCTTCAAGAAACCAAATGAAACAGTGAAGAAATAGGAGCAATCTTATCCAAAGCTTGGCCTAGCTATCATTCAGTAGCATTTGATGCCTCAGGCTTCTCCGGAGGGCTCGCAATTTCTTGGGACACACAAGCTATAATGCTAACAAATTTTCATGTGGCACACAATCTCATCCAGGCCACTTTTCATCCAATTGGCACTAATATATATGGACACTTATCAAATGTATATTTCCCTCAAGATCCAACTAGCAAGGTCACACTTCTGAACACCATGAAGGCTCTAAACTCCAACAGAACGCATCCCCTTTAGATTCTAGGAGGGGATTTCAACATGATTACCAAGCTGGAAGAAAAAACAGGAGGCAGACCAAGATTAGAACCAGAATGTTCTCATTTCAAGTACTTTATCAGCAATAGCTAGCTCATTGATATTCCTTTCTCAAACGGAATCTATACATGGAACAACAAGCAGGCATGAGGGTGGCAGATCGCTTCAAAACTGGACCGATTTCTCCTCTCAGACAATGCAATTCATTTAGGAGGGGACATTTGAGCTTTTGTTCCTCTTGTAGCAGGCTCGGATCATTGGGCTATTTCGCTTCAGTGGCATAGCATTGGCACCCACTTAAAAATACCGTTCAAATTCGAGGCCTTTTGGCTTTCCCATCCATCCTTCAAAGAAATGGTCCACTCCACTTGGAAGCAATTCATTCTGCCAAAAGGCTCGAAAATGTACCAGTTTCAGTAGAAGCTCAAATTCCTCAAGCACCACATCAAAAATTGGAATCACTCTATCTTTGGAAATATCTTTCAGGAGGAAAAGGCTCAAGTGCAGCAAATGGTAGAGGTGCAACAAAAAATTATCACAGCAGGTCGAACAGAATTCCTTGCTACCAAAGAACAGGAACTTCAGAAGAAGTTGGACGAAAGACATAAACAAGAGGAGATTCTATGGAGATAGAAGTCAAGAATATGTTGGCTAAAAGAGGGCAAAATAAAAACAAATTTCTTCCACATATCCACGGTCCAAAGAAGAATGCAGAATCGCATTAATCGCATCACCAATTAGCAGGGAGAGAAAGTTGAGCAACAGGAAGATATTGAGATGGTGCTTCTAGAACACTTCAAAGGTATACAGTAGGAACCTCCTATAGATAGACAACTAGCCATTGACAAAATCACACAGCTGATTCCAAAGCTGGTGACGACCGAGCACAATCAAATGGTTACGTGCCCAATCTCCCTTCAGGAGGTTGAACTTGTAGTGACTCAATCCAAGGATGACAAAGCACCAGGTCCTGATGGTTTCACCGCTAATTTATTCCATCACTTCTGGGATCTTATCAAAACGAAAATCTGGCAAATGGTAGAAGAATCTAGGGCAACTCATTGGCTTCTCCCCTCTCTCAATGCTACTTTTATTGCCCTGGTCCCAAAAGAAGAGCATCCTAGCACCCCAGAGAAATATCGACCCATTGCCATTTGCAATGTAATCTACAAGATCATCTCTAAAGTCATAGCAAATCGTCTTAAACCTCTCCTTCCCCTTCTAACCTCATCTGAGCAAACTGGTTATGTAAAGGGGCACCAAATCTTGGATGGCATCATTCTGACTCACGAAGTCATCCATTCCTTAAAAACTAGCAAGAAGGCAGGTATGCTCCTAAAGATTGATCTCTCTAAATCCTTTGATAAATTATGTTGGCCCTACATCCAGCAGATCCTAGGTGCTTTCGGCTTTGATCAGTTATGGATTAGATGGATTCTGAGTCTCATTACCTCCTCTTTTTTCTCTATTCTCATCAATGGGGTCCCCTCTAGGCCTTTCTCCCCTTCCAGGGGTATTAGGCAAGGAGATCCCCTTTCCCCCTTCATCTTTGTTCTTATGGCTGAAGGACTTGGTCGATTGATTCATCATGTTTTCCTCACCCATAATCTACGTGGCATCTCTCTTCATGGCTCCCCTACTATCACACACCAGCAATTTGTGAATGATAACATGCTCTTTGGACACCCCTCTTTCCAAGAAGCTCGCTCCTTTAAAGCCATCCTAAACCTTTTCTCCAAAGCCTCGGGTATGTCCTTAAATGAGTCCAAATCCCAGGTCTTCTTCTTCAATACTCCTCCCCAAACCCAAGCTACCATTGCTCGCATCCTGGGGTTTTCCATTGCTTCCCTCCCTGCCCAATACCTTGGTGCACCTCTCATCGACTCTGCTATCAAGCACTCCTCTTGGAACATTCTCTTGGAAAAACTGAAAGCTCAAATCTATTCATGGACCTTTCGAGCCCTCAACATGGCAAGTAGGCTCACTCTCATCAAAGCAGTGCTGCAGTCTATGCCCCTTTATCTCTTCTCTGTTCTAGTCGCTCCGAAATGGGTTCTCAAATAGATCAAAACTTTGCAAAGTAAATTTCTCTGGGGATCCTCTCATCAAAATTGAAAGTGGGCTTTAGTCAACTAGAATATAGTATGCTCTTCGAAAGAAGAAGGAGGACTCGGGCTCAGGAATCCTTCACAAAGCAATGAGGTCATGGGAGCATGCATATGGTGGAAATGGCTCTCGAATCCGCATACACCATGGGCCAAATTATGGACCGCGAAATATTCTAATAACAGATCACCTGAGGACCTGATAAGTCTCTCTCCATGAAACACAGGATCACTCATATGGAATGCTGCCAAACATCATTGTGAACTCATCCAACAACACAGCTTCTGGGAAATTCACAATGGTAACACAGCGAGATTTTGGGTCAACTCCTGGCAGCAAAACCCAAATCTAATCGATAATTTCACCCACATCAGCAATGGCAATAGCACAGGCATGGAGGAGGACAAAGTAAGCCAACATTGGCTAAACACTAGCCACGATGAGTTTAGACAATGGAAGCACCCTTCTCACATAGTTCCTCATGCTCAGGAAACCACTTGGAATGCCCTCAATGAAGAGCTCCAACGCAGAAAATCAAATGCTCCGAGGATCCAGATACACTCAGATGGGGTTACACTATGAGAGGTATGTTCACTACAAAGGAAGCCTACTCCCTAATGCACCATATACATCTACCCCGTGACTCGCTTTGGAAACTTGTTTGGGCTCCTCGTACATGGCCAAACGTTTCCATTTTTCTCTGGCTGCTCAGCCACAAAATAATTCTTACTTGGGACAATCTGATCAAAAAAGGCTTCATTGGTCCTTCTCAATGTCCCAATTGTAATCAAAGCACCGAAACAGTTCAACACCTCATGATTTCTTGCACTCTGGCCAACACTCTCTAGGAGAAAATCTATTTCAGGTGACAAAAAAGCAAACCTGTTGGGGACATAACAGACATCATTCATAACTAGCCCAGGCATCCATATAATAGTATCCTCCTCAACACTCTTTGGAAACTCATTCCCGGGTTCCTCTTATGGTCTCTCTGGAAGGAAAGAAACAAGATAATCTTCAAGAATCAATCCACTTCTTTGGATATCATCTGGAGCAACCTCACCAGGAATCTCCAGGAATCTCTTTCTCTTCAATCCTGGCAGGAAGAGGACTTTCCCAAGCAGCCTAAAGAAATAGCTATTTGGAAGAACTGGCAAATTAAATTATGCCTGGCCCCAACTCCAGCAGCCGACACACTCCTGATTCTCCTTTGCACTGGTCCCCTCCACCTCCTGGAATTGTCAAACTAAATTTCGATGGAGCCTCAAGAGGCAATCCAGGACAAGCCGGGTTCAGAGGTATTTTCAGGGATTCCAAAGGGGACACCCTTGCTGTCTATTATGGATCCATAGGTTGGGACACTAAAAACTCAGCGGAGCTAGAAGGGCTTCTACAAGGATTGCATCTAACTCAGATCTATAACTACACTCCCACCATCATCGAAGGGGACTCTCATATTCTCAACAACTTGGTCAAGAAGATCCTCCAAGGCACCAACACGGCTAAGGTTGCTTCAAGATGGCGTCTGGCTGCCAGAATCGACCAAATTGGCAATTGGTTGAGAAACAACCAAGCATTTTATTTCTCCCATGTCAAAACAGAAGGTAACAAAGTTGTTGATCTCCTAGCAAATCTAGGAGTAGACAATGTCAACTCTCGTTCATGGTCCCCTCAACATTATCCATGAAAGAGACTCCTTGCAAAATTGCACTATACTAGTGCACAATGATTCTACAACTCCGGATGCGGATGCTAGTTCGACGTGATGGGACTTTAGTCCCCTGGCGAGTCCCAAGGGTGCTCGCATGTAATGGCCATATGGCCCCCTGCAGTGCCATAACTCATGTAGTTAATTTTCCAGCCTGCAATGCATTAATTCATTTCGCCTTGCTGGTTCACCACCTCGCTCCATCGGTTCAAATTGATATGGCTTTCGTTCTGGAGAATTCGACTGGTCCCTGTTTTTTCTGCAGCTCTCCATCTCCTATTTGTGGTGCATGTCCAACTGACTGTGCGGAGCCGAGTGCTCGCACCCAAACTAGGCGTCGCTGCACCATTCTCGGCTGTCTGGAAACTCTTCTAGGTTTTCACTTCACTCAAAGCAGTTTTTGTAATCTTAACTCTTGTTTGCATTCTCAGTCTGTAGATTTTTTGTGGTCTTCCTCAAATATTGCTTGCGCCTTCTACCCCAAGCATCCCTCGCAACGCACTATGGCGGTGCCTCAACTTCGGCATCGGATGAGATGTAGGCTAGGGGCAAGCATAGGTCGCCCTTCCCACCCTTGCCCTTCTACTAGTCCAACCTCTGGCTCTTCTGTGGAGGATGACGATTGGGGCCTTCTTTCGAATTCTAGATGGCAGAGGGGCTGCACCTTGCATCCTGGGGGCTCTCACTCTACTCAGCCTAAGCAGCGCCCTCCGTCCGTCCCTCCTCCAACTACTTCCCCTGTTATTCATTCTCCTGCCAGCCCGATCCTTCGCCAGACCTCATAGAGAGCAGAATTCCGCTTTTCCTGCACCCTAGACAAACATGTCCTCACTGTGTTTGTTACCATTACCGTTTGTGAAGATTCCGCTAGCACCGGCCAGGATTCTCTTCCCTGCTCCACCACCACCCTGCCTAGCCCTCAACCCTCTTAGGCTAAAAATGTTTTGTCTAGTCCTAATGCGCCCCTTGGCATTGGGCAATCCAACTTTGGAAAATACAATGTGTAGGTGGGCTTCTTCAGCAAAGACAACACCCCTAATAAGGACAATGCAGAGGAAGAAGACGAGTATGGATGCAGAATTGTGGAAGAACTGGAATCTCAAATTCCAGATCACTGATTTTGATCTCCTTCAGCCCATCATGGTACAGATTTCCATCTTTGATGGAAAATTTTGGTTTTTGCTGCTTTCATCAGCTGTACAAGTTGTATGCTTTACTAGTTTTCTGTCTTTTGTTAAATTAAAATGTATGCACTGTATACCAGTTTCCCTTTTAAGGGCAGTAAACTTTCTCTCTCAGGAATTGGATTCCCACTCAGGGAAATTCAGTTGTTTTTGTAAAAGCATGGACATGAAGCCCAGTTCTCAGGCTTACACAGCTGAGACTGGCACAGTTTTGTACTATTATGTTTCATAAATAGAATTATTTTTACTGACAGAAAGAAAAAATGGTCATTTTATTCCACTTTTAAACTGATAATTGTAAGCCATTTTTGTGAAAAAATTGTGTTGCACAGTTTTACACACAAACAAATCCCTCTGATTGGCATCCAATAGATTGATTTTATATTTAAAAGGCCTTCCAGGTCAAAATAATGGATTTTATTTGCAATTTTCTTTGCATATAGAGATTCTTGTGCACCTGGAGGGGAGGCAACTTGGGTTTTAAAAAGTGAGCAAACGCCTACCTGGACAGGGTGGATTACAATGGTGTTAGATGTGAATCTTGCATTACCCTTGTCCATTAGCATAAAGAAGATGTGCGTTTATTTCACATTCCAGTGGGGGGTTGCAATAAGGAATTATTATAAATTATAATAACATTAATGTACACTAATATGTTCATGATATTGTATTTATCAGATATTCGTTGTATGTTGTTTATCTATTATTTAATTTAAATTTTTTAAATTAATTTTAATTATTTAAATTAGTTTTAAAGATGAGTGACATAGTGCAACATGATTCATTTAATTTGTCTACAATTCTAATTAAAATTTATTTATTTTATTAATATTTCTATAGAAATTTAAAGATAATGAGACAATTTAATATTGTAAAAATTTGAAAATTGTAAAGCTAAAATGATTAACTATTTAATTTAAGGAATATAAATTAAATTAGAAAGTGATATGAGGTTGCAGTAGTTGTTGGATTTTAATAAGTGAACTTGCTACCAGAAAAAAGTATAGCCAATTCGTTTAATAAATGTTTTGTTGGAAATTAATTCCAACTACTGATATCGATCAGCGGTTATTGCAAAAGGATTGGAAAGCTCGCACAGGAAAAGTACAAAATAGATAAGAATCGGCCCCTTGATATTTATCTAAGGCAGTAGCCGAAATCTTAGAAAGAAGAGATAAGGCTCAGACTCAAAGTCTCGCTAGCAACGTAGAGATTTGATTACAAGTTGAAAACAGGCTTTAAAGCCTAACAACATATCGACAGAGTTAATGATTGAGGTGGCATAAGTTCGCTGCATCGCAAGCAGTGATGCGATGCGATGATAGTTCTAACACTATCACATCGCAAAACTTTCAAAGTACTTAAACGTGCACAACAAAGATTTTTGGCGATGCGATGAGGTCCCACCTCAATTGCAATCGTGGCATCGCAATGTTACTTGCATGCCTATTGCACAACAACTATTCTCCGATGCAATGTGGACCCCACTCCAATCACAATCGCAAGTTTTCTATTGATCGTCCATAAAGGACCGTGAACCGAAGTTCACCGATGTTGTGATGCGATATGGGCCCCGCCCAATCGTAAATTTCAATCACAAATCGCAATCACAAACTGCCGATCGCAATCACAATCGCAAGATCACAAATTATATATCAACTTGCATTGCATTGATCACTTCTGATGTTGCGATGCAATGTGGTCCCCACCACCATCGCTAATCGCATATCGCAAATTGAAAATCACAAACGTTATTAACATTTTGGCCATTGAAATGTTGATCGCTGATTGACTTACGGATGCGATGAATTTATCAAATGGATTTCATGAAATTTGAAGTCCGGTTTTATTGGTTAGTTTAATAGTTTTTATTGTAACCACGCCTTATAAAAGGGAAAGAGCCCAAAGGATTTTGTAATGAAATTTTTTACTTTGAATGCATTTTTATGTATTAAGATGTTATTTGAGAAACAGAGAAACTGTTGTAGCCCGCAGGCTGAATACACAGTAAGTTTGTAAGAACTGTATGTGCGAATTAGAGGAAAAAGATGTTTTGTGAGAACTATTGTTTTGCAGTCCACTGTTATACTTTTTAAATCCCTCTCAATTATTTCTTTTATTATTTTATGAATTAATAAAAATTTTCCTAAATTTTTTCTATTCATTCTGCAAATTAATTTTGAAAACTCTGTGTTGTTGAGGGAATATTCATTCTCTCTTGTTGTTCAAAAGTAATCAGAAACTTCTACATGGTATCAAATCTATTCTAGGCACTTAGTGAGACAAAACAGTGTTTGTTTTCCATTGCAGGAGCTGTAAGAAGCTTATTGAGAAGATTTTCTTCAGCAGAGAAAGGTTCTTTCTTGTTTTCATTATATAGTCAGTATCTTTTCTTTACCTATACAGTTAAGATGGCAGATGCTGGAACTAGTTTGACAAATTCCCAACGTCCAGAGTTTAATGGGAAGAATCATAGTTATTGGTCCATAACTATGAGAGCTTTATTTGCTTCTCAGGGATTATGGGAGCTAATTGAAAATGGCTACCATGAACCTCCAGATGTAGTAGCATTGGCTGCTTTGACAATAGCAGAAAGATACATATTGAAGAGCGACAGGAAGAAGGACTCCAAAGCCCTCTTTTATCTCTTTCAATCAGTTCATGAGAGTATTTTCCCATGGATTGTAGCAGCAACAAAGTGTAAGGAGGCATGGGATATTCTCAAAACTTCCTATCAAGGCATGGAGAAGGTGAAGAATGCAAAGTTGCAGATGTTGAGGAGAGACTTTAAAACACTCAGCATGAAGGAATCTGATACAATAGATTCATTCTTCACTCATTTTATTGGTTTGATAACCCAAATAAGATCTCATGGTGAAATTCTTAAAGAAAGAAGGATCGTAGAGAATATCTTGAGAAGTTTACCCTCAAGGTTTGAAGCTACTGTGGTAGCAATAGAAGAGACAAAGGATCTCTCACAATTCATTGTAGATTCACTGAGTGCTTCTCTTATGTCTCATGAACACAGACTGAGTAGAGGAACAGATTCCTCTTTGGAGAAAGCATTCAAGACTTAGATGTCATTCGGCCAAGGCAGAGGTCAAAGTAGAGAAAATAACAGAGGTCGTGGAAGAAGCCAAAACAAAGGCAAAAATAATCTTGCTAGCACAAGTGGAAGCAACTGCAATCAAAACCAAGATGAAGGTTCAAGCAAACAACAAGCTCATGGACAAAGGTATGACAAATCCCGAGTCCAATGTCATTATTTGCAAGAAATTAGGCCATTATGCCAATGAATGTAGGAAAAAGAAAAATGACATGAAAAATAAGAAAAATGCTAATTTTTCAAATGAATAAGAAAATAATCCAAATATTGTGTTGTTAACATGTAACATTGCATAAGACAAACAAGAAGATTTTTCGTTCTTAGACTCAAGTTGTAGTAATCACATGACTAGAAACATTGAAGTGTTTGCCAATCTGGATGAAAATGTGAAATCTGAGGTAACAACAGGAACTGATAGTAATATATATGTCAAGGGTAAAGGCAGAGTCAGTATCCTAGCAAGAAATGCAGAACAGATGATTGTGCCAGAGGTATACTATGTACCAAGTCTGAAATGTAATCTTTTGAGCATTGGACAACTCATTGACAAAGGTTACAATGTGTTCTTCAAAAATGATGTGTGTACAATCAAAGACATACCTCCAAGTAAGAAGATCATTGCAGAGGTGCAGATTACCAACAATAGGATGTTTCCTCTCAAACTTAGGGCAGATTTGAAGGAAGGAAGAACCATTGTAGCTTTGACACAATAAGTCTTTCAAGAAGAAGTGAAAGATGAAAATTTGTTGTGGCACTTGAGATTTGGACATCTCAATTTTTGAGGCTTGAATCTATTGCACAGAAAAGGAATGGTAAAGGGATTGCCATTGATTGAGAAGCCAGACAGCTTTTTTGAAGGCTGCATCTTGGGCAAAGAACACAGAGAAATATTTCCAGCTGGAAATAGTATAAGGGCAAAAGCACCCTTGGAAATTTTTCACTCCGATGTGTGTGGAATGATGCAAATACCATCATTTTCTAGAAATAAAATGTTTTAACTTTCATTGATGATTACACCAGAAAGACATGGGTGTATGTGTTAAAACAAAAGAGTGAAGTGTTTGAGAAATTCCACCACTTCAAAACTCTAGTTGAGAAGAAGTGTGGGCATTATATCAAAGTGCTCAGAACTGACAGAGGTGGATAGTATATCTCCAAGGACTTTCTGCATTTTTGCAGAGAAAATGGCATAGAAAAGAACTTCACTGCGAGGTATACACCTCAGCAAAACGGGGTTGCAGAAATGAAGAATAGGACCATTCTGGACATGGTCAGAAGTATGCTGAAGGAAAAACACTTGCCACATGAGTATTGGGCTGAATATGTCACTTGTGTAGTTTACATCTTGAACATATGCCCAACTAAAGATGTCATGAACAGAATACCAGAAGAAGCATGAAGTGGACAAAAACAAACTGTCACTCACATGAGAGTATTCGGCTGTGTAGCATATGCACATGTACCGGATAAGCTAAGGAAGAAGCTTGATAGTAAGGGGGAGAAGTGTGTCTTTATTGGCTACTGTGATGAGTCAAAAGCATACAAAATTTATAATCCATCCACCAAGAAATTGATATTAAGCAGAGATGTGGAGTTCTGTGAAGAAGAATCTTGTGTTGGAAGTCTAGAAAAGACAGTGAACGTGAAGACAACTCTGTCTCACGAAGAAGAAGAAGAAGGAACAACCACTATTAACCCTTCTTCTGTAGCTCCTCCTCCACCACCCAAAATTGGAGTTCGAACAACCTTGAGAAGTGAAGGAAGTGCTACTCCAAGCACATTGCAGGGATATGGAATGCCCTCAAGTTTGAATGAAACTTCAAGCACACCAAGAAGATCAAGATTCAGAAATTTGAATGAGATTTATGAACAAGGAGAGGTATGTAACAATACTGGTCTGAATTCATTATTCATTTTTTATTGTCATGTCGATGACCCAATTCGTTTTGAAGATGCTGTAAATGATGATAAATGGATTGAAGCAATGAATGAAGAATGAAGAAATTGGTGCAATTGAGAAGAGTAAAACATGGGAGTTAGTGGACCTCCTTGAATGCAAAGATGCCATTGGAGTTAAGTGGGTATATAAAACCAAAAGAAATTCGGAAGGCAAGATCGAAAGGCACAAGGCCAGACTTGTTGTTAAAGGATACAAGCAGCAACAAGGGAGAGACTATGATGAGAACTTTGCACCAGTAGCAAGGATGAAAACAACCAGAATAGTTTTGTCTATTGTGGCACTACACAAATGGAAGATTTATCAGATGGATGTTAAATCTGCATTCCTGAATGGAGTGTTAAAAGAATAGTTCTATGTTGAACAATCTTGGGGGTATGAAGTTGAAGGCTAAGAGAATAAAGTATGAAAAATGAAGAAGGCTCTTTATGGGCTAAATCAAGCTCCAAGAGCATGGTAAAACAGAATAGATGCTTACCTGATTAAGAATGGGTTTGAGAAGTGTGATGGTGAACCCACACTCTACATAAAGGAGAATGACGGTAAGACACTTTAATATGTAGATGATTTAATCTTCATAGGAAATTATGCTTCTCTCATTGTTGATTTTAAAGCAGTCATGAAAAATGAATTTGAAATGACTGACTTGGGCTTCTTGAGATATTTTCTTGGAATTGAAGTAGACCAAAGTGAAAATGGTGTTTTCATTTCTCAAGATAAATATGTAGAAGCAGTGTTGAAGAGATTCAACATGCAGAACAGCAAGGCAGCTGTGAATCCAACAGTGATGGGGTTGAAATTGAGTAAAGAAGATAACAGTAAGGATTTTGATCCAAAGTTGTATAAGAGCATATTTGGCAGCCTTATGTACTTAACTACAACTGGGCCAGACATTATTCACGTAGTTGGCTTAATCTCCAGATTCATGGAAAGACCAAAAGAAGCTCATTGGAAGGCAACCAAGAGAATTCTAAGGTATGTAAATGGAACGAAGGGGTTTGGTATATTGTACTCCTCTTCTGAAAGTTTCATGTTGACAGGTTACACTGACAGTGATTGGGCTGGAAGTGTTGATGATCGAAAGATCACATCAAGATATGTGTTCCATTTAGGATCGAGAGTAGTTTCATGGGCTTCCAAGAAGCAACCAGTAGTTGATTTATCTACAGCAGAAGAAGAATATGTGGTAGCAACAGTAGCAGCATGCCAAGAAATATGGTCGAGAAGAGTTCTTAGAGATTTGTGTTATGAACAAGAAAAGGGCACAACCATTTACTTTGACAATAGCTTGACGATAACATTGTCTAAAAGTTATGTTTTTCATAAAAGGACAAAGTACATTGACACCAAGTTTCACTTCATACGTGAATTGGTTAACAATGGTGAGATTGATTTGCAACACTGCAGAACAGAGGATCAATTTTTAGATATCCTCACAAAGCCACTAGCGCAGAAAAGCTTTGATCATTTCAGGGAATGCCTGGGTATGTAGAAAAACCCAATAGTTGAAATTGAGGGGGAGTGTTGGAAATTAATTCCAACTACTGATATCAATCAATAGTAATTGAAAAAGGATTGGAAAGCTCACACAAGCGAAGTACATAACAGATAAGAATAGACCCCTTGATATGGTAGTCGACTTCTTAGAAAGAAGAGTTAAGGCTTAGACTCAAAGTCTCGCCAGCAGTGCAGAGATTTGATTACAACTTGAAAACAGGCTTTAAAGCCTTACCAACATATCGGCGGAGTTAATGATTGAGGTGGCATAAGTTTGCTACATCACAAGTAGCGATGCGATGTGATGATAGTTCTAACACTACCGCATCACAAAACTTTCAAAGTACTTAAACGTGCACACCAAAGAGTTTTGGCGATGCGATGAGGTCCCACCTCAATCGCAATCATGGCATCGCAATGTTACTTGCATGCCTGTTGCACAACAGCCATTCTCTGATGCGATGTGGACCCCGCTTAAATCGTAATCGCAAGTTTTCTATTGATAGTCCACAAAGGACGGTGAACCAAAGTTCGTCGATGTTGCCATGCGATATGGGTCCTGCCCAATCGAAAATTGTAATCGCAAGTCGCAATCACAAACTGTCAATCGCAATCGCAATCGCAAGATTGCAAATGATATACTGACTTGTGTTTCATTGATGGCTTCTGATGTTGCGATGCGATGTGGTCCCCACCACCATCGCTAATCGCAAATTGCAAATTATAAAGCGCAAAGGTTATTAACTTTTTGGCCGCTGAAATGCTGATCGTTGATTGACTTATGGATGTGATGAAGTTATCAAATGGATTTCATGAAATTTGAAGTCTGGATTTATTGGTCGGTTTAATATTTTTTATTGTAACTGAGCCTTATAAAAGGGAAAGAGCCCGAAGGCTTTTGTAATGAAAGTTTTTACTTTGAATGAATTTTTATGTATTAAGACGTTATTTGAGAAACAGAGAAATTGTTGTAGCCCGCAGGCTGAATACACAACAATTTTGTAAGCACTCTATGTGTGAATTACAGGACAAAGATGTTTTGTGAGCACTATTGTTTTGCAGTCCATTGTTATACTTTGTAAATCCCTCTCAAGGAGGAAGAATCGGATTGCTAATTTTTGTATTTCTTTTATTATTTTATGAATTAAGAAAACTTGTCCTAAATTGTTTCTATTCATTCTGGAAATTAAGTTTGAAAACTATGTGTTGTTGAGGGAATCTTCATTCTCTCTTGTTGTTTATAAGTAATCAGAAACTTCTACATGTTTTCCATGAGAACAACGTGGAAATCACGCTTCTCTTGAATGAGTGCAAGGCCATGTGGTGCAAGAAAGGGATGTTCTCTTCTGCCTTACGCCTTACGAAACATGTTTATTTAAATAAAATAAAATAATTTAATATAATTTGATTATTAATTTAATTTGATTATTATTAATTTAATGTAATAACTAGTAATTAATTTGATTTAATAATTCTTAATTTAAATTAATACTTATTAAATTATTAATAATTATTATATTAATAGTATTAATTAAATGAAATTAATAATTATTATTAAATTTATTTGATAATTATTACTAAATTAATTTAATAATTATTATTATATTTAAAATTTTAATTTAATAATTATTTGTTTAACAATTATTTAATTTAGATAAAAGAACTTTTGGTTTAATCACATCATTAGGATTAGGTCAGCATTTAGAACCATCAAATGTGGTTCATCCTCAGGACAAGGTCGAGAGACTAAACAATCTTAATGAATAAATAGTGGAGATGCATCATTGCCCGGAAATAACCATTAAGAACTAGCTGTTAAAAACTAGTCGTTAAGAAGTTAGTTAGTAAATTAAAAATAAATTAATTGTTTAAATAAAATCTTGTTTAATTAAAATAAAATATTAAAAAGGGGTTTATAAATTATTATGTAATACGTAAAAGGGAGGGGTAAAATTATTTAAAAAAAAAAAAAAAAAATTAATTATTTAGATAAAAATAAATCATTAAATAAATTAAATAATAAATTAAGATAATATAAATAAATAAATTAAAATAAATGAATAACTGAATAAATAAATTAAAATAAAGTAATTTAAAATAAATTAATTAAATAAATATAATATTTATTAACAATATAATAGGTAATAGGGGTAACTTAATTTGGTTGTTAAAGTAGCGTTGGGAGGATTTTCGCAAGGAGTTAGTCTTGTTGGTGGAAATTTTGTCGGCGGGCACTATTTCAATAACTCACATTTTCAGAGCAGTAGCTGGCCTCAGACCTCTGAAGATCTTTTTCAAGCAGTGATCAACCTCGATCATCCCCTACCGTGCTCCGCCTCTCAAGGTAATTTTGTTCCTTTTGCTACTACTGGTGGTTTAGAAGACGTAGTGGGTTGTAGAGGGCTTCAGTTTTTGCAGGGTTCCTTTTTGCCTAGGGTTTACAACCTTACAAGCCTTGCTTTTCCGGATAGACCCCCTCAGGAGGGCTCAGGGGGGCTGCTGTTTCCAGGAGTGGAGAATGGTTGTGTAAAATTCGTTCCTAAAGGGGCGGCAGAGGATCTAGTGCTTGTAAATCAGGATGAAGGAGGGATGTCTGGTCTGGTAAAGAATGCCCTCAATGCTGTTGGGAGATCCGGGGGTGTTGTCTCAGGTTTTAATCCTAAGAAATTAAATTATGTCTCTTCTTGGGGTTCCTCGAGTATGCTGGCTTTGGAAATTTTCTCTAGTGAGCTAAATCTTTCCTTTCTTTCCTTAAATATTTATGGGCCTTGTGTGGAAAGAGAGCGATTCTGGTCATCTGTCTTTCGTTCCTCCCGAATTGCTCACCCAAATCTAATCATTGGAGGAGACCTGAACTTCTCTCTGGGGGAAGCGGAGTCTTGGGGTGTCTTGGCCAGAGCAGACCCCTTAACTGATTTCTTCAGGAATCACTTAGCTCTTTCTCATTTGGTGGATATGCCTCTTTTGAAGCTGAAACCTACTTGGAGAAATAGAAGGATCGGTCAAGTCTAGGTGGGAAAGAAGTTAGACCATTTTTTATTAAGTGAGGTTTTGGTGGCTAAACTCATGAACTATCACCATTGGGTTGGTGAGGGTGGTGTCTCGGACCATTTTCCCATCCTTCTCGAATTTAAAGGTGTTGGAAATAAACCTGGGATGCCCTTCCATTTCAATCCTTCTTGGCTCAAGGATGATTCGTATAATGATATTTTTTCAGCAACTTGGGAGAAATATTCCTTCAACCCTGACTCTTCTAGGAGTTCCTTTCTTTGGAAGAATATGAAAAAAATGAAAGCAGCTTCAAAAAATTGGGTTGCTCAAAAAAAGGAGAAGGAAGAGGAGGAGCTTAAAAGGGTTAACTCTAAACTTGCTCAGCTGGAAGATCCGGAAGGGGGGAGATATGCCTCTCTAGAATCGAGAAATAAAATCAAGGAATTGGAGGCCTCCCGAAGAAACATTCTTCAGATCAGAGAAGATGCTGGCGCTTGAAAAGCAAAGCGATTTGGCTTCAAGCGGGCGATGAGAACACCAAATTATTCCAAAAATTTGCCAAAGGTAGGAAGCTGGCAAACACTATTTGGGAAATTCCCAAAGGTAATGGTGAAAAGGCTTCTTCGTTTGAGGATCTAGCTACCTTGGCTATCGGTTACTTTAAAGATATCTTTAAAGTGTGGCTCAACTGCTCCCCAGGTTTATTGAGGAGGAAGAGTATGATGCCTCATGGCCCCTGTCTCTAAATAAGAAGTCGAGGACATTCTCAAAGGAATGCAAAGGGACAAAAGCCCAAGCCCGGATGGCTGGACTGTTGAGTTCTTCCTGCATTTTTTTGATGTGCTTCGTGATGAACCTGTAGCTGTTGTTGATGAATCCAGAGTTTTGGGAACTATCTTTCCTCCCTTCAATTCCACTTTTCTCGCCTTGATTCCTAAATATGATCAGCCACGTTCCTTTGCTGATTTCTGGCCAATCTCTCTCTGCACTTGTGTTTACAAACTCTTTGCGAAAGTCATTGCTTCCACGATTAAACCTTTCCTCTCCAGCCACATCTCTCCGGAACAGTTCGGGTTTCTTAGTGGTAGACAGATTCATGAAGCTGTTGGTGTTGCTCAAGAATCCCTTCACAGTCTGAAGAGAAGTGATTTGATTTTTTCAGATGGATCATGTGTTGTGTTTCCTCCTATGCTATTGCTCTGCTGATTAATGGTGTTGTAACCTTCTTTTTTAATCCTGAACATGGCCTCAGGCAGGGCTGTCCTCTCTCCCCCCTAATTTTTCTTCTCGCAGCTGAAGGTTTAATCCTGATGATTCATAGAGACAAAAGACTGGGCGAAATCAAAGGTATTGAAGTGGCTCAGAATCTCTGGATTACTCATTTAATTTTTGTAGATGACATTCTGTTGTTTGTTAATGGAAGCATCGAGGATTTCCGTGCCTTAAAGAATCTGATGGATCTTTTTATTAAAGCAACCGGACTCCAAATTAATGATCAAAAATCGACTCTCACCCCCTCTGGCCTTTCTGGTGATGAGATAGTCCGAGTGAGAAGACTCTTGAATTTTGAAGTCCGTTCTATGCAGGAAAATTTTAAATACCTTGGAATTTATCTCAAACCTGACAATTACAGAATTCGTGACTGGTAATGGTTACTAGCTAAAGTGGAAAAAAGGCTAAACCATTGGAGTTTTAGGTGGCTGTCAAGGGCAGGTCGCCTGGTTTTGATCAAGTCAGTCCTGACAGCAATTCCAGTTTATTGGGCTAGCCTCTCATGGGTTCGCAAAGGCATTTTGTCCTCCATTGATAAATTATGCAGGAATTTTCTTTGGACAAGGGCAAAGTAGGACAAGGTCAGCCCATGTGTTGCATGGGATAAAATAACTAAACCGAAGGAATGGGGAGGCTGGGGAATTAAAAATCTGGCTTCTTTTGCCAAATCCTTGGCTGCCAAAATTGATTGGCATTTGATCTCTACTGATTCTCTCTGGGGCATCGGTCATCAAAAGGAAATATATAGATCAGGGCTCTGTTCTAGGTTGGTTTCGTTCTCCAGTTAAATCTTCTAAAAATGCCTCTATTGTCTGGAAAGAAGTTGTGGCATCGGTTCAGACAATTGAAAGAGGTTTGGCCTGGCACGTTGGAGATGGCACTCAAGTTTGTTTGGGTTGTGATCCTTGGGTTGGATGCTCAGATAATTTCTCTCTTTCTCCGGCCCTGTTCAAATATATTAACGAAAGAGGGTATTTCTCTTTGAATCAGGTGGCAGATCCTAGAACAACCACCCTTGTGAAACAAGGTTGGCTCTCAGGTTTTGAATTGTAGTTAGAAGATAGGTGGTTGGAAGAATGGAATCGTTATGTATCAACCTTAACCTTCTCTTCTGTTCGAATCTCATATTCTTCTGATGAACTGCGTTGGGTACATGCGCAGTCAAGTCTCCATTCTCCTAAATTGGGTTATAAATGGTTAATGGCTCAAGAAGGGTGGGGTGCTCCAAGCTGGTGGCACAAATCAATCTGGAAGCTGAAATGCCTAGCTAAGACCAGACTTTTTTTCTGGTGCATCCTCCATATTAAGGTGCCAACTTGGGATTTCCTTCAAAAGAGAGGGAAACAGGGGCCGATCCGGTGTTCCCTCTGCAAATCTGCTGATGAAAATATTCAGCAACTTTTTCTTTTTTGTCCTTTCAACATCAGCCTTTGGGTTGAAACCTTAAGTCTAATTAATATCCCCTTGCTATGGCACGGTGACGATTTTTCTCAGGCATGGAATCATTGGTGGCAGGAGGCTTCAAATGACAAAGTCGGATCTATTCCTCTTCTTATAGCTTGGGGAACTTGGATTGCCCGCATTAAGGTGATTTTCAATGAGCAATCTTTCCCAATAGCCAGGCTAGTAGTAGAAGGAGCTACCATCTATGACTGCATCCCTACTCCTTCTGGCTCAAACTCTTCTCGAAATATTTAGCCTGAAGATATATATGAATCTATTCCGTGGGATTTTTTTGATGGGGCTTCTGGTGTAAATGGTCTTTGCGGTGTTGGAATTATCATTCATCTTTCTCCTGATATCTCTCTCCATGCCTCCGTTGTCCTTGGGCAGGGGTCCAATAACCTTGCTGAACTCAAAGCTCTCCATTTTCTTCTTTGCTGGTTGATTTCCAAACATATGAGACGGATTCAGATTTCTGGTGATTCTAAGAATGTTGTGAATTGGTTCAATGGGACTCAGCAGTGCAGGAATTATATTTTATTACCTTTGCTTAAGGAGATCCGACGTCTTATTGTTTTTTCTCTGAGATATCTATTTGTCACATTTACAAGGAAAGGAATCAGGAAGCAGATCGATTATCTAAAGAAGGTGCTCAGCTTGATTTGGGGTCTTGGACAGTAACTAAGATATTGAATGGGGCTGTTCATGTTAGGGAACAACCATACTTTGTTTAAATTTCTTCTATTTAAATTCTGCCTTGTATATATTTGCTCTATAAAAAACTCTAAAAATTGCTACTTTATTGAGTGCAGAACAGTTTTCCTTCTGTAAGGAGGTTCTGGGCTCCATTTTTGTCTTTACTGATGTACTTCTAGGGGCTGGGATAGTTCCTACTTCCAGCCCTTACATTGAGCTATGGGCTTTCTCAGTGCATTTGTATCCTTCTGCTCTCATCTCTGTTTCGGTTTTCCGAGAGATGATGAGCGAAAGGAGATGCACTGATGTTATGTTTGGCTCCTTTTTGGGTCTCTTCTAGCGACTAAGCATCTTTACAGGTGTTTAAGCAGCTTTGTCTCCACTTCCTTTCGAAAGAAAGGAATGGCTATGTTACTGCAATGCTATGCATATGTTCTGAAACTATCTATATAATAGAAAGTTCGATTTTTTTTCTGTGGGAAAAAAAAATAGGGGTAACTTAATTTAAACAATAAAATTAAATTAAATTAAAGAATTAATTAATTAATTAGATAAAAATGAATCAATAAATTATATAAGTAAATAAAAGTACAATAATAACTAAATAAAGATACGATAGGAAAAAATTAGGGAGGGGGCAAAAATTAATAAATAAATGAATAAAGTAAAATAAAAATAAAATAATTAATTAATTAATTAGAAAAAATTAATAAATTAATTAAAATAAAAATAGAATAAAACATAAGAAAAATAAACAGATATTACTTGGTGATAAATGGTGTCCAACTCTTACTTAATTTCCAACCATCATCATGGTTGAGATTCTTAGCATGCCGCGCAATTTCAATCATCTCTGTCAATTAACTATGGTGGAAGTGATCTACCCTAGCAATGACTTTATAATCTTCAATATAAACATGGGCACAGGATTTTTCCACATGTTCAGTAAGAGCTGAGGTACGGGACTGGTTATGTCTAATATCCATAGCATGTTCCTAGATTCTCGGCCTCATGGATCAACATGTTTCTCTTATATAGGGAGTTCCACAAGAACAAGGAATCATGTAAACCCCTTTCATGTCCTTCGGGTCGATAGGGTCTTTAACAGACCCAAGAGAATTTCTAATAATGTAGAGAGGTTTGAAAGAAGTAGAGATATTATTTCTCCTAAGGACATGGGAAATTTTGTCCATTGTCCCCTCGATAAATTGGAGATGGACCTTGGAAATAGGATCCACCCGAGTAGATTTACCACTCAATCCTTTATATGATTTTTGAAAGGCTTTAAGACCTTGAGATCTACTGTAACCATTATGTTCAAAAACATCAAGAAGAGGGGATTTCTTTAATTCCAAGGAGTTGTCGTCAGAGATACTAAGAGCATGAGTGGCAAGAGTACATAGGACCCCAAATTTATTAGTAGAAAAATGATGAGAACCAACATGAATATATTGTTCTGTGTTTTATTTTATTGATTAAACTAAGTTACCCCGTATTACCTATTATATTGTTAATAAATATTTTATTTATTTGATTAATTTATTTTAATTAATTTATTCAGTTATTTATTTATTTTTATTTATTAATTTATATTGTCTTAATTTATTATTTAATTGATTTATTTATATATTTTTATCTAATTAATTAATTAATTAATTTTATTTTATTTTGTTTTAAATAATTTTACCTCTCTCTTTTACCTATTACATAATAATTTATAAACCCATTTTTAATATTTTATTTTAATTAAACAAAATTTTATTTAAACAATTAATTTATTTTTAACTTACTAACTAACTTCCTAATGGCTAGTTCTTAACGGCTAATTCTTAACAGCTATTTCTGGGCAATGATGCATCTCCACTATTTATTCATTGAGATTCATTGGTCTCACCACCTTGTCCTGAAGATGAACCACATTAGTTGGTTTGAAACATCGACCTAATCTTAATGATGTGATTAATTAGAAAGTCCTTTTATCTACATTATGGATCACAAAAGTCTTAGAACTAAAATTATTTAATTTAAATTTCTTTTAATTATTATTATTATTATTATTTTTTAATTTAATTATTATTATTTAACTACTTAGTAATTATTTAAATTTTAATAATTATTTATTTATTTAATTATTAAAAATGTTTTCATAAGTATTTAATTATTAATAAGTTAATAATTAATTAAACTTTTTTAACTAAGTTAATAATTAAACAATTATTAAAATTTATTTATAACTAATTATTGATAATTAATATGGTTTATATATGTTGGTCTTATAATATTAACCATTAGGTTTTAATTTTTTCCCTTGGGGTTTTAGTATTAATCTCTTCCATTTATTTTCCCTTGGGTTTATCATGTCAAGTCCTTGAGTTTATGGTCAACCATGGTCCAATGTCGCATTGTGAGAAAGATTGTCTCAATAAGAAAATCAATCATGCTTAACCATGGTCAATTTGGTCAACCATGTTCAATATAATATTCTAACAAATATTCTCTCATGGTCCAACGTCACATTTTGGCAACCATGGTTCAACATCACATAGTCAAAAGGATTGTGTCAATATGAAAATTAGTCATGGCTAACCATGTTTATTTTAGGGTTTATCATATTTATCTTAGGGTTTATATAGCTTGGATTTATAATATTACTCCCTTGGGATTTTAGTATTAATCCCCTAGGTTTATTATTCCCTTGGGTTTATAATACCAATCCCTTGGTTTTATTAATCTAAGTCTTGATATTCCTAGGGTAGAATATTATTCGTAGGGTTTATAATAATAATTTTCAGGATTAATATAAATCCATTGGGTTTATAATCATGGTTAATCATGGTCAACCATGGCCCAACGTAAAATTGTAACAAATATTTTCTCAGTATGAAATTCAACCATAAAAAACTGTTGTCAACCATTGTCAATCATGGTCAATCGTGGCCAAGCATGTTCCAACGTTGTATTGTGACACATATTATCTCAATATGAAAATAAACCATGGTCAACCATGGTCCAATGTCGCATTGTGAGAAAAATTGTCTCAATATGAAAAATAATCATGGTCAACCATGGTGAACCATGGTCCAATGTCATATTTTGACAAAGATTGTCTCAATATGTAAATCAACCATGGTCAACCATAGTAACCCATGGTGTGTGGTGAACCATGGTCCAACCATCATCAACCATGTTCATCATGGTCAACCATGGTCCAACCATTGTCAACCATGTTTAGTCATGGTCAACCATGGTCCAATGTTACATTGAGACAAATAATGTGTTAATATGGAAATAAATCATGGTTCAATGTTACATTTTCACAAATATTGTATGCATACGAAAATCAAGCATGTTCCAACTTCTCATTGTGACAAAGATTGTGTCAAAATGAAAATCAACCATGCTCACATTGTAACAAAGATTCTCTTATGATCCAACGTCACATTATGACTAACGTGATCAACGATAGACAATAATAGTCCAACAACATATTATGACTAACTTGATTAACCATGGACAATGAAGATTAACGAGATAGACAATGATGATAAACTATGGACAATGAAGACCACACTTTCATGTTACCCGGAAAAGAAAACGAAGCTCGTGAAAAGTCATGAGGAACTTCCATGAGAGTAAGGGTTAAATATGCTATTAGAGCCATGTAAAAGGCAATTTCGGATGCAAAGTTCTCATGAGTTAATGACATGAGTTTCGTAGAGGGTATAAATGTTTTAGGTTATAAAAGCTTAGAGGGGATAGCGCCAAACATCATATTGTTATTTCCATCGATGGTAATCTGACCTTGTGAGCAGATGGCAGCTTCCGTATTCTCAGATTCAACTATGCAGTACCACATCATCATGATCTTGAAATTGATTGGATCCGAAATATAAACATGAAGATGGGAAACTACAGACACAACGAAAAAATCATTATCTTGTCGTCGCTGATACCGATCTTCAACGTTGAGAGTACTGAAGGGTGAAATCAAAGGTTAAAGAACTCTGGTGATCTCCCATGAATCTGCAACCAAAACAAGTTAGGTGATATTCTGGCTTTCTCAATATTCCTAGACTTTACAATAATTAGGTGATCTGTCAGAAATATAGACAAATGAAGCGAGGTAGCAAATACATGAATTCGATTCAGAATTCTGCAAATAATTTGCCCAAAAATACTACACGAAGCTCGATCTATGTCGGTATTATGTGTTGGTCGGCGACACATATCCTTCTTTCTTTGCTAATTTTCTGTTATATCCATCTTAATCGAGAAACAACCAAAGCTGAGCCACAGTTTCACTGCGCAAATTGTTTTGGAAAATTTTGAGGGAGTTTTTGAAGATCCGCCAGTTGTGTCACAAAAGACGCAGGCGTTGATAGGTTATGAAGTTGCTACATACTATATACCATGGATTGAAGATGATGAGTTGGATGTAAAATGACAGCTCCAAGCAGCACAGAATGTAATCTTGATGGGAAGACGATGAGAAGCTCCTGTGTGACAAAGGAAAGAGACAGAGCTAGTGGAAGCAATGTAAGGAGTAGGAGCGTTGAAAGATGATGTCGGACAAGGTTAACATTAATATATATATATATATATATACAAATAAAAACCCAAGAATCAATCACCAATTACGAGATAAGGACACTTTCACACCAGGAACACGTTGCTTCTTCGTAACTTCCGAAATTGCAGGGAAGAATCACCTGTTCTCAATTCCAATAATAAAATTGATTGACAGTCAAAATTAAAATTAGATACAGGGAGACCTGTATTTTTTTTTCTATGTTATAGTGAAGATGAAAGATCTTGAAACGAGGAAGGGGCTTCCGAAATTGCAGGGAAGAATCACCTGTTCTCAATTCCAATAATAAAATTGATTGACAGTCAAAATTAAAATTAGATACAGGGAGACCTGTATTTTTTTTTCTATGTTATAGTGAAGATGAAAGATCTTGAAACGAGGAAGGGGTAAAAAATAAGATAATGGTTGATTACGAACTCATAATATAATATCGTTCAGAGCAGATTTAGAGTTGTTGGCAGGCAAAAGCTTTATATGTCCCAATCGGGAGGAAGTGCGTTTGGGTCCCAAGGAAGGCAACTTCTTTCGGGACGGGTGAAGGAGGAACATTGCTATCAGATTTGTAGTCCAGAGCACTGACCACACAACGGCACACGAAGTACTATGGTAATAACCATTGTAGGATGCCTATTAAATTTTTAATGCGGCGCAAAGAAAGCTAATACTAGCTCCAGACTAGCTGTAGGACAACCAAATGGGGCCTTCGCAGCATAATATCAACAGCAGGCGTTGGCAACAAATGGGCTACAAATTGGCTACTAAGGGATATTTTTGCGGGAATTTGGTATAAATTTTTTATAAAGTTAGGATGCTGGAGTGTTTAAATAGCTATTTTTTTTTTTTTGGAAATAGGTTTAGCACCGTCAAGAATCCATACTCAAAATTTTGAAATTTGATAAATTGCAATCTAAATTTTCAAAATTATAAGCCAAATTTTATCATAATCTTACCCTATTTTTCATTATTTTCAGAGTTAATTTGTGAATTTTTTAAAACCTATTCTCAATTGCTAATTAAAAAATCTATTTTCTTAATATTAAGCTATGAAAATATTTTATCATAGTTTTGCCTTAATTTTCATTATTTTTTTTAGTTAATTTGTGAATTTTTTTAAGACTGCATTGGTTAATTTCTAATTAAAAAAACTTTTTACCTAAACTTAAATTTTGGAAATATTTTATCATAATCTTTCCTTCATGTCCATTATTTTTCACACTGATTTGTAAATTGTTTTAAATATTGTTTCTTAATTTCTAATATAGAAACTTAGGTTTTGAAAATATGTTAGGAATTTGAGAGTGTACATTAATTTTCGAATTATTTTCCCAATCTGCAAGTTAAGCCAATTATTTTGTATTTTAATTATTTTTTGAAGATGACAATATTGGAAAATTGCAATATTTTTTATTTAGAAAGTGTTCTTAAATATATAAATCAACTTACAACACAACCCAATCTATAGTTATGAAGTTTAAAATTAAACATACCATGAATATTTAAATTAGAATTTTTGCAAAAAACTTAAATACTATATTTTGCTGTTAGGATTTGTAGTCCACAGCAGTGACCACACAACGCCACACGGACTGCTATAGTAATGAATTATATTTAAATTAGAATTTTTGCAAAAAACTTAAATACTATATTTTGCTGTTAGGATTTGTAGTCCACAGCAGTGACCACACAACGCCACACGGACTGCTATAGTAATGAATTTTTTTATTGAGGTGCACAGAAAGTTAAGACTAGCTCCAGGACAACCAAAAGTGCCTTCGCAGTATATTATTAACGACGTTTCTTAATTGAGAAAACCATTTTCCTAAACTTAATTAGATTACAATTTTTTCTCCCAATCTTTGAAACCTATTATCCTAAACATAATTATATTAGAAGTTTTGGAAATATATAATATGTTTTGGAAATATGTTGGAATTTGTAACCTCCATGTACACCATTGTAATTTACATTTTTTAATTATCGAAACAGTTGTATCAAGAATTAGTTATAGGAAAATTTGTTATTCCGACGTCTTTATCCATAATGAGGGGGGCTCGAATCTTCACGCAGGAGAAGAACGAAGCATAAATATGAGAAATTTGATACAAATGGTATGGGTGTACAAAACATTAAAAATTTCTGTGATGACGGGGAGAAGGAGCATCGATGGCGGAGAGCCATTGTTTATTAAATCATTGAACGAGCGGTTGCACAGTACGAGGAGAAATTTCGAGGCTGCATAGTAAGGCGAAATTCATGAGTTGCTGCACAGTGTGAGGTGACAGTGAGCTTTCATTTCGAAATTCTTCCCAAGTGAAGAATAAGTTCAAGATGGTAAATCTTGGTTTTAAGTCTCTATATTTTATTTTCAGTTTTCTTTATATTTCGTAGTTTCATTGTGATCTAACTATATAAGCTATATATGAATGTCAAGAAGAGGTCTATTCTTTCAGAGGTAAATATATCTGGTTCACAAACTAGATTTTATGTAAAAATCTACTACGCTATATTTTTTGGAAAATAGATACTTTGTGGATGTACAAAGAATATAATTTGTTTATGCATAAAGATTAGATCATTATGTTAAATATATGGTGTTGGCAATATGATGTAGAGTGTTGTTCTTGATGACAACCCACTGAATAAAGATGAAGACATGAGAGTGTTGGCATGTGTTGTCCTTGATGGCAATCCACCTAATGAAGTTATTCTTGACCTGATGGACTTGGTAAATGATGTAAATATTATGTGAAATGATGTTAGTTAGCAATATGATGCTGAGTGTTGTCATTGAATGGCAACCCACTTGATGAAGAAGATGGCAACTTACTTGATGAAGTTGTGCTTGATAGAATATGTTCTTCATGAAGTAAATCTAATGTATCTACAGAGAGTACAGAAGGTAATGAAGAAAGGAATTCAATATGTGCTAGATCCATGATGAAAAGAGTATGTTTCAAGGAATACGCGGATTTGTCTAGGAGAAGTCGCGTATGCACGCGGTTAAGTACGTGCCAAGTCGCGTATGGGCAAAAGCGCTCATAAAGTGCAAAACCGGGGGTAACCACCATGGTATTGACCCATTGTATTGGGTAATGATTCGTCTAAATGACCCCGTCTAGGAATACCATCGGAAGTAATGTAGTTTTGGGCTCATGGTATTGTTTGGCTCATGAAGCATGAAAAGAAATTTCATCTTGGTCAGCTGAAAAAGATGTAATCCTATATAAAGAAAATTAATTTATTAGTGAGTGTGGGTGGATCTTAAGACTTGATGAAATATTATTAAATGAATAAAGATGAAAAGATTAGGTTGAATGATAGATCTGAATGTATGATGCACCAATGATGAATAAGGGGATCTAGATCTGAAAATGTACTTGTATTTGCTAGATCTGTTTATGGAAGGATTAGATCTGTGATGAGGCGAACATCTGTCTGAGGTAAAGGGTAAAATATGAAGTGATGTATCTGTTGTGAAGAATTGCAATGACATAAGAGTCTGAAGAACCATACGCTAGTTCGCCGAAGAGGAAGCGCATATATACGTGGCTTCGCTGAAGAGAAAGCGCGTATGCGCAATAAAATTAGCTCTGTAATGTGTACAGAAGTATACGCTGGTTTATGTGAACGGAAGCGCATATATACGCGACATTAGAGAAAGGAAAGCGCGTATGCAAACTAGGGTTTGCTAAAGTCTGTGGTAAGAAATGTCTGATCTGTTCTGCTGGTTTACTGATATCTGTCAGTGAGTTATTTGTATCTGTTTCATGGTTGACTGTGCTTAAAAAGTATGGAAAGGGTCCAGTCTGAAAATATGATGAAATGTGGCCTGCAAGTGGTGTTCTATTGAAGTTGTTGGATTCAGTGTGAAAATTGATGAAACGTGGTCCAAGGTGGTGCTGAGGGTTGTAGCCTTCAGTCAGGGGGTTGTAGCTCCCTTCCAGGTGAGGCTGGTAAACGAGATCGGGGGGTCGTAGCTCCCTTCCAGGAGAGGCTGGTAAACGAGTCCGGGGGTTGGAGCTCCCTTCCAGGAGAGGCTGGTAAACGAGCGCAGGTGGGTGCCTGCGTGCTGGTAGGAGTCTGCACCAGCACATATGTTGTAAGATGTTTTCTCTATAGTAAAATATTGAAGGCTGAGCAACTGCAGCGGTGGTTTTCTCCCGACTTGGGTTTCCACCTAAAAATCCTGGTGTTCATGTGTGATGCTTTGTGTGATGGTTTATTCTGTTGTTACTACACATGTTTACTGTTAACATAACATCAGATGAATGAATATTGCAAAGAACTAAGTTAATAAATATCTGCATATTTAGATCTCTACTAATACACGAGTTGTATGAAGGATATCCGCGTGTATATGCGAGTTTACTAAAGGAAAGTAGCGTATGGGTTTTAGAGAGTGAAAAAGTAAAAAGTTTTGAATATGCAGTAAATACTGATTCACCCCCCCTCTCAGTATTTTTCCCAACAATTAGTATTAGAGCAGGACCTTCTGCAGAAGCTTGATCGCTTGAAGGAGATCCGTCGCAATGGGAAAGAAGCAAAAGAAGAAGGTTACTCAGGGAAAGGAGAAGCCTCGGAAATCATGTATAGCATAAATTGAAGGAGATGAAACATGTATTAATCGTTGTTCTTGTATTTTACTTAACTGTATATGAAAAGATTATGATAGTGAACGTGATAGTATGGATCTAGAAGAAGCTGTCAAGATAAAAGATGAAAAAGATTCTGACCAAGCTCTACAAGTGCTCATGGCAAAGAAGCAAAAGAAGAAGGCTACTCGAAGCAAGGAGATGTCTCAGAAAACTTGTATAGCAGAAATTGAAGAAGATGAATCAGATAGTGATTGGAGTCCTAGTAATCTTCTTTGTGCAAACAATAGTGAAGATAGTGAAAGTAAAGTTGTGGATCTAGAAGAAGCTATCAAGATCAAAGTTGAAGAACAACAAAAGGAAATTGATAAGAAAGATTCTATCTACAAAGAGATGATCTCTCAAATGAAAGAACAAATAGAAATGTTGAATGGACAGGTGGACAAATATCAAAGGTTTCATACTTATGCATCCAATCGAATTAAAGGACTAGAAGCAGAAATCAATGATCTAAATGCAGATCTCGAAGAATCACGCAAGAAGACTGAAGGACTTGAAGCTGCAATTATCTCTCTACAAGCATATCTAGAAGCATTAAGTAAGAAGAATGAGGATCCTTTACATCCATTTGAAAGGGAAGGCCTTGAAGCAGAAATAATCTCTCTCAAAGAAAATCTGGAAAAATCAAATAAGAAGAATGAAGAGCTGCAACAAACATGTGAAGAGAACGAAAATTGGTTGAAAGAAGAGATTCTAAATCTGAAGGATCAAGTAGAAGATGGAAGAAGGAAATAAGAAAGCATGACAGCACAAATTCTCAAAAATAAAACCAGAGTTCAGAAATCAATTCAAAGATGAACCTCAGAAAAGGTCAAACACAAGAACAAAGATGAATACCTCATACCAGATGTGAAATAATCTCTCCTGCCATCAGACTTGGTCTTGGTTCCAGCAAAATGATAACAAAGAAGATATCATCAAAATTCAAAGATTCAAGGATGTGATGCAAGGCACAGTGTTGAAAGAGACAAAGGCTCAACCAACAATCATGAATTCTCAAAGGAATTCATTCAAGAACGTTGAATGTTTTAAATGTCATAATTATGGGCATGTTGCAGCAAATTGCAGGAGCAGATCATTTCAGCCTCAAACAAACAGTTCCTACATAGAAAGGTACTCTAGTTTCTTCAAAGGATATTGCTTTTCATGTAACAAGTATGGACATAAAGCAGCTGATTGTAAAAGGAGGAAGATTAGAAATACTCATTATGATTCTTATGCTTATTTCTCTGGACACATGAGATGTTATTCTTGTAACAAATATGCACATGTAGAAAAGGAATGCAGGTTGAACAGATCTGAGAAAGTGGACAATTTCCAGCACTCAAATAGAAAGTTCAAACAAATCTGGAAAAAGATGGAGGACCGATCAGAAACGTAGGGAATATTGACCCTACTGCAGTCATCCGCTTCTGAAGCTGACTTTTCTTATTGGCTGCAGGAATGATGTGGGATACATTATGAGATTTAGTAATGTATCGTCACAGGGGGAGCAATGTATGATGACTCTCATGGTTGATTTGATTATTCTGGTTATATGTATTTCTAACAGAGCATCTGATATGAAGAAGACAGGTACAGGAAGTACAAGTTCAGGGGGAGATGAAGGAATGTAAAAAAAAAAAAATTCTATGCTTCACTTTCCATACGCGGGTTAGATGAACAAAAGTCGCGTATACACGCGAGTTCCAGCAGACACAGTCGCGTATGCATTTTTTATAAGAGAATTGGGTAGACAGCTGAAGATCAGGAGCAGAGGTTCAAGGGAAGCATCAGTCTGACTATTAATAACTATATTATTGACTCAATATCAACTTAGTTTTTTAGTTCTAAAATAATGATGATATGATACATGGTTTCTTATGTTGAAGATTGTGGATGAGTCATGTTTGTTGTTTGATGAAGAGTATTCATTGTTGAGATGAAAGTCTTATAATTCGGAGATAAGGGCAGTTCATGCAGAGATTGTTGCTGATGACTTGCTGATGAACGTATTCAGGTTGCACAAGTTAAGAAGGAGCACTGGTTCAGGGGGAGCAGCAGGTTGAATACTAATGATTGCATTGTTGGCAATATGACTGCTTATTCTTTGGTTTTTGTGATACTCATGCTCAAATGATGATGATTTGGTACATGGTTTATTATGATGAGATTTTGAGCCCTGGTTGCTGATAAGTATCTTTTGTGCTCACACATGGATGAGTTGGATGTCGTTTGATTCAGAAATAAGAATAGATCATGCAGAGTTTATTACTATGGTTGAGATCTTTTGCCTACATATGTTACTTCATGTTAAATCTTGAAGATCTTGATGATATTGGACCACATGGATGATTGCTTGACACATATTTGAAGATGTTGTTCTGGTATGATAATCTCTCTTGGAAAGATCGTATTGATGCTGCAAAGAATCTGAAGGCTTGGTTACTAATGTGCTTATGCTACAACCGTTGGATGATGCTTGAAGACACAACTACACTGTTCTATCTATCTGTAGTCCAGGGAAGCATTCAAATATCCCAGAAAGAAGCTGAACACTGTATTTTTCTCACAAGAGGATCCAATCTGGTTAAAATATAGAAGATGGCATTGGATACGCGGATTTCCTGAAACACAGTCGCGTATATACGCGAGTTCCTGCACATAAAACTGTGTATGTCTGATTGCTGACAAAGTTCTGTTTGGGATCATCTTTCTTCAACACAGCTACAGTTCTGTTTGGTATCTCTGATACTGTTTGGTATCTCTGGTGATGTTCCAGTTCTCATAATCCTATTTCTAATGTTTTGATAAAGATGCCTTGATGATTTGTTGGTGAAAGTGTTCAGGATGCATAAACTAAGGGGGAGCCTTAGTCATATGGAAAGGTTGCTTGGATGCACAGATTCAGGGGGAGCATTAGCTTTGCTGAGTATAATGCATTGTTGGCATTATGATGGTTCTGAAATATGTTCTCTTTCTTGAGGACTTTCTGGTATTGGTCATAAATGGTCATATGTGTAATTTGATGAAAAGGTCTTGTTGAGACCCATGATGAAAATTGTAATATTCAGTCATGTAAGGACTTGACAAATTTGTAAACCCACTTGGTTGGGTAGCTGAGTCAAATTTTGTAAACCCACTTGGTTGGGTAGTTGAGTCAAAATTGTAAACCCACTTGGTTGGGTAGTTGAGTCGAGATATGTAAACCCACTTGGTTGGGCATTTGAGTCTCATATGTAAATCCACTTGGTTGGATCTTTGATGTAAGTATGAGTCTTTGGTGATAGGAAGTTCATAGAGTCATGTATTTCATTGAAAAATATGTTTGAAGATTCTGCAGAACGCTTCTTCTACATGAGGAGAAAAGAGGGAGAGTGCGTTGGTTTTGATCCGCCCTTTGCCCTTGATGTCAAAGGGGGAGAGTGACATGGTGTTTGAATGAAGAGAAAGAATGGTGTCAAAAATGGAGAGAGTGACATGGTGTCATTGTATTCTTAGTGTACCTATCTGTTGTGGTAACCAAACACCATCGTGGTTGCCATCAAGTCCAAAGGGGGAGATTGTTGGAAATATGATGCAGAGTGTTGTCCTTGATGGCAACCACGATGGTGTTTGGTTACCACAACAGATAGGTACATTAAGAATACAATGAAACCATGTCACTCTCTCCATTCACCCCCCCTCTCAGTATTTTTCCCAACATATGGAAAAAAATATATAAATATTTATATAATATTGCATAAGCAAGAAAATAGAAGATGCATTCTCTTTATTTTAAAAGTGATTTTGTACTCATTTAGTTTATGAAATGATAACAAATCCAAGATATTTTCTTGAAAACAAATGTATAATAAAGAGGGTAATTCGTGATACATTTTTCATGGTTGGTGAAAAAGAGAATGAAATAATAAGAAATACAAGATATTTTCTTGAAAATGAATGTAGAATAAAGAGGGTAATTCGTGATTCATTTTCATGGCTGGTGAAAAAGAAAATATATCACAGGTGGTGAAAAAAAATAGAAAGATAATGTTATTAGAGATATACCATGGTAAAAGGAAAACTTATTGTGCTATTTTTTCTAAAAAGAATCCATGTTGTCTCTTCTTGAAAATATTGCTAATATGTTATTCTTTGCTATTATGTCAATCTTTTACATGAAAATAATAGCTAAGAATGGTAGAATTCTAAGAAGGTTTTTCTAAAAAGAAACCATGTTGTCTCTTCTAGAAAATATTTCTATTATGTTAAAGATTGCTATTATGTTAATCTTTTACATTAAAATAGTATTTCGTGATGATAGAATTCTTAGAAGGGAATATGTGTTGCCTGCATTAAAGAAAGATCTATCTCTCTTGCATGCAAAGAGAGGGAGAGTTATCTCTCTTGCATGCAAAAATAATAGCCATTGTTTTATAGAGGTATGTTCTTTGTCGGGATAAAAGAAATATTGAGCTATCTTAATATTTAGGAAAAATATGTGAGTACCTTTATGATATCAAAACTCTTATGTTAGTTTATGTTAGTTCTTTTGTAATAAGATCAAGTATATTCATGCAATATTTGTATTAGATTCATTAGAAATAATATACATTTATATGTGGAAAATAATAGCATGTTTGCTATCCTACATTGGAAAAGAATCTTTGGCAAAGAAGATGAATTACATGTACAAAAACTAAACTAATGTTTTGGTTCGTTGAAATATATATATGGGTAATGTTGGTATAACATTTGGAGAAGAAGGCATGTATTCTTATGATTTATTTCATTAGTTTTATGGAATAGAAACTTTGTCTTTGCATGCCTATTATTTTATATTTCCTCAAAAAGGAAACAGGTGTTCGCATGCTCTATTGTGTTAAGTATTCTTTTGGAAAATTATTTTAGAAACTTTATGCATTGTATGCATAGGAACAACATTCATCATGTTAGCTTTAGCACCAAAAGAGATAACTGAAGGGCTGGTTATTTTGCTAAAGTTCAAGTAACACGAATGCACCTTGTGTCATTTTCCATTGAAGGAATTCTAAGATAGTGGTTGTGAATTGTCTTGTAAAAATGTGAGCGTGTGTGAGAAGTGTCATAATAATGTGGGATTATTTGATATGAATTGATAATTACCTGTTTACACTAAGGTAGAGATGTTAGAAGAAAGTATGGTGTATGTAGGATTATTTTACATGAATTGATAATTACATACTCACTCTAAGGTGGATATTTTAGAAGAAAGCATGGTGTGATATTGTATTCACAACTCATTGTTGGAAATGTTGTCATTGATGGAAAAGGAGATGGCAAAGAAGGAACACCTGAAACAACAATAAGGCAGCAGATAGGTAGCAGAGGCAGCAAAAAGAAGAAGAAGCAAGGAGCAACATCAGTCAAGGAGCAGAGGAAGAAGTGAATTGAAGTAGAGATAAGCAATGTATTGAAGCAGAGACAAGTAGTGTATCGAAGCACAGACCTGCTGAGGGCTGCATAGAACTGTAGAGGAGACAAAGTAGAGGAGAGGGGCCATTTTTTATTTTGAATATCTGGCGGAAGACCAGAAGTTTGTAAGTAATTTCTTTTGGATATATATGAAAGAACTGGTTCTGAATTCTGTGAGATATGTATTTTTTTCAGTACTTCATGAGCATAAATTGATGAAATTCCTGCATTAAATAGAACATGGGTGAATTTGGTCACAGACGTTATGAATAATTCATGCTAGTATTAATTTGAGTGTGCAAGATATTGAGTGTGAGCCGAATCTCTGTGAAAGAGGGTCTGGATAAGGTCCTGCTCGAATTGGTGGCAATTAGAGTGTCGGTCTCAGTTGAAAGCTTATGTTTCCTGAATACAAATTGAATCCATGCCCCTCTATCTAATTTAACTGTGCATTAAACTTGTGTGAAGGAATTCTGATCGTATGAGATATCTTCTCTGATAATGATAAGAGCCACTAGAAATGTGTTGGCCTAATTCAGATAATAATTGTATGGAAATGCCTAATGGAAATCTTCGTGTAGAAGGGTGACACTGAATCTTGTATATGATTGAGTTGAATGATGCTCTAGTTGATGGGTGAAGATCCCTTATTATAGTTAAGGGCGTAGTTGAATAGGCCTCAAGGTTGAACCGAAGGTAGTCTTTAAAGAAGAAGAGTCTGTGAGATGATATTGGAATAAAACAGAAGGATTGATTCTGTTCATTGAACCCTAGTTAAGGTCTATCAACATTGTAACCTATTCTGATTGAGATAGATCGAGTCGACTCGTGATTATTGGGATATAATAGAGACAAGGCCATGTATGTCATATGTGCTTGCCTTAACTCAAGTTGGAAGCACTGTGTTAAACATTGATGAAACAGAGTTAACACATGCCAAAGCGAGACAATGAAACGAAGTCATAATACAAGGAAATGGAATGTTGATAGTGCGCAACCGAAACCTTGAAGAGTAGCGGAACCATGCGGAACAGTGTAAGTTGTTTCGGAGGCGAAATGTGGTATTCAAACTTTTAAAAAGCGATAAGCTGTAATTGAGTTTCGAACGTGATATGTGTTGCTATGTGACATGTGGAGAAGAGTGGTTTATGAAAACCATTTTTTTCACGTTATTTTTGCGCGTTAAGCTTTGGTGAGAAAAAAAATGAAAAAAATGATTGTGGCCGTCAGATTATCCCAACCCATGCGATAAGTCATCCACCATCGGATGAGAAGGGTTGTTTAACTATTGGGCCCCATTTACACCATGTGAACTGGAGGATTAAACCATGCGCTGTTAGATCGCGCGACTGTTGTCGGATGAGTGAGGGGTAGCGCAATGAATCTCCGACCATTGGATAAGCCCGATAGTTCATGTCCAGGTAAGTATTGTGGGCCCGAAGGTAATAAGTCTTGGTTTTTGGTTGTGGTAGAAGTTTAATGGGTTCGTATGTATTAAGTTAAGACTTGGTTGATAATGCTAAGGGAATTGAAACGTCGGCTCTAACATCTTAATTCACAGTCCGAAAGGAATTTGAAGAAGCGTTAAAGGGCTCTTCCCTAAGGGTTAATTGAGGTTAATACTCTAAGTCAAGGGTTGGTGTTGTTTTAAAGAGGTCGGACGCATTATTATATGTGTTGTATGCTTGAAAATGTTAATGAATTGCGACATTCATTGATTGAACGCAAAAAAAAAAAAAACCAAACCTTGTATGGAATGAATTGTGCACTGGGCATATTATAGTTGTGGCCATTTGGAGTTTTACCAAGGTGGAACACGTGGAATGAAATGCTATGAAGATTGAAAGGAGTTTTACATATAATTTTATGAAGCGGGGAACATATATTTGTTAATATGTTGAAGACCATTCTGTAATGGAGAATTCCAATGGCTTTATAACCATGGCTTAATTCATCGCATAGATAGATACAAAGAGCTCAAAATTGTGGGTCCCGATATATATGATTTCATAATCAAATATAAAAGGTAGAGAATGTTGGAGGTGCGTTATGGATTTTATAATAAGGTTTAAACCCAAGGCAACAGATTGAAATATATGTTATATGCTGTGGACCATTATGTTATGGGATTTGATAATAGATTTCATGTGTCGGAGTATATATATATGTTGGTATATATAATACATGTAACGTCGAACCTACATAAAATGAGTTGCGCATTGGACGCACATTAAAGCTTAATTTGGGTTTATCAGAATTTTCATATAGTTGATAAGAGAAACCCTGAAAGAGAGTGGATTGTATGGTTCATAACCATAGATTAACACGAGAGGAGCTTCCACATAGTGTTACTGTTGGCCCAGATTTAAAATTATATAGAGGAAATTTGGATTGCATTTTTTTATATGCATAGAGATAGGAAATTGAGTGTAGCTTGGGCATCAAGGAGCTTCTACAATGAAAATATTATGCCCAGGTATAAAATTAATTGGGTTAAAACAATGATTTTAACCTCTGATGGAGTAGCTTCAACATTGATTCAAATTTCCAGTGCAGAAATTAAAAAGTATTGAAATTACCCAGATTAGACAGATTGAGGACCCTTTTGAATGATTAATGTATGCATGAGACCTTGAGAGTTACTAGGGAGCTAAAATTGTAAAACAGATATATATGCAACATATACACAATTACAGTTGACAGGTGTACATGCACAGAAAGCGGGAGAGTGTGCAAAAACTGAAAAAGGTAGTGAACAGTAGAGGTATGCAGAGAAGTTACCTAATAGCAGAAGAAAAGACAAAACTGGCAAAGCTAAAGGCCAGAAAAAGGGCTGAGTGAAACTGTTTTATGTAACTGAAAATGTGTTTGTAAATGTTGTAATTTATTTTATATTGTTTGTGACGCATTGGCAAGTCTCCGGAGGAAAACAAAAATCCCATTGGAATATTGAAATTACTACATATTGTTGTATTTTTTTTTTAATAAGCTGGTAAAAGAAATGAGAAGGCAGAAGGAAAAGAGGCATGGCTGTCCATTTCGAATTACCTCAGGAATACAAACAGTCATAAGGAAATTTATATAAATGATATCACCTTGATATGCATAGAGAGGTTAGGAGGTTAGAGAATGCAGAAATGAAGCAATGATGTAGAGAAGGAGGAGCTAAGCAGAGAAGAAGGAGGAGCTGATACAGAATCTCAGAAGATGCAGAGGTGATATAGGGTAGATATGAGGACTGATGGACAGTAGAAAATAAGTAATAGAACAAAGCTGATATCTAAGGTAAATCAGCAAGTGTTTTCTTTTGAAAGAGTAATGAATTTAGAGCTTCCCTATCAAGTTGTAGCTTGATAGATGTTAGTTGTAGCTGAATGAGGTTCGAGCCTCTTGTAGGTTGTTGCCTAAAGAAAATAGATGGGATTTGGTGCTTCCACATCAAGTTGTAGCTTGATAAAATGTCAGTTGTAGCTGACTAAGGTTGGAGCCTCCTGTAGGTTGGTGCCTGCAGAAATTGATGGGAGTTGGAGCTTCCTTACAAGTTGTAGCTTGCAGCATTGAGGTGGGAGCCTCCTGTAGGTCGGTGCCTACAAAAAATCAGTGGTGAGAGGGATTTGGAGCTTGCCTTTGCATCACAACAATAATAAGATTTGGTTTTCTCCCTTTATGGGTTTCCACTTATATTTGGTGTCTTTGTGCATGACGTTTATGTGCTGATATGGTTTATCTCATCTGCTTAATACTTCTTCTCTCATATTAAATCTGCTGTTACATTATATTAATACTTGCTACTCACATTCTAAGACTACTCACATATTAATTTGAGCATGAAATGAAGGTGTAAATAAGTTTTAATGAAATTTTTTAAAAGTCCATGAATGTGTTAAACTGATTCACCCCCCCGTTTAACTAAGGGTTCAAAATTTGGTATCAA
This sequence comes from Pinus albicaulis, assembly GCA_034641835.2. Classification (NCBI taxonomy): domain Eukaryota; kingdom Viridiplantae; phylum Streptophyta; class Pinopsida; order Pinales; family Pinaceae; genus Pinus; species Pinus albicaulis. Next base: position 1,107,367,011 of record CM076579.1, read on the forward strand.
AGTTGGTTCCTTCGATGTAAGCCTAATAGCTTGAAGGATATCTGGTTGAGTCATGGACTATCAAAATGCACCTGTGTTAAATACAACAAACTTTCCTGAATGGAGAGATAAGGTTAAAATAGGATTATTGGCTTATGAACCTGAGGTATGGAAGCTTGTATGTGATGGTTACTACACAGACTCTCCCACGGTGCAAGAACAACAAAGGAATGCCAAGGAAAAATGTGTGATATACAACAATCTTCATAACAAGGATCTTGAGTTAATAATGGATTTAACCTCTTCAAAAGAAATCTGGGACAGATTTCATTTCATGCATGGATTAAACACTGAGGATTGCATTGTCAAGAAGGAGAAGAAAATTAAGAAGAAGAAAAACTCATGTCAAAAGGAAAATGTTCAATCAAATGAGGTACCTGCTAGTGTGAATGGTAGTAATAACCATGAATAAATTGTAGCTGAGGAAAAATCCAAACTTGACACAACCCTGACTAAAATAGAAATATTGAAGAATGAAAAGAAAGACTTTAAGACATTGGTGCAAATATGTGATGAGAAAGCATATGAGGATAAGAAGGAAATTGTTGACCTGAAGACACAACTTGAAGAAGAAAGGAAAGTTGAAGACACTTAGCTACAACAAATGAAAGAGAAAAGTCTGGAATGTGAGAAATTGGAAAAATAAGTAGTGTGCCTTAGAAAGAAATTAGAAAAATCCCAAAGAGAATTATTAATGAATGCTCCACAAATGAAAAGCTCTGGACAGTTGGACCAAATTCTAAATGTTCAAAGATCTCCTCTTATAAAGACCGGGATAGGATATGAAGGAGAAACCAGTAAGTCCAAGGTAGAAGACAACGGGAATACCATCTTTGTAAAAGCTTTAAAGGATAATGAAGCAGCTCAGAAGTTTCCTACAAAAGTAGCAACCAACAAGAACTTGATGTGCAAAAAAACAAACAAAAACAAGCAGCAACATGAAAGAACATAGAATGAGAGGATGAAACTATTAGCTACTAAAGGCTCATATGCTCCTAAGGATGAATAGAATAAATTTGGAAGATGTCAAAGAAGGTTCTTTCCTCCTATGGGAAGTATCACTTGTTTTTCCTGCCACAAACTAGGACATATTGCAGCACATTGTAAGACAAGACATATCAACTTCAACCAGCAAAAGATGTAGCAAATGAGAATACTATCTGAAGCAAGAAACTAGAAAAGACAGTCTTTCACCAGGGACACAAATAATTTCCATGGCTACTTTTATGCATGCAATGAATTTGGACATAAATATGTTGAATGTAAATTATGTTAAAAAATGGGAAAAAAACGTTATACATCAGCTCAAATGTACTTTGATAAAATAAGATGTTATGTATGCCTCAAGCTTGGTCACAAAGTAAGAAAATGTAATATACCATATACATTAAAGAACTCTAAATAGATGATGGAATAAAATAAAATCAATCAAAACTATGAATCAAAAGGAAGTGCAGACATTATGAATAACCCCAATAAAGTATGGAAGGAAAGGAGAAAGGGGGAGCCTATTATCTCAATCACATAATGAATCCATCATAGTCTCAGGGGGAGCTGCTCTAGGAAGCAATGAAAATATCTAATTAGTGACAAATATGAAGAAACATCTCAGGGGGAGAGTAGTTCATAAATAGTCCCCATAAAGTAGTCTAAGAAGAAATCCTCAGAATGAGAACAGCTATAAGATCAGAAAGGGAAAAAAAAATACTCTAACAGAGAACTATAGAGGAAGAAGATTATTTAGTTGACAGATTGATGAAAGAAGAGAAGGTAGCAAGCAACCATGGTAGTAGAGAGAACATCAGCCATGAAATTTTAGAACTAACAGTGAATCACACTAAGAAGGATGTGTAATAAAAGTGCCTATCATCATTATGTCATGACATCATTCATCGATGAAAATTCCCCTTGGAGAAATGCGGTCAAGTGAGTGATTAATCTCTGAGTGATCAGCCTATGAAGATTCATAGTATAGAAATTGAATATGTCTTCCTAAAAGATCATTATGTCAGACAGTTGAATTGTACTTAAAGAAGTAATGATTCTAGAGCAGTCCCAGAAAGGAAATGCAATGACATTCTTTTAAATCAGAATGACGGACTAATCAAAAGGTTAATGATGACAAGATCAGATTCAGTATATTGATGACTATGGGTGTGAATAGTGGAAAGCTCAATAGTAGATTTTATGAAGGATGTCTTAATTACGGGTCAATGTGCAAGCTAAAGTGAAATCTCTGCATAATTTACCAAGGGAGTATCAATTGGTACTTGGTATAAGCAGCATGCCTATCAACAGAATATCAAGTGTTGTCATGGAGAAGTGGTATGATACAGGTCCTCGAGATCAAAGGATTATGGAAAGAGTACATCAAGGTAGTGTTCCAGTGTTATTTGCATTTTTTTAAAAAGCATAAAAAGTTAACTAACAGGGCTAAAGGATCATTATTTTGTTTACACTTGAAGCATTATATTGAGCTTTGAAGAAGTATATTTTTCTTTATATAATTGCATGCCTCCCTGAAGTCAGTTTTATATATCTTCAAGGCCTCTTCCTTAAGATCAGTCATAAAACTATGTGAAGTCTGTTTGCTGAGTTTTCAATTAAAACATCTTGAATATGCTTTTGTGGAAGATCATCCTGATAGAACAGTCAAAGTATCTGAAGAATAAAGGACTAGTTGTGACCACCATTAAAGTTCAAAAGTATCTTATTAATTCATCCAAATCCTACTTCAGCAGAAAGGATTTGCTGGTAATTCACCTTGAAAGAGAGATTGATCATTGGCATACATACCCCCTTATGTAATAAAGAAATTGCATGATTTATAAGTGATATTGACTAATACACCGAATGTATCTAGCCTCAAGGGTTTTTTTTGAAAGAACAGTGTGCAAGCAGTAAAATTCATTTGGTCTCTTAGATTGAAAGATATCATATAATCTCACAATAAGTTGTAAAATCTAGCTTAATTCATTGATCACATCAGCAACAAGGACCCTTCAACCATTAATTGTAATATCATTATCAGCATCCTAGCTCATAACACCACCAACATGCAGGAAAGGTTTACTACAGTAATAAAAGATATATTGGCTTCATCACAATTGAACAAATGTTGTACTGTGGATGTGCATTACAGAAACCTTCCTCAATAGATATGCATCGTAGATAAAGATTATAATATAGACTGAAGTATAGATGAAGCAAGCTTGATATGTCACATGGAGCATTCACAATCTTTAAGGTTTGATCCAATGATGCATTTATGATTAGATAAGGCTGGTACAATATGTTCTATGAAGTTTCATTATCTTCACTTTCAGCCTTATACTAGTGAAAGGAGACTGTGCTTGGGATTGTATTGACATAATGTGTATATACAAGTATAATAAGTCTCAAAAGTGTTCTCTCAACACTAGTTTGGAGCAGCAGGGTACAAAGTCAAAAGAAGAAGGTCTAAACACATCTCAGAGAGAGCAAATGAAGAGATAGAAAGCACACTAGGAAATGTGAAACCCTTTTCCATTGATGTCAAAGGGGGAGGAAAATCAAGTAACAAAAGATATGGTCTTCTAAAAGAAGATAGGCAAAGGAAGACTTGGAGAAAGCATTGGATTATTGTTGGATGTGTTGCCATCAATGCCAAAGGGGGGAGACTTTTGGAAATGTTGTCATTGATGGCAAAGGAGATGGCAAAGGAGGAGCACCTGAAACAAAAAAAAGGCAGGAGAGAGGTAGCGGAGGCAGCGAAAAAAAGAAGAAGAAAGGAGAAACATTAGTCAAGGAGCAGAGGAAGCAATGAATTGAAGCAGAGACAAGCAGTGAATTGAAGTAGAGACAAGCAGTGTATTGAAGCAGAGACAAGCATTGAATCGAAGCACAGACCTACTGAGGGCTACATAGAACTTTAGAGGAGACAGAGTAGAGGAGAGGGGCCATTTTTTCTTTTGAATATCTGGCCGAGGACCAGAAGTTTGTAAGTAATTTATTTCAGATATATATGAAAGAACTGGTTCTGAATTCTATGAGATATGTATTTGTTTCAGTACTTTCTGAGCATAAATTGATGAAATTCCTGCATTAAATAGAACACGAGTGAATTTGGTCACAGGCGTTATGAATAATTCATGCTAGTATTAATTTGAGTGTGAAAGAGATTAAGTGTGAGTCGAATCTCTGTGAAAGAGGGTCCAGATAAGGTCTTGCTCAAATTGGTGGCAATTAGAGTGTCGGTCTCAGTTGAAAGCTTGTGTTTCCCGAATACAAATTAAATCGATGCCGCTCTGTCTAATTTAAGTGCACATTCAACTTGTGTGAAGGAATTCTGATCATATGAGATATCTTCTCTGATACTGATCAGAGCCATAGGAAATGTATTTGCCTAATTCGAATAATAATTGTACGGAAATGCCTAATGGCAATCTCCATGTAGAAGGGTGACACTGAATCCTATATATGATTGAGTTGAATGATGCTCTGGTTGATGGGCGAAGATCCATTATTATAGTTAAGGGCGTAGTTGAATAGGCCTCGGGGTTGAACCGAAGGCGGTCTTTAATGAAGAAGAGACTGTGAGACGATATTGGAATAGAACAGAAGGATTGATTCTGTTCATTGAACCCTGGATAAGTTCTGTCAGCATTGTAACCTATTCCAATTGAGATAGATTTAGTAGACCCGTGATTGTTGGGATATAATAGAGACAAGGTGTTTATGTCATATGTTCTTGCCTTAATTCAAGTTGGATTCACCATGTTAAATGTTGATTAAATAGGGTTAACGCATGCCAAAGAGAGACAATGAAACGAAGTCATAATCCAAGGAAATGGACTGTTGATAGTGCGCAACCAGAACCTTGAAGAGTAGCGGAACCATGCGGAATAGTGTAAGCTGTTTCAGAGGTGAAATGTGGTATTTGCGCTTTTAAAAAGTGGTAAGTTGTAATTGAGTTTTGAACGCGATATGTGTCGCTATGTGACACGTGGAGAAGAGTGGTTTATGAAAACCATTTTTTTCGCGTTATTTTTGCATGTTAAGCTCTGGTGAGAAAAAAAAACACAAAAAATGATTGTGGCCGTCAGATTATCCCAACCCACACAATAAGTCATCCACCGTCAGATGAGAAGGGTTATTTAACTATTGGGCCCCATTTACACCACGTGAACTGGAGTATTAAACCCTGCGCCATCAGATCGCGTGACTGTCGTCGGATGAGTGAGCGGTAGCGCGACAAATCTCCGACCGTTGGACGAGCCTGATAGTTCATGTCCAGATAAGTATTGTGGGCCTAAAGGTAATAAGTCTTGGTTTGTGGTTGTGGTAGAGTTTAATGGGTTCGTATGTATTAAGTTAATACTTGGTTGATAATCCTAAGGGAATTGAAATGTCGGCTCTAACATCTTAATTCATAGTCCGAAAGGAATTCGAAGAAGCATTAAAGGGCTCTTGCCTAAGGGTTAATTGAGGTTAATACTCTAATTCAAGGGTTGGTGTTGTTTTAAATAGGTCAGACACATTATTATATGTGTTGTTTGCTTGAAAACATTAATGAATTGCGACATTCGTTGATTGAACGCAAAAAAAAAAAAAAAAAAAAAAAAACCGAACCTTGTATGGAATGCATTGTGCGTTGGGCATATTATAGTTGTGGGAATTTGGAGTTTTACCAAGGTAGAAATTTGACGTGGAATGAAATTCTTTGAAGATTGAAATGAGTTTTACATATAAGTTTATGAAGCCGGGAACATATATTTGTTAATATGCTGAAGACCATTGTGTAATGGAGAATTCCAATGGCTTTATAACCATGGTTTAATTGTGGGTCCCGACGTATATGATTTCATAATCAAATATAAAAGGTAAAGAACGTTGGAGGCGTGTTATGGATTTTATAATAAGGTTTAAACCCAAGGCAACAGATCGAAATATATGTTATAGGTTGTGGACTGTTATGTTATGGGTTTTGATAATAGAGTTCATGTGTGGGAGTATATATACATATGTTGGTATATATAATATATGTAACGTCGAACCTACACAAAATGAGTTGCGCACTGGGCGCACATTAAAGCTTAATTTTGGTTTATGAGAATTTTCATATAGTTGATAAGAGAAACCCCGAAAGAGAGTGTATTGTATGGTTCATAACCATTGATTAACAAGAGAGGAGCTTCCACATAGTGTTACTGTTGGCCCAGATTTAAAATTATGTAGAGGAAATTTCAAGTGCATTTTTGTATATGAATAGAGACAGGAGATTGAGTGTAGCTCGGGCATCAAGGAGCTTCCGCAATGAAAATATTCTGCCCAGATATAAAATTAATTGGGTTACAACAATGATTTTAACCTCTAATGGAGGAGCTTCAACATTGATTGAAATTGCCAGTGCAGAAATCAAAAAGTATTGAAATTCCAACATTAGAAAAGTTGAGGACCCTTTTGAATGATTAATGTATGCATGAGACCTTAAGAATTACTGGGGAGCTAAAATTGTAAAACAAATATATATGTAGCAGATACACAATTACAGTTGACGGGTGTACATGCACAGAATGCAGGAGAGTGAAAAAACTGAAAGGCTGTGAACAACAAAAGTATGCAGAGCAGTTACCTAACAACAACAGAAGAGACAAAACCAGCAAAGCCGAAGGCTAGAAAAAGGGCTGAGTGAAACTGCTATATGTAACTGAAAATGTGAATGTAAATGTTGTAATTGATTTTATACTGTTTTTGATGCATTGGAAATTCTCCGGAGGGAAAAAAAATCCCACTGGAATATTGAAATTAGTACATATTGTTATATTTTTTTTTAATAAGATGGTAAAAGAAATGAGAAGGTAGAAGGTAAAGAGGCATGGTTGTCCATTTCAAATTCCCTGAGGAATACAAATAGTCATAAGGAAATCTCTATAAATAATATCACCTTGATATGCATAGAGAGGTTAGGAGGTTAGAGAATGCAGAAATGAAGCAGTAATGAAGAGAAGAAGGAGGAGTTGAGCAGAGAAGGAGGAGTTGATAGAGAATCTGAGAAGATGCATAGATGATATAGGGAAAATATGAGGACTGATGGACATCATAAAATAAGAAACATAACAGAGTTGATATCTAAGATAAATCAGCAAGTGTTTTCTTTTGAAAGAGTAAGGACGTTGGAGCTTCCCTATCAAGTTGTAGCTTGATAGATGTCAATTGTAGCTGATTGAGGTTGGAGCCTCCTGTAGGTTGTTGCTTGTAGAAAATAGATGGGAGTTGGTGCTTCCACATCAAGTTGTAGCTTGATAAAATGTCAGTTGTATCTGATTGAGGTTAGATCCTCCTGTAGGTTGGTGCCTGCAGAAATTGATGGGAGTTGCAGCTTCCTTGCAAGTTGTAGCTTGCAGAATTGAGGTAGGAGCCTCCTATAGGTCAGTGACTACATAAAATCAGTGGTGAGAGGGAGTTGGAGCTTGCCTTTGCATCACAACAATAATAAGATGTGGTTTTCTCCCTTTATGGGTTTCCACTTATATCTTATGTCCCTGTGCATTATGTTTATGTGTTGATATGGTTTATCTCATCTGCTTAATACTTGTTGGTCTCATATTAAATATGTTGTTACATTATATTAATACTTGTTGCTCACATTCTAAGACTACTCACATATTAAGTTGAACATGAAATGAAGGTGTAAATAAGTTTTAATGAATTTTTTTTAAAAGTCCATGAATGTGTTAAACTGATTCATCCTCCCCCCCCTCTCAGTTTAACTAAGGGTTCAACACTCATGTATGCACATGAATAATTGTTAAAGGATCACTTAAAGATAGATTATTTATTGTTTAAGGATTTATCTAATCATGCTATAAAAGTGTGTTTATGACATAAATGACAGGAAATGATGGTGACTTATGAGAAGGAAATAATATGCTTAACACGGTGGCAGGTAAATGATTATGGTTCATGTAGTTGAGTGTAAGATGCATGATGAACCAATGTACGATGGTTCATTGTAGGTAAATGATTATGGTTCATGCATATGAGTGTGAGCTGCAGGATGATATAATGTACGATGGTACATTATAGGTACATCCATGCCACCAAGATATGAAGATATTAAGATATGAAGATTAGTGAGTAAATGCTATCATATTTATTGTAATGGATTTAACCTAGATATTTGTATATTTCCTTGTAAGATTTATAAATGATGGTTAAGGTATGGTCTCCCTTATAAGCCATTGAGTGAGGGCTGAACACCTTCATGAGAGTTTAATAATAAAATTAAATGTTTGCTGGTTTTCACCATACGGGGTTTCCAAGGTATATTGGTGTTTAATGATGTGATTGATTATTGTGTCAAATTGATGCAAAAATTCTAATTGATAATGCATCATGTTATAATGTGCATTATTTTGTTATGCAAGAAATAATAATGTATTACTTTATCAAATTGATGCAAAAACACTTTATCAATTATGATTCCTTTCTTGTTATGATGTTCATAATGTCAAGTATATGATGACTACATGAATAATGAAATGAATGGAAGGTTACACCATACATTTTTATGTTAATGTACTACAATAGAGGTTGTTAATGGTAAAGAAACTTACTATTTTTATTCTAAGGTTACACTATGAACTAGTGAATATTAATGTAATGATGAGTAAGAAATATTTAATAGTGATTTTGATAGTTACCCGTGGGTAACTTGTATAAAAAAATTTTTAACTCCTGCATTTCCATGTGAGGTTATCAGTGTATGTTACAAGTGGTATCAGAGCTAAAGGTTGTAGCATTGGCACCTTTGGGATTTGTTAAACAAAAATAAATTTAGGTGTGCTACTAATGGACATTAGTTAAGGTATGATTCTAGAAATCTACATATTGATTGATATATGATTCTTGCAATCTATATATTTAATGATATATGCAGTAGTATTCTCTTGACATGAGATGTGTGATTCATGTTTATAACTACATTGAAGAATAACAAAGTAATAAATGTTGTTGCAAAACCATTTTCATGACATTGGATCCTCTTGAGGATAAAAGACAATAAAACCTTTGGTGTACATATGAACAACTTGAGCACTCACTAGCAAAAGTGAGAGTTGAATATTAACATTTGGGTATATGACATATTACTCATACATTTAACAAACATAAGTAAATTTACCATGCACTACTTGAAAAAGATGAATGTGTATAATGATGGTGTGTGAAACTAATGCATGAATGCAAAATATGAGGAAAGTCCTTGAATAGGATGATGGAATGTTTTAAAGTTAAATTGAATGAAGGATTTTAGATGTTAAAACTACATAATGAGTCAAGTAGTGAGACTTGACTATAATGACTAGTTGAATGACTAGTTTTTGGATGAGTCGTCATGGATGCATTGAGATTATTAGTCACATTGAATGACTAGTTTTTGGATGAGTCATGTCATAGATGCATTAAGATTATTAATAGCATTGATTAGTTAGTGTGGTATGACTAACTGATAAAACTTACATGCATGAATGGGTTTTTATTAAATATTATTGCAAGTGGTGAACAAGTATTTACTTCACGTGTCAGACTGTTAGTCACAGTACACTTTTGGAATTGGAAATATTCGACTGTCACCCGTGGGACTCTTACGCCAATCGTTATAGACACACACACACACACACACACACACACACACACACACACACATATATATATATATATATGCATGACAACATTGTATGCATGAAACTAAAATTTATTTTGAAAGTGAATATTTTTTTTTTTAATTCATATTTATGATTAGTGTCGTTGATGAGATTAAGAATGGTTAGCTTAATGGAAACAAGAGAAAACCTGTGAAAGAGTGTCGTGAAAAATTGCAACGGTAATTGATAAAGTATCATGTTATAATGTGCATGATTTTTTTATTTGGGAAATAATAATGTATAACACGTGGTATCATGTTATAATGTACATGATTGTGTTATTTGGGAAATAATAATGTATAACACATGTATGTTATTCATGTTTCCTGTTAATCTAGATATCATTGGACTCATGTGGAGGGCCAAGTATGATGTATGATGTACATAAAGTGTCTTTTTCTTTATGTATAATCTGCACATAGTTCATTATGTAATTTATTATGGAAAACAATGCTAAAAGAAAAATTTAACATGCCATATAGTTGTGAACAATTATGAAAAGCGAGAAGGCCTTGGGTTGATGGTGGTTGCTTGCCCGAAGAGGTTGATGGTACTTACCTGCCTAGATTTCCTCTCCTTAGAGATATATGATCTCATAAAGGGAAAAGAGTTGGCCAAGATGGTGAAGAGGGGAAAACTTGAGGAAACTCTATTTATTTTGGAGCCTATTGGAGGAGGTCCAAAGTTCCTCATAAACAGGATGTTGTCAAAGGAATAGGCATGATGTTGCCAAGAGGAATCCATACTGGACTTGGAATGTTCTTTTTTCGAATAACTATCTGGATGTGAAAATGACTCGATTCATTTGCGGAAACCAACTCCCATGGGTTGGGAGGAGCATTTTATTTACCATTGTGGTTCTCATAGTGGAACACGTTAAGTAATTATTATGTTTTATATTAAAATTAATGTTTATATGATTATGTAAATAACTTCTGTAGATATTAAGAGGAAAGGAGCTTAGCACTCGGAAAATGAATTACTGAATGTATAAGTTCATTTATTTTATTACTAATTTGTTTGAATGTCTTAGCAAAGGCTAAGATATGCCCATGGTGAATTGATTGACCATTGGTATAATTAGAGAGCTAGGTGCTCTCTGAGTACTTTTTGAAGTACTGTGTGGATGTTTTTAGCAGGAGCTAAGACAATGTGCACGTGATGCATTGCTTAGAGGTTTGGTGCTCTTTAAGTACTTGTGGAAGTGCTCTGATTAAAATATCTCTTGATATTGCATGAATGTTTGATAATTGCAAGTATTTAATTTATTGAAACTATGTGACTAATGTTATTGAATGTGTTAGCCATACATTACAGGCTCTTTCCATGGAGTGTTTTTCAGTGGTTCAACCATTCTCAGAGACTTGTGTAAAATTCATCACTGCTTCCAATAGTAATTGGTAAGTAATAGTAAGCTGGTATGTATATTTTTTTCTATATATTTGTGAATTTAAATAATGGATAAGAAGTTAAAAATGGAAATGGAATATAAGTTGAGCTATACATGCTTATGACTATGGATAAAAAACATTATTGTTTCAATTAATGGCATTTAAGGAAACAAAAGTGTTTCATTGTGAAGGCGAAGGACCCCCTTTGGGTTGTTTATATTATTATATCATGAGTATAGGTTTAAATTTCAGTGAGAGAAGCACATTGAGGATGGTGTTCTCTTACGGGGAGGAGTATGTAACATCCCTGTAAACCATTGTAATTTACATTTTTTAATTAACATGTTTTACCAAAATAGTTGTATCAAGAATTAATTATGGAAAAAATTGTTATGACAATGCCTTTCTCCATAATGGCGGGGGGCTCGAATCTTCACACAGGAGAGGAAGGAAGAATAAATATGGGAAATTATTTACAAATGATATGGGTGTAAAAAACATTAAAAATGTCTGTGATGACGGGAGAAGGAGCATCGATGGCAGAGAGCCATTGTTTATTAAATCATTGAGTGAGCGGTTGTACAGTACGAGGCTGCAAGTATGAGGAGAAATTCGAGGTTGTAACTACGAGGTGAAATTTCGAGGCTGCATAGTAAAGAAAAATTCATGAGTGGCTACATAGTATGAGGTGACAGTGAGCTTTCATTTAGAAATTCTTTCCAAGTGAAGAATAAGTCCAAGATGGTAAATCTTGGTTGTAACTCTCCATACCTTACTTTCATTTTTCTTTATATTTCACAATTCCATTCTGATCTAACTATATATGCTATAGATGAATGTCAATAGGAGCTCGATTCTTTGAGAGGTAAATATACCTCACGCACAAAATAGATTTTACTTGAAAATCTACTATGCTATATTTCTTGGAAAAGAAACACTTTGTCCATGCATAGAGATTATATGATTATGATAAATATATGGAAAGAAATATATAAATATTTATGTAATATTTCGTAAGCAGGAAAATAGAAGATGCGTGCTCTTTATTTGTAATGCCTCTCATTCACCAAAAAAAAATCTTCCTACTTATTATTCATCTTTTATTTTTATAGTTGTTCGTCACAATTTGACAACTTCGGTTTCCATACTTAACTTATATTTCCGTCACAATTAGATGATATCTGAATATAAAATTCCCAAGCATCAACGATATATTTCCATTGTTACTTAAAACCTTAGCACATTAGTCATTACTTCATTTTTCCCTTTCAATATATATATTTGGGGAGTATTAAAATATCCTAATTCCTCATTTTACTAATGTGGTGACACTTTCAACTTTGTCATAACTCAATATAGCTACTGTGTATTTACATTATGCATGTATTCGAACTGTCATAACGTTGAGTATTCAAAAAGGCTATATAATCCTATATATAACATTATTATAATTATATGTCCATGCCTTTAATTTTTGAATGAACAAATATAATTATTTCTTTTCTCACTGAAAATCTTCACCTATAATTTATTTGACATTTAAATCCTATGTCTTTATAGGTCACCAAAATTATTCCATTCGGAATGACAATTTTCAATTTCCTAACCTTATAATTATGGTTGGTTGGATCTATGATTGAATGTCGACTTCCATATAATTTAATTTCTTTTTAACTCGAATAAATTTTTTATGTTAAACTTTCATGAGGTTTCTTCTACCTACTCAGTTGGGAATACGAACTCTACGTACTGTACCGTCATATGACAAAATCCTTTGTACCTAGTCTCTTTTTGAAGAGATGGAATGTTAACTTATTATTAAAGCTACATTTATTTACCTTGTTAGTATACCCGGGAAGTATGACCAGTAAATTCATCTACTTACCCTAACTCAACCTAGATCTATATGCAAACATTGAATGTCTTTTAATGCTGCCAACTCACAAGCCTTGCCTTGAGCCCCGAGATTTCTTGAGAAGATGAATTTCATAACTCGAACTGTACTATTAATTAGGTTGTCATGTTGACTCAATAACTCATACTAGTACCTATCACGTGAAATTTATATAGATTCAACAACTTTACCTTTCGATCCGAGTGAGATTTTTCATCCTTGAACATGTGTAGGGTAGATATCTCGTAGGGTTTCTATGGGTTTCCAAGTTAAAAACCTAAATCGATCATATCACTTATTCTTTGTCTCTTAAACTCCCACACGGCCTTCATTCAAATTTCAGTATGTAGAAGACAAAATAATGTGTTTGCATTTTTAATGACTCTGGCAGTGTGCCTTCCTCACTTCACTTGCTAATATTTTGACAATGGATAGGTAATCTCTACAACTTCTGCATTTTTCTGAGTTCTATCGTGAAATTTAATTTGTGAAATTTTAAATTTCGAATCCATACAAAAGGGATTTCTGTGTTTGAAGAACTTCCATACCTTTCTTTCTACATTCTTTTGTTTCATTAACTCATTGCTTTATTTCGAGAGTCTAGTTAATAAATCCGGAATGAGCTCTCTATATTTGACTATGGATCTTTGTTGTTTGTTTTTTTGATACAATTTATGCATCTATCGATTTGGGCATGAACCCTTCGAAATTTACTTTGAATTTTCTACCTTTAGATATGATAGGTAACCCCAATTTTATTTCAGCTATAAATCTGGTTATTTGTTTTAGACCAAAAAACGTCTTTCAAATTATGTATTTGGCCACCACTTCTAACTATGCATTCTTCCAGCAAGGTTGGTATATGCTTATCAACGTGAATTCCCTTTGCTATTTGTTCCCAGAGATATGATGCTCAAAAACCATTAGGTACTATTTCTGTTTAATCAAATTTCCTCGGTTACCTGTAACTTTAAATTTATTTATTTTTATATTCACTACTAATATTTTTCTAGAAAGTTGATCTCTCTATGGTTACAGGTGCAACTAGACTTCAAATAGAATTTTCTCAGGTAAAAGGGTTTCCAGCAAAATTTCTATATTCAAAAATTTTAGTTTTATTTCCAGGATTGAAATTTCTTCTTCATGAAATGTGTAGGTACATCCCACCCATCATGTATCATTCTGTGATGCACTTGATAATCTTTCTTAGAAATTTAATGTTTCTACACTTTCCATTTCTCACGAAGGTCGGGAAACCATTCCTGGAATGTCTCCTTCGTAATGATTCTACTTTCCAGTTTGCCCGCGCTATGGAATTTTGATCGAATGAGTTATGCCTAGGTTAAATGAGAATAACATTGTTCGTTCTTCTTTGTCAGGGAACTAACCTTGAACATTTCGGTATATAAGATGGATTGGGACTGTATTTCATATAAGTCACTCATCCGAATATCAAATTTAATTTTTATTATTTCTGCTACATATCTATCATTTACATAGCACGCATGCTGCTTTAATTAATGTAACACATCTCTTGACTTATTCAACTTTATTATCTTAGATAGCATAGATGGCTATTCTCAGTATCATATACATTGTATAGGTTGAAATTTTCTTTATATAGTTGTGTCTAACAAATAATTTGAAATTTTCCTTTCGTTGTGCTTAGTACTAGGGTTATATGATGTAAGCATGAAGTCACGGATGCATTCTTCTTGTTTACCTATGTATATCATATTTAAAATGGCATACTGTGGATACCTATTATTATTGTTTATTTCTTTATATTATCTAGGTCTTGTTATTTGTATATTTCATGGTTGTAACAATGATTATAATTTAATGCATATCATACAGAATCATTAATTGGTCTAAGATCTTCACTATATCATATAAATTTATATACAACTTCTTCTTAAAATTTTATATGAAATTCGACAATTTGTTCAATATATGTGTAAGGACGTGATACATGAACTAAATAAATTTTCTCCAAACTAATGTTTTGTTAATATAATTTTGATAATTGAACTTTCTGCGTTGTATTCATATTCTATACTTCTGCAAAAATAGATATAGAATTAGCATGTTTGAAATAGATATAGAAATAACATGTTTGAAACCATGATTTCCAGTATTAATTTATATTATATACTCATTATAAATTAATTTATTCTAATTCAGACAGAATGATCCTGGTGGTTCAACATAACATAGTCTCATTCCTATGTCTATACAAAAATATTTATGTCTGTTGAAATTCTGTAATATTTATAATAACATTCTCAGGTAATTCTAACATAGATAGTTTTTAGTTAGAATTCTTAACCTCCGATCTAAATCTGTCTCCAGATTTAGACCTTCTGGGAGTTGGAGCTAACTATATATTCCGTATCTACAAATATATAGATTTCAGTACCCTACTGAATACAATATCCGTTAAATGTAGGAAACTATATAATTTTTCTATAATCAATGTAATTTAATTTATGAAACATGTATAAGTTCTTTCATCTACATTTAATTTGACTCATTTTAGCTCAGAATCCTTAAGACATAAGTGAAATCTATATTGAAATATATTGTTTCAAAGTAAACGTACATACCAATGGCTATGACTAGTTCCACCCAACCTTAGATTTTCTGCTCCTAGTGATAGACAACCCCTTGTCTATCCTCGAGTAGCTTATTTAAGCTGTACTTTCCCAAGCATGTTTCCAATTTCTGTGTCCAGAAATTTCAGGATGCTTTCTCCCTGTTTTTCCTAGGCTTTCCTTCATTGAGGTACTTTAAAGCTATCTTTTTCACTTTTCCAGCTTTTCTTCCTCTTCCCAATTACGTTCCTCTTTATTGGGGAAATTAGATGTTTATCTCCAAATCTAATTTTTTTAATATTCCTTCCAATGATTTTTTGAAGGTGTCGGAAAGTCTCCTCACTTTATCCACATCCTCATGGATATAGGTTCCAGATCTCAATTCTCTATCTCGTCATTGCACACATAACTTTTCGACATTTTATTAATTAAAATTTAAAATAAATCCACACACTAGTTCTCCATTGGGGTCCACTTCCCCTTTGGCTTATTCAATTATCAATTAAAAATCATAGAAACTAGGGATATTACAATATTTTAGAAGGGATTTTGTACTCATTTAGTTTATGAAATGATAACAAACCCAAGATATTTTCTTGAGAATGAATGTATAATAAAGAGAGTAATTCGTCACTCATTTTCATGGCTGGTGAAAAATAAAATATATCACGGGTGGTGAAAAAAAAATAGAAAGATAATGTTATTAGAGATATACCATGGTAAAATGAAAACTTATTGTGTTGGTTTTTCTGAAAAGAATCCATGTTGTCTCTTCTTGAAAAGATCGCCATTATGTTATTCTTTGCTATTATGTCAATCTTTTACATGAAAATAATAGTTAAGACTGGTAGAATTCTAAGAATTTTTTTCTAAAAAGAGTCCATGTTGTCTCTTCTAGAAAATATTTCTATTATGTTAAATATTGCTATTATGTTAATATTTTACATGAAAATAGTATTTCATGATGATAGAATTCTAAGAAGGGAATATGTGTTGCCTACATTAAAGGAAGAGCTATATCTCTTGCATGCACAAAGAGGGAGAGCTATCTCTCTTTCATGCACAAAGAATAGCCATTGTGCTAAAGAGGTATGTTTTTTGCATGGATAAAAGAAATATTGAGCTATCTTAATATTTAGGAAAAATATGTGAGTACCTTTATGATATCAAAACTATTATGTTAGTTTATGTTAGTTCTTTTGTAATAAAATCAAGTATATTCATGCAATATTTGTGTTAGACTTCATTGGAAAGAATATACATTCATATGTGAAAATTGATAGCATTTTTGTTATCCTACATTAGAAAAAACTCTTTGGCAAAAAAGATGAATTACATGTACAAAAGCTAAAATAACGTTTTGGTTCCTTGAAATATATATATGGGTAATGTTAGTATAACATTTGGATAATAAGACATGTATTCTTATGCTTTATTTCATTAGCTTTATGGAAAATGAACCATGTCTTTGCATGCTTATTATGTTATATTTCCTCGAAAAGGAAACAAGTGTTCGCATGCTCTATTGTGTTAAGTATTCTTTTGGAAAATTATTTTAGAACCTTTATGCATTGTATGCATGGGCACAACATTCATCATGTTAGCTTTAACACCAAAAGCAATAGCAAGGGATGGTTTTTTTTGCTAAAGTTTAAGTAACACGATGCACCTTGTGTCATTATCCATTGAAGGAATTCTTGGATAGTGGTAGTGAATTGTCTTGTACGAATGTGAGCGTGTGTGAGAAGTGTCATAATAATGTGGGATTATTTGACATGAACTCATAATTACTTGCTCACACTAAGGTAGAAATGTTAGAAGAAAGCATGGTGTATGCGGGATTATTTGATATGAATTGATAATTATTTGCTCACACTAATGTAGAGATGTGAGAAGAAAGTATGGTGTGATATTGTATTCACAACTCATGTATGCACATGAATAAGTGTTAAAGGATCACTCAAAGATTGATTATTTATTGACTAAGGCTTTATCTAATCTTGTTGATTACATCAATGACAGGAAATGATAGTAACTTATGAGATGGATGGTAGCACGTAATTATGTTTGACATGAAGAATAAGACTAGCAACAAGACAACCATGGGGCCCCATAGGGACCTTCATTGTATAATATTAACCGCATTTGTATAATATCAGTGACGTTTTCAAAATTTTAATTAAGAAATTTATTTTCTTAAACTTAATTAGGTTAAAATTATTCTCATAAATTTTGAAACTTATTTTTCTAGATTTAATTTTATTATAGGTTTCTGAATTTGATGTAGGTAAGCTAATTAAAACAATTAATGTCACTTTTGTACATTAATTTTTGAAATATTTTCCGAATTTATAAATTAAATCCGTTCTTTTATGTTTTTACTTATGACAATTTTTTTATGTTTTATTTTTTAATATAACAATACTATATTATAGAAATTGTAATATTTTACTATTTAGAAAATGTTCTTAAATATATAAATCAAATCAATTTTCAATCCAACTTAAGCCATAGTTATGAAATTCGAAATTCAGCATACCGTAAATATTTAAAATAAAATTTTTAATTAAAAAAAATCCATAATATAAAAGTTAAGGCGTTCGTTCTTGTACCAGTTATGTCTTTTACTCATCTCCTCACCGATTAATTTTGAATTTATAATAACTTCCAGTACCTAAGGTATGATAAAAACATTACATATATCATTAAAAGCAAAATAAACCTGTCTTTCTTAGTCAAAACGTTTTGAAAATTCAAGATAGCTTTTTTAATTTCAAAAATTATTTATCCAAAATTCTTCACGTATAGAAATTCGATGTCCAAGGCTCAGTTATCTAGAATCTCCCGTTATAAGCATATTTAAAAAATAGGCATCTCTCTCTAAAATCAAACCGTCTTTAGAAATTCGATGTTCAAGACTTA
This sequence comes from Pinus albicaulis, assembly GCA_034641835.2. Taxonomy (NCBI): domain Eukaryota; kingdom Viridiplantae; phylum Streptophyta; class Pinopsida; order Pinales; family Pinaceae; genus Pinus; species Pinus albicaulis. The sequence goes on from CM076579.1 coordinate 1,107,385,537, forward strand.
TTACTCCCTGCCTTCATTAGCACTATAGCCATCGCTTGATTGTTGAGTGTTCATTAATTCATCTTTTGAAAGGTTTTAGTCGAAAAATATTCGACCTTTTATTACAGGCTTCAGGTGGCTCTATGAACTAGGATTAGGACAACTTTTTTATACAGAAATTTTTCTGGTACACTACATTTTACTTCCAAATTTTTATGTTGCACTGTATTTGATATCCATCTATTCCAACTGTTTTCTATATCCAAATTCTGTGCACTGCAGCAGTGGTGTTTTCTGCATTCTCTCAAGTGTAGCCTCGCAGATGCCACTTAGTTGTACGCAGAGACAGAGACAAAGCTGCCAGGTGTAGCTTCAACACCTACCTCATGGTTTTCTTTTGAATATTTCTTCTTCACTGTCGGAATAGAATAATTTCAAATCGAGCTCTCTTGGTCTGCGTTGAAGATTTCGTTCCATAAGTTCAAATCTCTGAAGCAGAAATAGTATACGGACGAGCAAGATGTAACCTATGTATGCCCGAATCTATGTGAAGTCATTCCACATAGTGAAGACAAGGTTTCACCTTCTAATAGAGACTCCATTTTAGAGGCCTTTGATAAACACGCATATAATTAATCTGCACAAATATGGGAATTTTAAGGAATGTGAGACAGTCAAAGAGTATGTGGAGGAAGAGCGTGAGGATGAAGAAGTTGGAGTTTTCAATATTGGAGCACCTAGTTCAAATGAAGAAGTTGGAATTTGCAATATTGGAGCACCGAGCTCAGATGAAGATGAAGTTGATATCCTGCGACCATTTGATAAATTAGTGCAACAAAGCCTTTGGGAGATATTAGAAATTTTCTCAATTTTACTTATTCCTTTACTTTTTGGTTACTTTTTGGTAAATCATACATTTAATCTCATTTTGTGTCATTACTTGCAAACCTTTCTTCGGAGAACTCCTGAACTTTTATCATGGTTCAGAACTAGGTAGTTTCTCAATAAAAACACTACAATTTTCTATTAAAAATTGATGCTTCTTATAGTTAATCATGCTTTTGGGAAGTTCCATGTTTGTCAAATTTTGGTTCGGCACAAGGTATAGTGTAAATGCGGCTATTTGATATATTTTATTTCTAAAATATTGCCTCTGAACTTCGTGTCTGAATAGAATAATTTCAGATCGAGTTATTCTGTTAAGCACTCCGTGGGAATGTGTGGCAATTTGGGGGGATGGAGCCATTTCCAAACAAATTTCACTATGGGATAGAAGAAACCCTTAACAACAATGGAAATCTAAATTGCATTTTTAAATGTGCCGAGAAAAGGCGCATCCCTACAAACCATCGTCCACGACAAAAGAAAGGCATCTCACCCACCTCTTACAGTAAAAAAAAAATTTAAAGACTGTGCGACAAAAGTAACGTGTCTCACCAACCTCTTACAATATAAACACACTATGTGGGGCATGCTTGAAAGCTTTGACGCTTTCTCCATTTCAACTATTCTGAGAGAAGAGAATCAACTTGCCAATTTCATTGCTACTTCCGTTGCTTTGACCCCTCTCTTAAGACTGGAAGGCTGGAGACTCCCCCTACCCCGTTAGGCTAGCTTATATTTGCTTCTCCTTCCTGACTTTCCTGACTTGGTTGGGTTGACTTCAATGCAATATGAATGGGTCATTTTCATTCGGTTTGCATGAGGGAAAATCTCACTGATCTAAGGATGCGATACCTGTGGAAGTTCTACTTTGGCTCAGTTCTAGTGGCATCCTTTTTTGAATGCATTCCTTTCATTTTCCCTATAAAATGATCCGGGCAGGTATTTTCTGTAAAACAAAATTTTCCACTTAACAATGTAATAGACTAGTTATTCCTTCCTTACACCATTTGAACGTGTGTTCCTCTATCAGTGGATCAGTTATTCCATCCATTCCTGCGCCAGAATAACTACTAGCTTATTGGGAAGGGCACATTATTTTCGTGACCTTACCTGAAGCTGAGCAGAGCTCTGCTTTTATGCTGACCACCTTATTGGTTCATCAACTCAAGGCCTTCCTCACCTTCCTACCCTCAGGTTCACAATTTCTCTTCACCCTTGCATGGCTTTGTAATAAAATCCTTATGTCATTCTTGCAATTCTTTCTCCTTGTGCCAAAGGATTATGTACCTTGTCCCCCTAGAATACACCAACTGATTTAAGATATGCTCTATGAAAACCCGCATAAGAAACCTAAACATGGACTACGAATTTCCTTTTAAGAAGTGTCTCTTGTTGTCCATCGTGCATGTTAGGTGTTTTCAAAATAAACAAATGGTAAGACTGTGTGTCCACGTGATCATACAAGTGGTTTTTTATATTAGTTGATTACTGATCTTTGTATGTTACATCTGGATTCTTTATATTAGATTATTATATAATATTTTATTTTAAATCTGGGCATGTATAAAGGTTTTCTTTCACACAGACATGGCCTTGCCTTCCACGCTACTTTATCCACCACCGAAACTCAGGAAACGAGGTAAACTCCCTCTGCCCTTGCTTGCTCAGATGCATTTGGGCCTACTAATTGATTTCCAGATATCCCCATACCAACATGCTATGCAGTGATAGTGATAGTGATCCGTCTTCTAGCTTTCGCTATAGCTGCCTCATATATCAATGTCTACGTAGGACGCTGCTAGCTCAGATGTTGCTTTCTCTGATGCCATATCTTTTCCTAGCTACTAAATTTCATAGGCTAAAATGAGCATGCATCAAACGTTTTTTTGATGGTAAATGACGGTTAAGGATTTTTTTTTAACTTAAAATTGGCTGCATTACTGGCCTTTTACATAAACTCTGAATTGGTAAGAAATCATCTTTATTATTTTGAAAATTTGTGTTTATTGTTTTTCCTCTGAATATAGAAGTTCACCCACTTTAGCGATACCCTATAATTTATTTTAGATACCATTTCTGAAATAATTACGCCGATAGGCGTAACCCCTATCTGAAGGAGCATGTTTTGTGATTAGGCTAATTAATTTTTTTAATCTCATGGTCAGGATTGGAAGATGCCAGTATATTCTGGTCATCGCCACTAAATCGATGGATGAAATCTACTCCACTAACTTCCTTGCATATCTAAATCACGTGTTTAAACCTTACTTAAATTAATTTTTTACAAATCTGGATTAAAAATTTACTGTGCCATTTGCTGACCGCCACCTATCAAATTAAGAAATCCTCCCATCCCATAACCACCACGTTGATGGGCACGTTGCTGATTACAAGCTGTGCTTGTCTCCGACGTGTGGGGATCTCCCAACCATGTTGATGGGCACGTTACTCATTACAAGACTGCTTGTCTCTTCATAGACATGTGGCGATGGAAGGGAATTTAACAGTCGCATGAAGTGGGGAGTGGGATGAGAAGCGCAATGCTCATGCATTGTCGTTCCATTGTAGCAGTTTTGCCGCTTGGAGGCGATCCGCCATGGTATGGTGGTTGGCGAGTCGAAGCACAATGCTCATGCAATAAGCATTGTGCCGAGGGCTTCTTTTCGCTTCCAGTAGAAGAGAAGATGCAGTACGCCATACATGCAGGGCAGTTCGTAGGATATGGAAATGGGAATTTTATCAACGATGACCCCTTGATGGACTGGAGAGAACTATACGTCACGACATTCTCCCCAGCTCGGGATGTTCAAAGCTGGCCTGCAAAGGCAGTTCAATTCAGGTGTGCATTTCTTTGGTTTATGTACTTTATCGAGTTGATGTAGGAACTGTAAGAGTACATTCTCACAACTAAGTTTTCAAATTTCCCAAAGGGTCCCGGTTTCAGGAACGCGTTTAGAGAAGTTTTTGGTGATGGATTGTTTAATGCCGATGGAGAACTATGGATTCAACAAAGGAAGCCGTCTGTGGTAGAGTTTAACTCTGTATCTATTAAATACAGAGAACAGACACCTGATTTTTGTTATTCACCACTTTTCATTAGATATCATTATATAACCTGTGCAATATTGGCATTTTTTTTGGTCTCTTTCAGGAAATAGATTCAGACGCTACCAATTACCAGTTTACAAGTACGATTTGGAATCATTTTAACTTTGGGTTTTATTTTAAATGTTGTATCGAATTTCTTCTCCACAACTGCATCTTTACATTTTGTTAGTTTCCTCCTTTCTAAAGGTACATACTTTCAAATTCTTTTTGGGATAATGCTGCATACAAAAATACGCCTACCACTGCTAACCCTTTCAACGTTATCACGGGTCGGTCTAAGATGTGTTCTCCTCTCTTTTCTCGTTTTTCATGTGCCATCATCTCGGGAGCTGGTTATTTTCAGAAGTCATTGCACCCTTTTCTTTTCTTTTTAAATTGAAAACTGGGATATTAGGGCGTTAAAATCCTTTCTATGTGTGTGATGGCTTTTGTAGCTGGATATCAACTCTGATCAGTGCATCTTATTCCCTATGTAATATTTTTCATTCCATTTATTAGCTAAAAACTCATTGAGCGGCCCTACTGTACTATTTCTTCTTATAGAAACACAAGAAAACTCTCATGGTTTATAAATTTAAGGATTGGAAATATTTATAGTTAATATTCTGTGTAAATATTTTCCCTCTCGTTGATATTTACTTGCTTCTCCTTTAATTTGAGCGCCACTATTTACTGTAATCTATATTGTATCGATATCTGATTATCAAAATGTTTATAATTGTATTACTATTCTATGAGATTTATGTTTCTCAGTTTGTTGGATTCGACTACATATTTTATTTTCGTTTTATATCTTTATGTCCTTGTTACTTTGATTTCATAATGGAATGATACAATTATGCAATAGAACAATATTCTATTTGGGCGTGGCAGTATGTACATTTATTCCACTAGCTGTTATGTTAGATCTGAAAGTAGCACTAGATTATCCGACGCCTTAAATTTTTGTTTTCTGTTTGTTCATTAACTTGTCACCGTAATTTTGTTGATTTTATTTTATTTAACCAAAATGTATACTTTGATACTGAATACTTTCTGCCATTTTCGACCTCATAGCATCCTTAAAATGGTAATTACCATTGAAATTTATAGGAAATAATTAAGTTAGACTATGTTCATTGGGTTAATGATTTTATGACTAAATAATTTCTCAATACACTCTAACAGAATTCAAATTTATCCTTTCATAAGTTGAGACCGAAATACTCTGTATTTTCACTACAAAGTGACTCCCAAGTATGTTGGTCTATTATTCGAAAGACTTCATGAGTCTCAGCCATTTTTTTTTAACACTGACTAATAAACCTATCGGCGTATATCAACCACATTAGTTTTTACTAATGTGTGGTTGTGCTAGTATAGCTTTATATGATATGTGAAATATAAGCTTCCACTGAACTTCTTTGTTGGTTGGTAAATGATGCACATAGGTGATTTCTGTTTTTTTGGTCACGAGATTTTACAATGATGAAATGACATCTAATTTTATTTTATCACTGAGGTTTTAAAATGATAAAATGACATCTATTGTAACAATTTTCCATATCACATTGTAGAGGTCGTTGTTACAAAAGGAGAGAAATTTACCAGAGTTAATGGTACTTATGCCGAGTAAAGGTGATCGTTACATTCTAAGATCAGAAGTAGACAAATATATAGATATAATTATTGATAGGCGTAACACCCTATCGGAAGGAGCATGTTTTGTGATTAGGCTAATTAATTTTTTTAATCTGATGGTCAGGATTGGAAGATTATTCTGGTCGTCGCCACTAAATCGATGGATGAAATCTACTCCACTAACTTCCTTGCATATCTAAATCACGTGTTTAAACCTTACTTAAATTAATTTTTTACAAATCTGGATTAAAAATTTACTGTGCCATTTGCTGACCACCACCTATCAAATTAAGAAATCCTCCCATCCCATAACCACCACGTTGATGGGCACGTTGCTGATTACAAGATGTGCTTGTCTCCGAAGTGTGGGGATCTCCCAACCATGCTGATGGGCACGTTGCTCATTACAAGACTGCTTGTCTCTTCATAGACATGTGGCGATGGAAGGGAATTTAACAGTCGCATGAAGTGGGGAGTGGGAGGAGAAGCGCAATGCTCCATGCATTGTCGTTCCATTGTAGCCGTTTTGCCGCTTGGAGGTGATCCGCCATGGTATGGTGGTGGGCGAGTCGGAGCACAATGCTCATGCAATAAGCATTGTGCCGAGGGCTTCTTTTCGCTTCCAGTAGAAGAGAAGATGCAGTACGCCATACATGCAGGGCAGTTCGTAGGATATGGAAATGGGAATTTTATCAACGATGACCCCTTGATGGACTGGAGAGAACTATACGTCACGACATTCTCCCAGCTCAGGATCATTCAAGCCTGGCCTGCAAAGGCAGTTCACTAATCAATTCAGGGTGTGCATTTCTTTGGTTTATGTACTTTATCGAGTTGATGTAGGAACTGTAAGAGTACATTCTCACAACTAAGTTTTCAAGTTTCCCAAAGGGTCCCGGTTTCAGGAACGCGTTTAGAGAAGTTTTTGGTGATGGATTGTTTAACGCCGATGGAGAACTATGGATTCAACAAAGGAAGCCGTGTGTGGTAGAGTTTAACTCTTGTCTATTCAATACAGAGAGAACATAGCTTACCCTGATTTTTGTTATTCACCACTTTTCGTGCGATAACATTATATAACCTGTGCAATATTGACATTTTTTTTTTTTTTTTTGTCTCTTTCAGGAAATGGATTCAGACGCTACCAATTACCAGTTTACAAGTAAGATTTGGAATCATTTTAACTTTGGGTTTTATTTTAAATGTTGTATCGAATTTCTTCTCCACAACTGCATCTTTACATTTGTTAGTTTCCTCCTTTCTAAAAAGGTACATACTTTCAAATTCTTTTTGGGATAATGCTGCATACAAAAATACGCCTACCACTGCTAACCCTTTCAACGTTATCACGGGTCGGTCTAAGATGTGTTCTGCTCTCTTTTCTCGTTTTTCATGTGCCATCATCTCAAGAGCTGGTTATTTTCAGAAGTCATTGCGCCCTTTTCTTTTCTTTTTAAAGTGAAAACTGGGATATTAGGGCGTTAAAATCCTTTCTATGTGTGTGATGGCTTTTGTAGCTGGATATCAACTCTGATCAGTGCATCTTATTCCCTATGTAATATTTTTCATTCCATTTATTAGCTAAAAACTCATTGAGCGGCCCTACTGTACTATTTCTTCTTATAGAAACACAAGAAAACTCTCATGGTTTATAAATTTAAGGATTGGAAATATTTATAGTTAATATTCTGTGTAAATATTTTCCCTCTCGTTGATATTTACTTGCTTCTCCTTTAATTTGAGCGCCACTATTTACTGTAATCTATATTGTATCGATATCTGATTATCAAAATGTTTATAATTGTATTACTATTCTATGAGATTTATGTTTCTCAGTTTGTTGGATTCGACTACATATTTTATTTTCATTTTATATCTTTATGTCCTTCTTACTTTGATTTCATAATGGAATGATACAATTATGCAATAGAACAATATTCTATTTGGGCGTGGCAGTATGTACATTTATTCCACTAGCTGTTATGTTAGATCTGGAAGTAGCACTAGATTATCCGACGCCTTAAATTTTTGTTTTGTGTTTGTTCATTAACTTGTCACCATAATTTTGTTGATTTTATTTTATTTAACCAAAATGTATACTTTGATACTGAATACTTTCTGCCATTTTCGACCTCATAGCATCCTTAAAATGGTAATTACCATTGAAATTTATAGGAAATAATTAAGTTAGACTATGTTCATTGGGTTAATGATTTTATGACTAAATAATTTCTCAATACACTCTAACAGAATTCAAATTTATCCTTTCATAAGTCGAGACCGAAATACTCTTTATTTTCACTACAAAGTGACTCCCAAGTATGTTGGTCTATTATTCGAAAGACTTCATGAGTCTCAGCCATTTTTTTTAACACTGACTAATAAATTTATCGGCGTATATCAACCACATTAGTTTTTACTAATGTGGTTGTGCTAGTTATTTATGTTTTATATTTTCTTTGTATGTGAAGGGATCATTGTTGAGGCAACCACAAATATTTTGGATTCTGACCTTCAATAAATCATTGAACCGGTGTCTGCAAACATTTTACTGTTGCAAAGGATATCCGAACTTGTAGATGGGTTTCTCCTTATGGTGAAACATTTTTAAGATATATAAGGCACATATATAAATGCTCATGCAAATAATTTGGACACTGCTTATACCAGATATTTTACTCCAGAATTGCTGAGAAGAAGGAAGACATTGGTTGAAAATAAGAAAGACATTGTTATGAGATGGATCGTGGAGAAAAAAATGAAATGAAGACTTTAACCTGGGTATGTATCTTTGTGGTCTTCTTCCCCAAATTTGCAGTTATAGAGAATGGAAACCATTATGAGATGGTAATGTTATTTTTTCCTCTCTTTTCAAAGCACTGATCGTGCTTTTGTGCAAGCAATCAAACTATCGCCAAAGTATAGTAATGATTATGTTGTCTGTTTTTAATTTTTCGGTTCCTGGTTTGTGTGCTGTTCGCAAGGTCATGTTTAATATATAGTGAGAAGGACCAGCGCTTATGGATTTTAACTTTATTTTGCATACCTAAAATGTCTGAAATATCTTTATTTCTATGCTGAACACTTAATGTTGTTGATTGAATACTCGTTGGGGATTTGTTGGAGTTGTCTATTTCAGGTTCTAAAGACATGAGGAATGAGGAATAATGAATTAGGGAGTAAGGGTCTCGTTTTTATTTTGACCTGCTACCCTTCTATGCCCAAAATACATTTTGAATCGAGACGATGGTTGTATAAATGCCTACATCTTCTCTGAAGTATTCGACCTATGTCATAGAAGCAAGAACACTAATATATGAAGTTTCTTAACCTACACTCAAATCTATATAGCCCTTATTTTTTTGACATTCCAAAATTGTTGTTGATTATTATCTCTATGCCAGAAGTCATGTTGATACTATGCAATTAGGCAAATGATCAATTTTCAAAACTAAAGCAGAGAAACAATGTAATTACTCACAAATATTTGAGGATTGTAAAATTACAAGGATTACAAAGGATAAAAATATGACGGCAATGGTGTTCTGTATGGTTGAATAATTTATCATAGTCTGTTGATAATTCCCTGCAGTATATTTGCTTGACTTTACTTGATGGAATTTGCTAGAAATTTAAAGCATAGGTTACTCGCAACTTGACAACATAGGCACTGCAATACTATGACATGTGACAAATTTTTCTTGATGACCCCGTTGAAACCTTAATGATACTTTCAATGGATAGTATAACCGTTCGGCTCATTCCTAAATGAGAAGACAATGTTAATAAATTCTCGGATCCATGAATAACATTTTTCCTTCTCCTAGCTCCTATAGGGTCCTTCTAACAATTAAATTTCTAAGATTATGTCACATCACGAGAGGATGGTCGGTTCTACATTGTATGAAAAAAAATTAAAACAATATTTTTGAAGATTTCAACAACCTTGGTTGATGATGGTTACAACTGTAACCTAGTAATTTTTATATAGCTAGTAAATGATTCTAAATGAAGGCAGAGAACTAAATGCTTCACCAAAACTTAAATAGTTGCTTTGAAGGGACAATCATAGCCTACCAATTTTTCTATGGCCAGATTCTAAACAATCTGAAAATGATATAGATATATGTTGAGTGAAGGTTGAGCTTTGACATGTGACAAAATCCTTGACTAGGAAATAAACCTTAGCATGCATAACCCCGATCTCATAAAAGAAAGTGGCAATGACTCAGAAACATAAATTATGTGACCTAGAGATAGGATCATAGTGAGACAATAATTTATCTAAATGACTTCAGAGTATTGTGTCCTTCATATATTAAGTCAGATGGATATAATTGTCATTTGAGCAATAAACATGACAAATTAACCTATGGTTACTCTAAATCTTGGATGGGGAGGTAAACTTGGACAATTACCTAATTTATGACAATTAAAACGATCTTAGCATAGAAGTGACACTGTGTTGTATGACAACTTTTCTCTGACAGTGATATTCTATTATGACAGTGATTATAGTGATGTTTATGATATTCTATAGTTGCAAAATATGAGTAGTTTCAAATTACAGGTCTATGGTAGTTGATGGTAGTTGTAATCTGACCATAGAAATTCTCAAATTGAAAGGAAAAAAAAAAATACCATTGCATTTGATGAGCACTTAACAAGGGAACAAATGGGAGGAAGAAAAACCCAAATGGAAAATTTATGAAAAAAACATATTCATCAAGGATAGCTCTCTATGGGAGAAACAAATTTCAATAATAAAACTTCATCTAGTCAGGGTTGGCATGACAGTAGATAACCGACATGAGTGAGTTTTAAATGGTCAAGATTTTCTTCATTTGATTATGATAACATATCAAACAATTCCCTTTAGATAATCATGGCATCCTAACACAAAAGGTTCTTGGCAGAGCTCTTAAATTTTTGCTTTATCTTTAAGCCAAAAGTTGTATTAAGTGGTTTTCTTCCCTAGAAATAAAATATTATGCACTATAGTCCACTTGTACTTGTGGTTGGAGATATAGGAAAATTCCTGCAACCTCTAATATTTTGACATTCCCCAGAATTAATTTAACATGCAAGGAACCCAATTATATAGATATCAATAGTTTGCATCTCATTATATAAAGCATAATTGGTAATAAACATGAGTTACTTTAATAGTTAAGAAGTCCAATTATATAGATATCAATAGTCTACATCTCTATTGGGAATTTTTCTTCTGTGATCTATAAAATGTGTAAGAAATTCTTTCGGTGAAAATCACATGTAGGAATTTTTTCCGACGCGTTTCGAACCAGCAAGTGTGGCTCATCAATCAGGGCAAGATGAGAAATCTGAATAAAAAAACCAGATTAAATAGATAGGAAAGCTCCAACGGCTAGTTTGACTAAATTTAAAATTCCATCAAATAAAACTTTATTTTATTATGTATGATTCCCAATAAAATTTTTATTATAGAGGTTTTATTTTAAATATAATTCAATATTAACGATTTCTTTTTAAAAAAATAAAAATAAAAATAAAATAAAATAAAATAAAATTTTTATTTTTTATTTTTTATTTTAATACTTGAAAAATGAACCAATAAAAATAAATTAAATACATAAATAAATAAATATACAATAATTATAATTAAAAAAAATGATAATAATAATTAAAAATCTAAAAGAAAAATAAATTTTAATTTTTATAAAATAAACCAAATTAAATAGAATAAGTAATAAACAAATAAAATAATAAAAAGGAATATACATAAAATAAATAAATTATTAATTATTTAATAATTTATTTATTTTATGTATATTCCTTTTTATTATTTTATTTGTTTATTACTTATTCTATTTAATTTGGTTTATTTTATAAAAATTAAAATTTATTTTTCTTTTAGTTTTTTAATTATTATTATCATTTTATTATTATTATTATTATTATTGTATATTTATTTATTTATGTATTTAATTTATTTTTATTTGTTCATTTTTCATGTATTAAAATAAAAAATAAAAAATAAAAATTTTATTTTATTTTTATTTTTATTTTTATTTTTTTTAAAAGAAATCATTAATATTGAATTATATTTAAAATAAAACCTCTATAATAAATTTTTTATTGGGAATCATACATAATAAAGTAAAGTTTTATTTGATTGAATTTTAAATTTAGTCAAACTAGTCGTTATGTTACTAAAGGCTAGTTGGAGCTTTAGTTGGAGCTTTCCTATCTATTTAATTTGGTTTTCTGATTCAGGTTTCTCATCTTGTCTTGATGATGAGCCACACTAGTTGATTCGAAACGAGTCTACAAAAATTCCTACATGTGATTTTCACCGAAAAAATTTCTTACACAATCTGCATCTCATTATATAAAACATAACTAGTAATAAACACAGATTAAACAGAAAATCAAAATAGTTCTACAAAGACACATAAGGTTCTTTGCAGAGCTCTCAAATTTCTGCTTTATCTTCTAAGAAAAAGTTGTATTAAGTGGTTATAACTCATACAATTATAGTCGATCTCATCTATCTGATAGTAGTTCCTCCCATTAAGATTCTAACACTTCCACATCCGTTTTTGTTTTTAAAGATGTTGCAAGTTGTAAATGTTGACTGATCACTAAATGTAATTGCTAAGATAGGATTTTCTTCTCAACCTGCATGCCATCTTTGGCTAGTTTTACAACCATTCCTTTCAATTTTATAGCCAACGCTTTCTTATATCCGCAGGGACTAGCGCTACGCCAGTTGCCGCCGTTGTTCGGCGCGCACCATATGTTTTTAGTTTAGTCCTGTCTTTCTGCTTACTGATTTCCTTTCTTATATCGCTACGCCAGTTGCCGCCCTTGTTTATCTAGAATCTTCTCGCTATAAGAATATTTACAAATTAGGACAATCTCTATAAAATTAAGCCGCGTTTACAAATTCAATCCTTTGGCCACTCTCTATAAAATTAAACCGCTTTTACAAATTCTCTGCTTTGATGTTTTCTTGACTGTTCAGGCTTCGAAAACGGAAAATATTCCACATTGTTTTTCATTTCCTTTCCTACCCCATCCGCTATCTATTTGTGGTCAAGCAAGTACCACCCTTATGATGCCTTATATGCCAACGAAAACACAATAATTGTGGGTAAACTATGAAATATGGATTTTCGGTCAGTTGATCCAGTCGATTATCCATTTACCACTTGTATTACTGACTAAATCTAATTTCATCAAACTAATATGCATTCGAATAGAATTGACAAGTCTTCTTATTTTTAATTGTAATTCTGAAAATGTTGATATCTATATAACTCAAACATATAATTTTAATAAAACATATAATTTTAATAAATCCTCGATGAAGAAGAAAGCGTCATTGCACACATTTCCATGTTTTTTTTTTTTTTTTTTTTATATAAGTGAAACTATCACGAATGACATAGTCTAAACAAATAACAGAATGACTTAGAATTTTGTAAAGATTTTAAAATATTTTGATAAAGATTTTATCATAAATTTATTTATATTTGTTAAATTTCAGTATTTTGAGTGATCTTGGAATTTTTTATAATTGATAGTGTCGAATTTATTTCTACGATAAAGAATGTAATTCAAACACTCCAATTACCTAATTTTTTGAATTTTGTTTTACCAAATTCCAAAAAAAAAAACTACTATCCAAACTATTCTGTATGTTGGATAAACAACTTCATCACGAATAATGAAAATAAACACTCCCCCATATGTAACAGTGAACCTTCTTTGAAGTGCCTAGTCGACGATTAAACATTTAAATCCTGGAGAAACGTGCTTACATATTAAAAAAAATAAAAATGAAAACTATATTATATTGTCACATGCCAACGGCAGAAAAGCCACTGCTACGACCATTGTCTCGTGTGTTTTTTGCCGGTGATTATATCCTTTTAATATTCGGTTTTGCACACCGTTGAGCCAATGGCAATCCAGGTGACCGAAATTGAGCCGTTCACCCAACCTAAATTAGTTCCTCCATTTTGTGTGTGTGATCGAGACATCAGCATAAAAGAATAAACCGGTTATTATTTTTTGGTTTTTTTGTAGCAGACTTTGCTGCATGTTGTACCCGAAATGAATTAAGTTGGAAATTGAAAAAAATATAACATCAAGCTGTACACTTTACATGATATAAATGCTTTTACAATTTTTTTTCCAAAGTATTAAAAATTAATTAGTTTAAAATACAAAACTTTAAAATATCACCAAAATTAATTGATGACAACCCAGAAGTCCTATAATATTCCCTTTTTCTTTATATATATATTTATTTTTAAAAAATTAATAATAATAATTTTATTATTTATAAATAATATAAATAATATGTTAAATTTATAGATAAATAAATAAATACCTATTAAAAATGCAATTATTGAGCTTTATAATTTCACTAAAGTGATTTTGCCTAATGAGAAGGGCAATGGTAAAAATAACTTACCTATTTTTTATTTTTTCGTATAAATATAAGTATGACATATTTTCATATTTACGCCGATAGTAACCTTCTTATTGGAATTGGACGGTTTAATCATTTTTTAATTAATCATTTTGATAGGATGGTGTAAATTTAGAGATGCCAGTATATTCTCATCGTCGCCACTCTATCTATGAATAAAATTGAAACTGATAACTTCCTTGCATATTTAAATCAAGTGTTTAAACCATGTTTAAAATAACTTTTTACCAAATTCAAATTCAAATTTTACTATGCCTCATTAATATGCCGTGAAAACCACCTGATCGGGGTGTACACCTGTCCGGAGTGTTATCATAAGTCGTGATAGCTGGCCATTTCTCGACCTTCTCGCAATTAAGGTTAATAATGGTGCATCGTCATCCATGCTTAAGGCAGTGTGCGAGCGATCAATGTTTAATGATTTTGAAGAGTAGCCAGCCTGTGCTATCAGACCGCCGAAGGAATGTTTATATTATGGTAAGTGGCTTGCCTCCCTATCTTCACTTGTTCATGCAATGTTTCTTGCATGCGAGCGCTTGGAGGCAGCAGAGGAGGAAGCCGGGAGCCATTCATTCCGTCAGCCAGCCAACTCGGTGCGGGTATGTATATGTCTTTCTACTTGCACTCATTATTGCAATCACCAAGGTTTCGTTTTGCTCGCTGCATAATATGGTTTTTTCGATTCTTCTGATGGGCACCAGCTTTGGTGATCCTCTGTTGAAGCCTGTTAAACCTTGCTTCTGCGACCCCTGTAATTTGTTAGGCCACTCATTTACTTTTGGTGTAATTTCGGTTAGAATGAGCCCTAATTATCCCAGGCTTATTTGTTTTCAAGTCTATGTACAGATGTCGGAAGGATTTTGGAGCTGTTCCTTTCCTCTTTCTTGTTGCTACGGATGGTTTTAGAATTTTATTTTCAGCGTTCATTCTCCTTTTATGTTTTGGGGAAGTCCCATTCCTCAGTATTGTTGTTGCGGAAGGTTAAAGCATTGTCTTTTCTGTGCTCATTCTGCTCATCTGTTTTGTGTTCATGACTGGGTTCTTTATAACTCTGTTTCTCGTTGACGTCAAAGGGTTGGGTTTATGGTAGTTTGTCTGCATGGTGGTATTTGGGAGGGAAAATATTTGTGTATCCATCTTTCCACTCTGGAATATTTGAATTGCTGGGTTATTGACCTTGTACTGAGACATTTGCTGGGCACTTTCATTTGATAGGAAGGTGGGCCTTGCTGCCCTGTTCATTCTGGATTGTTCTTCCTCTATTGTCCTAGTGTCCTTTCTGTGGGATTGGGTCTACTATAATTTAAAACCGCGTCCTCATGCTTGTCAACTGGGTAATGTTTGTCTCGACATTTTCTGCCATCCCACGAGTTACATTCAAATAGTCACCAAGGTTTTATTTCTCCATTCTTGTTTGCATTTGTCCATACATAGGCCTCTCTCCATCATGGGGAGGCGTCGATGTCCTCATCTCTCAGCTAAAGGAAAACAGCATGCCCAGCCTGAGACTAGTTCAAAAAAATGTGGTCGTAAGTCCCGGCAGGAGGTTTTAGAAA
Organism: Pinus albicaulis; assembly: GCA_034641835.2. Lineage (NCBI taxonomy): Eukaryota > Viridiplantae > Streptophyta > Pinopsida > Pinales > Pinaceae > Pinus > Pinus albicaulis. The sequence continues at coordinate 1,107,401,167 of CM076579.1, forward strand.
CCCTCACAGTCAACTATGTTCTTGGTGATTCTCCCATTGTTCGACAGGAGATTCGAGGTTGGGAGCGGGATATTAATACTGAACCTAAAGATAATGAAGTGGAAGCTGAAATACTGGATTTTATTACTGATCCTGGTAACATTAGGGGATGTCTAACTTTGTTTCAGCAAACTCTCCACACTTATTGGATCGTCAAGTGCCTTTTGGCTAAGGCCATGCAGAGTTGTCCTCCTACTTCAGCAAAGCTTGATCCAAAAATTGTTGATATGCTCCAGGACATTCAAGTCCAGCTGAATCACATCAAAATTACTCAGTACCAGGCTAATGATCATATTAGCCGACTTGATGATCGTGTAGGCAGAATGGAAAAACAACTTCAACAGCTGCAACAAGTGGATATGCCTGGTTCCACTGTCAAGGATCCGGCGCTTGTTTATTCCTCTTATGGATAGTTTGAACTTCAATTGACTATGGTTTTTACATGCATTTTGGTTTTTTGTATGGACATATTTTAATTCCCCATCTTTTCGATAATTGTGTTATAGAGCAATTAGCTAAGGAGTCCTCTGGACGAATGAAACAGTTTCAATTTTCGCTTGCTTTTAATGCTTTAAGGTGGCCAACAGACCTGGTTTCCTACGGGCAGGTTGAGGTCACTTGCTTTTAATTCTTTAAGGTGGCCAACAGACCTGATTTCCTACGGGCAGATTGAGGCCATAGTCTGGACTTTTATATTTTGTAACCTGCTTCCAAATTATAAATAGAAAAAAGTGAGGTCCTACCAAATTTACAAAAAAAAAAGTACTCTGCTGTGAAAATGTGGAAACATGGGTGGAAACCTGGAATGTAACGGCTGAAAGGGTTAACATTGTCCAACGTGCCCAACTTAATGGTTGAAATTTTGAAATGTTAACATTCTCCAATGCGCCCAACGTGATGGGGTTAATAAGTTCTGAAACGTTAACTTGAAATTCTGTAATGCTCCCAATTTCTTGCAGACCATAAGGCCACCCCGTTTAGAGCAGCCGAGACATTTGGAGGCAGAGAACCGGGACTATGGCTGCTCCGATGAAAGTAAGAAATCCTTCCCAGGAGCTTCACAGCTGTAGAACGATCTGGACTGTAAGCTTTCGAATACTTCTTGTTTTCATCCTCTTTATTCAAAGGTTTTGGATTTAATTTCAATATGTTGTTTGTATCATGGTTTGGTTCTGATTTCGATGCAAGTTTCACAGTTGCTTACCTTCTATTTGAGTTCGATTAAGAAGAATACCAGTAATGCACTGTTTCTAGCCGCAAATGCAACAACGTCTGCACAGGAGACCACCTTTGGGCAGATCTTCTCTAATAACAATTTGGCGTTGTCAATCACGTCGAGCCCTCCGAGACTGGGATTGTTAGCCGCAGAGTCTTTCTCGGCTACGAACTGGCCTGGAATGGAGTCGATGAGAATGGAACCATCGCATCCCTGAAAGCGAAGGAGCTCCAAATCAGTATCTCAAAAACATTTACATTGTAATAACTCAGAGGATCTGTACATTACAAAAAGCAATTCAGATACGTACCCTAAGAAAAGAATCATGGAAATACAACCTTATAAGCTTAGCGGCTATTTCAGGAGAGCTACGAAATGCTCTGCTAACCATCGCAAACACAATGGGTTCCGACGGTGGAAAAAATTAGTTGTAATAGCCCACTGCAAGGTTGTTGCTTACTGCAGCACTAGAGAAGGCACAAAATAATACGGTAAAGAGGGCATCCTTTCGGCACAGAGGCTTCGCCATTTCACTTCCCTAAACACCCTAAACACTGACATCACGAGAGCACGAGAAAATGAAGTTATTTCGGTCATTAATTTTCTTACAAATATAAAACCCTAAACCTGAAGTCAACAAAGCCTGAAAGATTATCTATTGGCATGGAAATTCTTACCTTCGATGACAACAGAGAGTTGATCCTTCGTACTCGCAATCCTGAGATTGGAGACAACAGTAGAGTTCGTTACCGAATACCTAAGAATCATGTGAGTCAAGCTAGGTATTTATAGTTTTATAAACAGTGTTTGTGTCCATGAATCATGTCAGATTTCTTCAAATTATATATAATTGTTCAACCTACTACACGGTTTTTCTCACCATATGTAAACCAGGGGGTTACGCCTATCGGCGTAAAAATTATAGCCTTATATCCAAGATATAACGTGGCGACGTGTTTTCTGTAATTATCTTGAAACATACGTCACAGATTCTTATCTTGACCTCTTTCATCGAAATTAAATATTATTGAGGATGGCCAACAAAGGACACAAATAATTCTAAGTTGTCGGGTTGTCCCACTTCTAATATGGCATCCCTTGGAACTTGAGCCAGCTCATTTGCAGATTTTGAAAAAGAAATGCTACTTTTTATTCAGAGATGTAGCGTGGCGGCGTGGTTTCTCTAATTCTTTTCGAAGGAACATTGGATATTAAATATATTATAAGTTATCATGTATGCACGGACGCTTCCAACTTGTAAATATCTTTGACTGACTTAGGTTTAGTAGATTCAGGACTATTACAAATTATATACCTAAATTTTTTATAGCGTGTGATTAGATTGAAGTGTTTATCCAAAGCTGTTATATTTCTGGCACCAATATGAACTATGAACAGGCATACTTATACTAAATATAGAGTGAAATGTCACATTTCCCAACACTTTCGTATTTAATGATATAAATTGTTCGGATTCAACACCCAACTCAGGACTTGCTATGTTATGCCATGTTATCAGCCAGTGCCATCGCCACGTTGTATTTTAGTATTCAAGGTACTGCAGTTTATGGCCGGCCATGTCTTGCCTAGAGCATAATCCGTGGAGAGGAACTGAACGGGTGACGCTGCTACTAAGTCGAAAATCCATGCTCGAGTGTGCTAGCTTCTCATTTCTATCGACTATTGACTTGAAAACTATGCAGACTGCTCACTACGACAAGGCTGGCAGCCGGCCAAATAATGGTTATTTTTAGATGTATTACTCTGGACAAGGAAGCTGTCATTGTGCCGGAAGCTGTCATTGTGCCGTGTCATGGAGAATCAGAGATTTATGTTGGGTGGTACGATTTTGCGGCATATCACGAGACTTTTCTTCTTGCCTTGATATGTACAATATTGCTTGCAATTATGTAATCATGGTGTAATACTTAATAACTTGGTTGCAAAAAATGTTATTTTATATATATGACTTTTTTTATTATAAATTAATAAAAAAAATTATTAATAGTAAATTAAATCAATAAGAAGCCAAATAATAAATCCAAAATCAATCAAATTAATTGCGAATTAAAAAAATCTGATATCTATATGTATGGGGTTGGTGAATAAATTGAATGCTTTGTTATAACTTAATGAAATGTTTTATTATAACTACTCAATTTCGTATGATTTGCAACTATGTATTCTTAAACCTATGATATGCAACTATGTATTCTTGAAGATGGTGGTGTAAAAGGACATTAAAAATGTTGGAAATATTGTGATTGATGGCACCAGATGCAGATGTTTAATGCACAGCAGGGGACGTGGCACCCTGTGCACTTCCCTATGGGGTTCACTTGGGCAGCCCATGTGGCTCCCGGTACTCGCATTTATATCGCTCTTAATTCACCACCTCGCGCGAATGTTAACTCTCTCGGTCTGCTCACCAGGCGTATGGTTATGGCGGTTCTCTGTGAGATGGATTACATTTGCAATGGTTCGACTGGTGCGGTAGACGGCCATGGTTTTCCTCCTCCCCTGCAAGCGATTTGTTCTCCAGGGTGCGCAAATGCAAGCGTTAAAACGAACACTGGGAGGCGTTTTTCATTAGCTACTTTCTTTGAGCCGGTTCCGGATTTTCATTTTTCTCATAATCCGTGGTGCAGTGTCAATTCTCCCTCTGGTCGTGGTATCAGTGGTCTAGTTCCTGCTCCATCAGCTCAGCCCAGTGGCGTTCGGGATTTTCATTTCTCCCCTGCTAATCCTGCTTGTTTTGCTGAGCCTGGTCCAGCGTCTGTCACCATGCCTCGTCTCTGTGAATGCATCAGATGCAGACGCGGACCTAGTCGTGGGCAATCCAACCAACGGCGCCCTCCTCCTAGCCATAGCTCTGTCTCTACCTCAACAGAGGAAGATGGAGCTCAAGCTCTTGCCTTTCGCGTTGATTCCGTTGTTGCTCCCGTCGGTGCTCCCGCCCCTCCGCCCCCAGCTCGTGATTCTCCCTGCGTCTCTCTCCCTCCAGTACCTCCTGTCTCTCCTCGGCCCCTTCGACCCTCCATCAGACAAACCTCCCAGCGTGCTGAGCTCTGGTTTGATTGCACGTCCTGCAATGCCACCCTCACTGCTTTTATTACTGTAACACTTCGTGAAGAAGTTCCCAATTTGGCTCCGCCCTATTCTGTTACTCCTCTCTCCCCTCCAGGCTCTAGTTTCCCATGCACGGCTCCCGTTACTTCTGCTTCTCCTTCTCAGCACGAGCACTGCATGGCGATGGGGCGTACCGGTCGAGGGAGCGCTCTCAACGAAGGACAAGAGGACAGAAGCGATGCTTTTGCCTGCATAATCATCGAGGAACCTCCCTCTCCTACTCATGGATAGCATCTGCAGAGCTACTCAGGTTTTTTTGTTCAGTTACTGTAGGAATCATATGCTTCCAAGCTTTACTGTTCTGCTGCATAAGCAGCTTACTATTTTTAGTATTTACTCTCATGTTAGTTTGGTTTGTGTAAACTTAAAACCGGTTTCCCTCTCATGGGCGGTTCAGACTTTATGGTTTAAAGGATTGGTTTCCCATCCTGGGCAGTCCAGAAACTATTTGACTTGCTTGATTATCAAGCCCAGTGCTCAGGCTCACCAAATTGACGTTGTGGCAGTTTTGTACCAGTAATTTTATACATAATAGAATTAGTCATACTTAGAAAAAAAAATATTGTGATTGATGGCAAAGGAGCACAAAGCAGCAACACCAATACAAGGGAGAAAATCAGATTCAGATGAAATTTTTGCAGAGAAAGAAAGTAAAGTGGCAGAGGCTACAAGAGGAGGGTTTAGACAAGAAGAAGTTTTTTGAACAGTTAGGGTTTTTTTTGTAAGCCTACGAGAAAATTAGACAAAAATGGAAGGACAATTTCTGTCATTTTTTAGCTATGGGATTATTGAAGGTATGAGACTGTGGATTCTTAAAAGGTCAATTATTCATTTATTGATTCTGTGTGACTTGTAAATGTTTAGAAATTAGTATCGATCATAGAATGGATCGATGCCATTAAAAAAATTGCTTAAACTTCTAAATTGAGGTATAAAATCTACATGGATGTATTTCGCAATTGGCTGACTTCGTATAAAGCATTTCAAGGAGATATTACACATTCTGTTGTGTATACACAGTGAAGGAGATATAGAGTTTGAAGTCACATTTGGGGGCTTTATTATATTTATAAATGATTATAAAACCACAGACAATGAATAATAGAGGTTAAAGTCATGTGTGGAATGAATACCAAAGAGGGTTTGAAGACTTGTTGATATCATTAAAACAGAAGATGTATGGCATAGCCGTGGTGGAATTCTTTTAAGTTGGAACCATAGTTCTGTTTAGAAGCCCGAGTTATATGAAAACAGAACGATGGAGTAAAGGAGAACAGTGGATGGTTTTGAAAACCAACTGGCAGTTTTCGCATAGCTTAAAGATGGTAAGCAGTAATTGTTGGAGTGAATGTGATAGTGGTTGTGGGCCGGCGCGTGGCAATTAAAAACCACTAATTTCGCGTAAGCTCTAAATTTTTACCCATCGTGCTAGTTGGATCACGATATCGAGCAATGTTCGTCAGATCTGGAGTAGTTAAATGGAAGACGGAGATTGGACTACACAACTGAATATGTAAGTTGTATATGATGTGGGACCCGAATATAAGATTATTTTGGTGCTTTGGGTTTTAACAAAAGTAAACTCATAAATATGATTAAACCAAGGTGTGAGTGGTTTCACGAATCGACGGTGGTATTCCTGTGCATTCAAAGTGGTAAGTGGTAAAAACTGAAATGAACACGATAGACCTCTGGAAGCGACATGTCGCAAAGCAATACCACCTATTTCACGTTAGTCTTGAAGGATAAGTTGCCGGGCTTAATTTTACGTGATATCCATCTAATCAAAGGAGGCAAAGATCTAACGGTGTTTGCATCAGAAGTTGTGTAGAGGTTAACAAAAGTTGTCGGACCCAACATATATACATTGGTAATTATGTTTAACCAAAGTATAATTCAAATTATATAAAGAGGATATTTTATATGGTTTGTAAATGCAAATAAAGATTTATGAAGAGGAATAAAGTTCTACATATAAGGTTAAGAAATATTGGGTTTATCATGGTTTATAACCATAGTTTTTTTTTTTTAAAGTGAGATTGACCGTCAGGAAATCTGTGGGCCTGTTGATATCTTGTGTTTAAACCAAAACATCGAAGGGCAAGTTATATTGTATTTAAGACTTATGTTAAGTCGGGTAACAAAATTTGAGATTTTCAATATCATGAAGACCGTCAGATTGTGAACAAGATCGATGGAAGTCATTTAATCGGGGATGCGACATCGGTATACGTGAAAGACTGGCAGAAATATAAACCTTTAGAAATGTTTTATATATTAAAGGTTATATGATTATAGAGCGGAATGCATGCTGTTAATATATTTGGTTATGATGGGTCTTAACCAAAGTCATAGATTATAGTATTATTAACATGCCATGATGAATAATGTCCATCAAAGGATAAAAGCCAAGGTAAAGTGTGAAAGAATTATGTCTTTAAAATATGTGACACATCGGTGTTAAGGTTATGGTTGATGTGCATATGGATACATATAATTAAATTTATATGCAAAGTGTGGGTGAACGCAGCACAAAAGACATAGATAATGGATGAAACAGGGTAATTATGTAGCAGAAACTAAAAAGACAGTGACAACAATGAAAATACAGTTACACACCGAGCGAAGAGCTGAAAGGGTTAAGTGAAACATATTTGCTGTAACTTTCAATGTAAATGAATTAATTATTTTTAGTGTATGTGATGCAAAGGCAAGGCTCTGAAGGCAAATAAAAAATCTCCCCTATAATACTGAATTGAGTACATAGTATTGTAACATCCTGTAGTGCTGAGCGAGAAAATGAGAAGGTGGAATGCAAAGAGTCATACCTGTTCATTTCATATTACCATATGGAATGCAAACAACTATGAGGGGATCTATATAAATGATGTTTTAGTAATATGCTTAAGGGGGTTAGAGAGAGTGAGTAGTATAAGGTTAGAGAGTGTAAGAAGAAGAAGGAGCAGATAGAGAAGCTGTGAAGATCTAGAGATAATATAAGGCAAATATGAAGGATGGAGGACAACAATGAAGAAGGAATATAACGAGACTGATATCCAGGTAAATCAGCATGTTGTTTCAGCATTGTGTGAGGAAGTTGGCGCTTCTATATCAAGTTGTAGCATGATAGATGTCCATTTGTAGCTGGCTGAGGTAGGAGCCTCCTGTAGGTTGCAGCCTGCAGAAAATATATGGGAGTTGGAGCTTCCTTGCAAGTTGTAGCTTGTAGAATTGAGATAGTAGCCTCCTGTAGGTTGGAGTGTACATAAACTCAGTGGTGAGAGGGAGTTGGAGCTTGCCTTTGCATCACAACAATAATAAGATGTGGTTTTCTCTCTTATGGGTTTCCACTTATATCTGTTGTCTATGCACATGATGATTATGTGTTTATTTTCTGTATTTAGTCTGCTTAATACCTGTTGCTCACCTATTAATATTGTTGTTCCATTGTAAATTAATTGGATAAAAAAATGAAGATGTAAATAAGTGTAAAAGAAAGTTTTACAACACCCTGAATGCATGAAATTGATTCACCCCCACCTCTCAGTTTAACTAAGGGTTCAACAATTGGTATCAGAGCAGGTTTCTTTTGTATCAGTTCAACAACTGAGAGGAGATCCTTGGTCCCCAAGATGGCTAGTCTAGAAGGATGCTCAACAAATAAAGCCACTTTGTTTACTTGTACAAATTATGCCTTCTGGAAAATAATAATGAGGACATACATAATGTCCCTAGGAATAGAGGTTTGGGTTACTGTGGATTTGGGATATGCCCCAAAGGATTCTGACATAGAGAAAGAAGCCAAACATGATTTTATAGATAATTCCAAAGCCATGAATGCTCTCTTAAGTGGTCTGTGTGAAGCAGAGTTTATCAAATTAATGCAAAACAAGGCTGCCAAAGAAATATGGGATACATTAGAAAGTATCCATGAGGGAGATAAAAATATGAAGATGGCCAAACTACAAGTCTATCGAGCCCAATTTGAAAATAAAAAAATGAATGAAGAAGAAGATGTTACCAGCTTCTTCTTAAAGGTTGTAGAAATTGTGAATAATATGAAAGCTCTAGGAGAAACCATTAGAGAATGTGTAATTGTTCAAAATATATGGAGATCTTTACCATCCAGTTTTAATCCCAAGGTTTCTGCCATAGTAGAAACAACTGATTGGGAAACATTGACCATGAAACAATTACTTAGAAACCTAATAGCCTATGAGATGAGACTTCCACAAAGGAAGTCAAATGTGAGGGAGGCATCCTTTAAGGCTGAGAAGAGCAAAGAAGAAAAGGAAGATACATGCTCCTGCTCTGATGAAGAAGATGCCAAATTTGTCAGAAGATTGGATAGAGGCTTAGGTAAGTATAAAGGTAATCTTCCATTTAAATGCTTTAACTGTGGAAGAGTTGGGCACTATGCATCAAAGCGTCCTTACAAGAAAAAAAAGAATCAGACTCAGGAGACAGAGAAAACCAAAACAAATAACTGGTAGAAAGGGAAGAGATTAAAAAAAAAATCACTTTATGCTCAACAAGATAGCAGTGCATTTGAAAACTCAGATGAATCCTCAAATGAAGAAGGAACCTCTGAATTTGTGTTGATGGCCAAGGAATATTCTGAAGGATTCCTTCTAGAGGATGAGGAAGAAGGTGAGGTAGATCTTGAGGCGGAGCTAAGAAGTGCCCTAGAGGAAATAGACAGACTTAAACTCAAGTGAAAAAAAAATAAATACATTCTCCTCAAATATGTAGAAGAAGAACCAAATTTATAAGATCTCATTCAATTAAAGGTAGAACTTGAAGAAGCAAAGAAAGTGAAAGACACTCTACTAAGGAAAATTAAGGATAGAATTCAGAAGCAAGAGAAATTGGAAGAAGAAGTAGTATGCTTAAGAAAGAAATTAGAAAATTCCCAAAGGGAATTATCAATGAATACTCCATGAATGACAAGCTCTGAACAATTGGATAAAATTATAAATGCTCAAAGATCTCCTCTCATAAAGGCTGGGATAGGCTACAAAGGAGAAACTAGCAAATCCAAGGTAGAAGATAACCAAAATATCACTTTTGTAAAAGTTGTAAATGATAATGAAGCACCTCAAAAGATCCCTATAGAAGTATATGCCAGTAAAAACATGACCTGCAATGAAGTAAACAGAAACAAGCAGGAAATTCAAATAACAATGAATGAAATAAATAAAAAATCAGCTGAAAAAGACTCTTACAATCCTGAATATGAATTGAATAAATTCAGAAATTGTCAAAGGAAATTATTTCCTCCTATGAGATATATGAATTTTTTTTCCCGCCACAAATGGGGACATACTGCAGCATACTGTCAGATAAATAAAATCGAGTCCAACCAGCAAAGGATGCAAAAAATGAAAATACTACCTCAATCAAAAAAGTGGAGAGGAAAACCTTTCACCAGGTACACTAATCGTTTCCATGGGTAATGTTTTCTCTCTAATGGGTTTGGTCATAAAGTCTTGGAGTGCAGAAAGTATGGAAAAAGACTTATTTATGAAAACCCAAGGAGATTTATGAACAATGGAGAGTTCACTCGTACAAATAATCCATTTAAAAATATAATCAAATGCTTTATATGCCATCAAATCCGACACATGTCTTCCAAATGTCCTCTCAAACAATGTGGTCCATCTTCTTAGAAAAGGTGCCAAACAAATAGTTGCATGCAGTGGAAAAAGAATTTGAATAAGTGTGACATGGCTCTAATAGCTCAAGATCAGAAAATTCAATTGTATATGGACAATGGTTTCTCAAAGCATATTACTGGAGATCGAAGCAAGTTTGTAACCTTTGATGAAAAGAAATCTGGAAATGTTACATTCGGAAATGATAAAGTAGGGAAAGTCAAAGGAAAAGGCTCAGTCAGTCTGAATAATAGAAGAGAGGCTCAAGATATACTATTTGTGGATGGGCCGAAAGAAAATCTGCTAAGCATCAGTCAAATGTGTGATAAAGGCTATGAGGTCCTTTTCAGAGCCCAAGATTGTGAGGTAAGATCGAGCACCACAGGAAATACCTTGACCAAAGGTGTTAGAATAGAAATTAATGTCTATATATTGGAAGAAGAGAATGAAGCATGTCACATAAGAAAACTTTATGAATCATGGTTATGGCATAGAAGATTTGGACACTAAACCTTTGACCACATCATCAGTCTGAGCAAGAAGAAAGCAGTCAAAAATATGCCTATAATAAAGAAGCCTTCAAATACTATATGTAAATCCTGCTAATTGGGAAAACAGACCCACACATATTTCAAGACCAAAGATGAACTATCTACAAGTAGGCCACTTCAGCTTGTACACATGGACCTGTGTGGACCTTCAAGAACTAATGCACCAAGTGGAGAATCTTATTTCATGCTAATAATAGATGATTTTACTAGATTGATGTGGGTGGCATTTCTCAAATATAAATCTGAATAAATTGAGAAATTCAATATATTCAAGGCATTGGCAGAAAATCAAACAGGATGCAAGCTAAAATACATCAAATCAGACAGAGGAGGTGAATTCACAGACTATGATTTTGCAAATCTATGCAATGAACATAGGATAAAATAATAGTTAAAAATTGCAGGTACACCTCAACAGAATGGAGTGGCAAAAAGACAAAATAGGTCAGTACAAAATATTGCGAGAGCCGTGATGCAAGAAAGTAACATTCCCCAAACCTATTGGGCAGAAGCAGTACACACAGTTGTTCACATTCTCAACAAAGCTCATCTAAGACGAAATTGTGATAAGACTCCTTACAAATTATGGCATGGTAAACCAACATCAATTAAGCACTTTAGAGTCTTTGGAAGCAAGTGTTTCATAAAAAATAATGATGAAAAACTGGGAAAGTTTGATGCAAGAGCTGATGAAGGAATATTTTTAGGATATGCATCCAAGAGTAAGGGTTACGGGTGTTACAACAAGAGACTGCAGAAAATTGTGGAAACCATTGATGTAATAGTTGATGAAGATCTACCAAACAGAACAAGAAAGACAGGCTGCGCCAATCATCCAAATGATCATGAGGCTGAAAACCAAGATAATGATGAACATAAAAAGACAACAGAAGATACTGAATTAAACTCAAAATGTCCCTCAAGATACACTCAAAATAACTATCCAAAAGATCAAATCATTGGGGACAAGAGTGTGGGAGTCCAGACAAGAAAACAACTTGCTGAACAGACAGAGGATGTATATTTAGCTATGTTATCTCAAATAGAGCCAAAGAAGTTCGAAGAAGCCAAAAAAGACAAAAACTGGATAAATGCTATGAATGAAGAACTAGACCAAATTGAGAAGAGAAATGCCTAGGAGTTAATTCCAAGACCCATTGGGAAAAATCTCATTGGCACAAAATGGATATTCAAGATTAAGATGAATGAACAAGGGCAGGTAATAAAAAATAAAGCCAGAATTGTATGTAAGGGGTATTCTCATATTGAAGGACTTGACTATGATGAAACCTTTGCCCCTATATCTAGAATGGAAGCAATCATAATCTTTTTGGCCTTTGCATGCTATCATGATTTCAAGTTATACCAAATGGATGTGAAGTCTACCTTCCTGAATGGAGACTTAGAGGAAGAAGTCTACATGGAACAACCTAAAGGATTCTCAATAACAGATAAACATGACTATGTGTGAAGATTAAAGAAAGCCTTATATGGTCTGAAACAAGCTCCTTGCGCATGGTATTCAAGGCTCAAGAAATACTTGCAAAAACAAGGGTTCAAGAAAGGAGGAGTAGACATCAATTTGTAAATAAAGGCTAATGAAAATGAACTCTTAATTGTAGTAGTGTATGTAGATGACATCATGTTTGGTAGCAACAAAGATGAGTTAGCAAAAGGATTTGCTGAAGAAATGAAATCAGAGTTTGAGATGTCAATGATTGGAGAGCTCACCTTCTATTTAGGACTTAAAATTCAACAAAATAACACAGGAATATTCATTTCACAAGAAAAATACTTAAGAGAAATGTTTAAAAGGTTTCAAATGGAAGAATGTAAACCTATGTAAACTCCCATGATCATTGGATGCAAACTATGTGCTAATGATGGATCAACAAATGTAGATCAAAAACTTTACAGATCCATGATAGGAAGCATGCTATACCTAACTTCTTCTAGACCAGACATTATGTTGGTAGTAGGACTTGTGGCAAGATATCAAGCAGCACCAAAAAAAAAAAATTTACTTGCAATCAAGAGAATATTTAGAGATCTACAAGGAACTTCACATTATGGCCTAAGGTATCCAAAAGAAAAAAGCTTCACATTGACAGCATACACAGATGCAGATTGGGCCAGATGTGTGGATGACAGGAAAAGCACAAGTTGAGGTGCATTTTATTTGGGGAAAAGTCTAGTGGCATGGCTAAGCAAGAAACAAACTTCTATCTCTCTATCTATAGCAGGAGTAGAATACATAACAATAGTTACATGTTGCACACAAGTAATGTGGATGAAACAAACTCTCCAATACCTGAAGGTAAGCACTGATGAACCCATTTCTATCAAATGTGACAATACAAGTGCAATAAGTATATTAAAAATATCTTGTAATTCATTAAAAACCAAAGCACATCCACATAAATTACCACTTCCTCATAGAACAAGTAGCACAAAAATTGGTGAAGTTGGAATACGTACCAACAAAGGAACAAATAGCAGACATATTCACAAAACCTACATTGGGAAATGGAGGATTGCGTGGAACAGGTCCTCAAGATGAGAGGAAATGAAAAGATTGAAACTACATTGGCAAATGTGCAACCCTTTGTCATTGATGTCAAAGGGGAGGAAAAGAAAAAAAAGAAGAAAGGGTCTTCTGAAAAGAAAACAGAGGAACTCTTGGAGGAAGCATTGGAGTATTGCCATCAATGCCAAAGGGGGAGACTGTTGGAAATATTGTCATTGATGGCAAAGGAGCACAAAGGAGCAGCGTCAAGACAAGGGAGAAGATCAAATTCAGATGAAATTGTTGTAGAGAAATAAAGTAAAGTGGTAGAGGCTAGAAGAGGAGGGTTTAGACAGGAAGAAGTTTTTGAACAGTTGGGGTTTTTTTTTGTAAGCCTACAAGAAAATTAGACAAAAATGGAAGAAGAATTTCCCTCATTTTTGAGCTATGGGATTATTGAAGGTATGAGACTGTGTATTCTTAAAAGGTCAATTATTCATTTATTGATTCTATGCGACTTGTAAATGTTGAGAAATTAGCATCGATCATAGAATGTATCGATGCCATTAAAGAAATTGCTTAGACTTCTAAATTGAGGTATAAAATCTACCTGGATGTATTTCGGAATTGGGTAACGTCGTATAAAGCATTTCAAGGAGATATTACACATTATGTTGTGTATACAAAGTGAAGGAGATCTAGAGTTTGAAGTCACATTTGGGGGATTTATTTTATTTATAAATGATTATAAAACCACAGACAATGAATAATAGAGGTTAAAGCCATGTGTGGAATGAATGCAACAGAGGGTTTGAAGACTGGTTGATATAATTAAAATAGAATATGTATGGCGTAGCCGTGGTGGAATTCTTTCAAGTTGGAACCATAGTTATGTTTAGAAACCCGAGTTAAATGAAAACAGAACGATGGAGAAAGGAGAATAGTGGATGGTTTTGAAAACCAACCAGTGGTTTTTGCATAGGTCAAAGATGGTAAACGGTAATTGCTGGAGTGAACGTGATAATGGTTGTGGGCCTATGCGTGGCAATTAAAAACCACTAATTTCACGTAAGTTCTAAAGTTTTACCCATCGTGCTATTTGGAGCACGATACCGAGTGATGTTCGTCAGATCTAGAGCAGTTAAATGGACGATAGAGATTGGACTGCACAAATGAATATGTAAATTGTATATGCTGTGGGACCTGAATATAATATTATTTTGGTGCTTTGGGTTTTAACCAAAGTAAACTCATAAATAATATTAAACCAAGGTGTGAGTGGTTTCATAAACCAGCTGTGGTATTCGCATGCATCCAAAGTGGTAAGTGGTAAAAACTGAAATGAATGCGATAGACCTCAGGAAGCGACACATCACAAAGCAATACCACCTACTTCACATTAGTTTGGAAGGATAAGTTTCCGGGGTTAATTTTACGCGATAGCCGCCCGATCAAAGGAGGCAAAGATATGACAGTGTTCACATCAGAAGTTGTGTAGAGGTTAACGAAAGTTGTGGGACCCAACATATATACGTTGGTAATTATGTTTAAACAAAGTATAATTCAAATTATATAGAGAGGATATTTTATCTGGTTATTAAACTCAAAGAAATATTTATGAAGAGGAATAAAATTCCACATATAAGGTTAAGTAAGATTGGGTTTATCATGGTTTATAACCATTTTTTTTTTTTAAAGTGATATTGACCATCAGGAAATATGTGGGCCTAGATATATATTGTAATGTTGATAGCTTGTGTTTAAACCAAAGTATGGAAGGGAAAGTTATATTTTATTTATTACTTATGTTAACTTGGTTAACAAACTTGGCGATTTGTAATATGATGAAGACCATTAGATTGTGAACAGGATCGACGACAGTCGTTTAATCGGGGATGCGACATCAGTATACGTGCAAGACTGGTAGAAATATAAACCTTTAGAAATGTTTTATATATTAAAGGTTATATGATTATAGAGAGGAATGCATGCTGTTAATATATTTGGTTATTATGGGTCTTAACCAAAGTCATAGATTATAGTATTATTAACATGCCATGATGAATAATGTCCATCAAAGGATAAAAGCCAAGGTAAAGTGTGAAAGAATTATGTCTTTAAAATATGTGACACATCGGTGTTAAGGTTATGGTTGATGTGCATATGGATACATATAATTAAATTTATATGCAAAGTGTGGGTGAACGCAGCACAAAAGACATAGATAATGGATGAAACAGGGTAATTATGTAGCAGAAACTAAAAAGACAGTGACAACAGCGAAAATAGTTACACAACAAGCGAAGAGCTGAAAGGGTTAAGCGAAACATATTTGCTGTAACTGTCAATGTAAATGAATTAATTATTTTTAGTGTATGTGATGCAAAGGAAAGGCTCTGAAGGAAAATAAAAAATCTCCCCTATAATACTGAATTGAGTACATAGTATTGTAACATCCTGTAGCGCTGAGCGAGAAAATGAGAAGGTGGAATGAAAAGAGTCATACCTGTTCATTTCATATTACCATATGGAATGCAAACAACTATGAGGGGATCTCTATAAATGATGTTTTAGTAATATGATTAAGGGGGTTAGAGAGAGTGAGTAGTATAAGGTTAGAGAGTGTAAGAAGAAGAAGGAGCAGATAAATAAGCTGTGAAGATCTAGAGATAATATAAGGCAGATATGAAGGATGGAGGACAACAGTGAAGAAGGAATATAACAAGACTGATATCCAGGTAAATCAGCATGTTTTTTCAGCATTGTGTGATGAAGTTGGTGCTTCCATATCAAGTTGTAGCATGATAGATGTCCATTTGTAGCTGGCTGAGGTAGGAGCCTCCTGTAGGCTGCAACCTGCAAAAAATAGATGGGAGTTGGAGCTTCCTTGCAAGTTGTAGCTTGCAGAATTGAGGTAGTAGCCTCCTGTAGGTTGGATCCTACAAAAAATCAGTGGTGAGAGGGAGTTGGAGCTTACCTTTGCATCACAACAATAATAATATGTGGTTTTATCCCTTATGGGTTTCCACTTATATCTGTTGTCTATGTGCATGATGATTATGTGTTGATTTTCTGTATTTAATCTGTTTTATACCTGCTGCTCACCTATTAAGATTGTTGTTCCATTGTACATTAATTTGATCACAAAATGAAGATGTAAATAAGTGTAAAAGAAAGTTTTACAAGACCCCGAATGCACTAAACTGATTCACCACCCCCCCCCCCCCCCCAAAACCCAAATCTCATTTTAACTAAGGGTTCAACAAAAATAACAAAAAAAAGTTATTTAATTAATAATGAACATTTTGAGACGAAATGTTTTTAAATTAATAATTATTGGATTGTTTTAAAAACTAGTATAGATTCATGATTAGCATGGATTTAGTAAGTTTTTAAAGGAATCGATATTTTTAATGCAATTTTTTTAAGATGTTAAATTTGAAAAATGGCTTATATGTCAAGAATGTTGGATTCTTCTAGTTAGTAATTTATGGTTATATACATCTAATTCACTTTTGAATGTATGAACAAATTTAATGTTTTGAAAATTAATTTTGTTATTTGGATTTAATTTCCAATAAATATTTACTAAATTTTAGACAATTTTTTGTAAAAACATCAATGAAAAATAAAATTTGATTAAAAATTTTTAATGATAAGATTTTGTTTTCTTCAATTACTTTATATAATGGTTTATATAATATACTCATAATTTTTTTCAACCATATATAACATATACATAGTTGACATTGGACTTATTTATCTAATCTCAAAATGAAAATATTTTATTTATGAACAAATTTACAGATATTAAAATATTTGTTTATTATTAATATAATTTTAAATCTATCGTTTATTAAATTCTTAGGTTTTCGGTTTAAACTATGTTAATTTCAATGATTTTTTTTTTGGTTTCACTGATGAAAGAATTTAATATCACTTTAGTTTATTAATTCAATCGGTTTATAATATTAAAAATCAATAAGGTTGATTGACCACTCGCAGTTTATCATAATAATAATCATGTGACTTTAAAATTCAGCTCTATTTAAAATATTGGGTCATATTCTTTATTAATATATTGTGTTTTTAATATTGTTCCCTTCGCCTTATTGGTCCCTTAGGTTATTAATATTTTTCCCTTGGGTTCACCAATTCCTTTGGTTTCTAATATTAAACCCTTGGGTTATTAGTTCTTTTGGTTTATAATACAAATAATAAATTGGCTTTATTATTAATTTTTATTAATTTCTTTGGTTTTTATAACTTTTTTTATTAATTTTATTGATCCTTCGAATTTATTAATCACTTAAATTTATTAATAATTTTTATTTCTAATACTAATTTGTTGGGTAATATTTTTCCCTTGGGTTCACTAATTCCTTTGGTTTATAATATTAAACCCTTGGGTTTATTAGTTCTTTTGGTTTATAATATGAATAATCTCTTGGGTTAATTATTAGTGTTTATTAATTTCTTCAACTTGAGTAATTTTTTATTATTTTTATTAATCCTTTGACTTTATTAATCACTTGAGTTTATTAATAATTTTTGTTTCTTATACTAATTTTTTGAGTTTATAATATTAATAATCCCTTTTGTTTATTGATATATTTCTAATAATATTAATAATACCTTTGCTTTATTGATGTTTTATGTTTATAATATTAATATTTCATTGTATTTTTTGATCCATTGGGTTTATAACATTGATTCCTTAATTTTTCGGATTCTTTCGGTTTGTCATATTATTCCCTTTAGTTTATTAAATCCGAATATTGGGGTTTAAATATTAGTCCTAGAGTTTAATACTAATGCATTGTCCAATTTCAGATTATGAAAAATAATCACTCAATATGAAAATCAGCCATGGGAAGCCATTGTTAATTAGCGTTAGCCATCGTCGATGAATGCCATCCATGATCAAATGTCACATTCTGACAAATATTGTCTCAATATGAAAATTACCCATGGCCAACCATGGTAATAGTTGGTCCAACATCGCATTGTGACAACAATTGTCTCAATTTTAAAATCAAGCATGGTAAACCATGTTTATTCGCCTCGGTTTATAATATTAATGATCATGTGACTTTACTATTTTTTTTTGTTTTTTATAGATATCCTTTGGCCTTGTTGATCTCTTATGTTTTAAATATTTTTCCCTTGGGTTCCCCAATTCCTTCGGTTTATAATATTAAACCCTTGGGTTTATTAGTTCTTTTGGCTTATAATATTAATAATCCGTTGTGTTTATTAATTAGTTGATTTTAAAATATTGATTCTTATGGTTTATTAATTTCTTAGGTTTTTGAATTTAAAATATTTATTCTTAGGGTTTGTTACTCTCTTATGTTTTTAATATTGATCCCTTGGCCTTATTGATAACTATCTTTTTAATAATTTTACCTTGCGTTCACCAATTCCTTTGGTTTATTATATTAAACCCTTGGGTTTATTGTTTCTTTTGGTTTATATTATTAATAATCCCTCGGGTTTATTAATCTCTTGAGTTTAAAATATTAAATAATATCGTTTATTAAATTCTTAGGTTTTGGGTGTAAACTATGTTAATTTCAATGTTATTTTTTTCGTTTCAGTGATGGCAGAATTCAATATCACTTTAGTTTAATAATTCAATCGGCTTATAATATTAACAATCAGTAAGGTTGATTGATCACTTGTCCTTTATCATAATAATAATCATGTGAATTTAAAATTCCTCTCTATTTAAAATATTGGGTCGTATTCTTTATTAATCTATTGTGTTTTTAATATTGTTCCCTTCGCCTTATTGCTCCTTTAGGTTATTAATATTTTTCCCTTGGGTTCACCAATTCCTTTGGTTTCTAATATTAAACCCTTGGGTTATTAGTTCTTTTGGTTTATAATATGAATAATACATTGGGTTAATTATTAGTGTTTATTAATTTATTTATCCATAGTCGATCAATGTCATTCATGATCAAATGTCACATTTTGACAAATATTGTCTCAACATGAAAATCACCCATGGCCAACCATGGTCATAGTTGGTCCAAATTCGCATTGTGACAACAATTGTCTCAATGTTTAAATGAGCTTGGTAAACCATGTTTATTCCACTCGGTTTGTAATATTAATAATCATGTGACTTTATCAATGATTTTTATTTAAAAAATGATTCCTAAGATTTATTAATCTCTTTATTAATCATGTGAGTTTCTCATTCATTTGCGTTTAAAATATTTATTCCTAGCCTTTACTTTAATCTTTTTTGTTTTTTATATGTAGCCCTTGGCCTTGTTGATCTCTGATGTTTTTAATATTTTTCCCTTGGGTTACCCAATTCCTTTGGTTTATAATATTAAACCCTTGAGTTTATTAGTTCTTTTGGTTTATAATATTAATAATCCCCTGTGTTTATTAATTAGTTGATTTTAAAATATTGATTCTTATGGTTTATTAATTTCTTAGGTTTTTCAATTTAAAATATTTATTCTTAGGGTTTCTTACTCTCTTGTGTTGTTAATATCGATCCCTTGGCCTTATTGATCCCTTATTTTTTTTGGATTCTTTCGGTTCGTAATGTTATTCCCTTCAGTTTATTAAATCCAAATATTGGGGTTTAAGTATTAGTCCTAGAGTTTAATACTAATGCATGGTCCAATTTCACATTATGAAAACACTGACTCAATATGAAAATCAACCATGGGAAACCATTGTTAATTAGCATTAGCCATAATCGATCAATGTCATCCATGATCAAATGTCACATTCTGACAAATATTGTCTCAATATGAAAATCGCCCATGGCCAACCCTAGTCATAGTTGGTCCAATGTCACATTGTGACAAAAATTGTCTCAATGTTTAAATCAAGCATGGTAAACCATGTTTAATCCCCTCAGTTTATAATATTAATAATCATGTGACTTTACTATTTATTTTTTATGTTTTATAGGTATCCCTTGGCCTTGTTGATCTCTTATGTTTTTAATATTTTTCCTTTGGGTTCCCCAATTCCTTTGGTTTATAATATTAAACCCTTGGGTTTATTAGTTCTTTTGGTTTATAATATTAATAATCCCTTGTGTTTATTAATTAGTTGATTTTAAAATATTGATTCTTATGGTTATTAATTTCTTAGGCTTTTGAATTTAAAATAGTTATTATTAGGGTTTGTTACTCTCTTGTGTTTTTAATATTGATCCCTTGGCTTTATTGATAACTAATGTTTTTAATAATTTTCCCTTGGTTTCACCAATTACTTTGATTTATAATATTAAACCCTTTGGTTTATTATTTATTTTTGTTTATATTATTAATAATCCCTGAGGTTTATTAATATGTTCAGTTTAAAATATTAAATACTATCGTTTATTAAATTCTTAGGTTTCCGGTTTAAACTATGTTAATTTCATAACCCCCCATAAGAATCCTAGTTTTTTGCTTTTATAATATTAATAACCCCTTGGGTTTATTAATCTATTGAGTTAAAAATATTATTTCATAGGATTTTTTAATTTCTTAGGTTTTTTAGTTTAAAATATTAATTATTAGGTTTTATTAATCTCTATTGTTTTTAGTATTGCCCTTAGCCTTATTGATCCCTTAGGTTTTTAATATTTATCCCTTGGGTTCACCGATTCCTTTGGTTTTATAATATTAAACCCTTGGGTTTATTAGTTCTTTCGGTTTATAATTTTAATGACACATTGGGTTTATTAATCTCTTGAGTTTAAAATACTAATTCTTAGGCTTTATTAATTTCTTATATTTTTCCATTTAAAATATTAATTCTTAGGGTTTATTAATCTCTATTGTTTTTAATAATCATCCTTTAGGTTTATAATATTTATCCCTTGGGTTCGCTGATTCCTTTGGTTTATAATATTAAACCCTTGGGTTTATTATTTCTTTTGGTTTATAATGTTAATAATCCTCTTGGTTTATTAATATCTTATTTTTGAAATACCGATTCTTATGGTTTATTAATTTATTAGGTTTTTTAGTTTAGAATATCAATTCTTAGGGTTTATTAATCTTTTGTGTTTTTAATATTGATCCCTTATGTTTATAATATTTATCCCTTGGGTTCCCCAATTCCTTTGGTTTATAATATTTAAACATTTAGTTTATGAGTTCTTTTGGTTTGTATTATAATAATCTCTTGGGTTTATTAATATCTTGAGTTTAAAATATTAATTGTTAGGGTTTATTAATTTCTTAGGTTTTTTGTTTTTAAATATTATTTCATATGCTTTATTAATCTCTTGAGTTTAATATATTAATTCTTAGAGTTTATTACTTTCTTATGTTTTTGGTTTAAAGTATTATTTCTCAGAGTTTTTTAATCTCTTGACATTAAATTATTTATTCTGAGGGTTTTTTTATTTATTGGTTTACAATATTAATATTTATCGTTTTCTTCACTAACTACTTCGGTTTATAACATTAAACCCTTGGGTTTATTAGTTCTTAGGTTTTTTGTTTTTAAATATTATTTCATATGCTTTATTAATCTCTTGAGTTTAATATATTAATTCTTAGAGTTTATTACTTTCTTATGTTTTTGGGTTTATAGTATTATTTTTTCTGAGGGTTTTTTAATCTTTTGAGATTAAATTATTTATTCTTATGGTTTTTTTATTTCTTGGTTTATAATATTAATATTTATCCTTTTCTTCACCAATTACTTCGGTTTAAAATATTAAACCCTTGGGTTTATTGGTTCTTTTGGTGTAAAATATTAATAATCCCATGAGATATTGGTAAGAGATATAAATTTATTATAATATTAATAAAATATTATTATTATGTTATTTTTGAATTATATTATAGTTTCAGTTATAACTATTAATGTATTGAAATAATTTAATAATATGTTTTTATTATATATTTTACTATTGAATAATATAATATTATATATTATAATATTTTATATTCATATATATATATATATATATATATATATATATATATAAAGTTAATATATAGTATGTATATAGTTAATATTAATAATATATTATAAGTAAATATATAAAATATTTTGGTAATTTTAATCATAAATATATAATATTTATTTTGGTGAAATATATGTGGTGGGTAGTGGATATAGGCCTATCACCGTATATCAACCACATTGGTGAATGTGGTTGTAAATCTATAAAATATAAGCCTATCAGTGTATATTAACCACATTGGTAAATGTGATTGTGCTAGTTATATAACTATGACATATTTTCATGTATATATTTTTATGTTTGTATATGGTAGGTTATATTGTACTTATTTTATAGTTAAAATATTTTTCTTTACAATTTTTAAAATTTTTTTATACTGTTTATTAAAGCTTTGAAAAAAATAACTATTAAACTCAATATTTTGAAAAAAAAAATTTATTGAAATTTAAATATGAGAACTAAAAATGATTATATATATATATATATATTCCATCAAGTGTCATAATAGTATATGCATCAAATATCGATATTTATGAAAAAATAATTTACAAAGTTTGTTCAACTTTTTGAAAATTTGTAACAATCACATTTTATTTTGTGATATACTTTTATGTGGTTTAACACACACACTGATTGATATATATATAAAATGTGAAATCACATTATTTATAGATTCACTTTAAAGAAATAACTGCCAAAAAAATAACATGCTTAAACCTAGCATCATGACATAATGAAATATCTCTGCACTTTATCAAATATTTTTGGGAGCATATCAATCAAGATCCAAAGGATAAAGAAGGTAATAGTAAAATGTGACGCAATTTTCTTTCTGGTACGCTAGCTAGCATTAGTATTAATATCACAAAATAGAGTACAACCTCCGAAATGAGGATCACATTAATTTAAACTTTAAAAAGGCCATTTTTTTCAAAAAATTGTTGACTGTATTTCATAATATGCAGGAGTACATACTTTGTTCAAATTATCCTATTGATAAGAGGAAAAAAACACACACACACCCACACACACCCACCCACACACACACATTTATAACATTATTTAGGAGTGACTGTTGATACCCCTCAATACTTTTGAAAAAGATAAGGGTAGATAGCCCTAAGGGCTATGTCCCTGATTTTGTCAATAATACATATCCATCTGAGCCTTGTGGTCTTCATCTAGCAGAGTATATTGGAATGAGTACCCGTAGGTTCTTACATTGGGTCAAATCCTTCCATTGAGTTGTCCTAGGGATCTGGAGGGTCATTATCTAGATTTCAATATCAGAAGCCGCTCTAAACACAACATCAAATTTCTTTTCCATAAGATCTAGTTTATGTAGAAAGGATTGCTACTTCATACCTTTTTCCTTCACCAAGTAAGCAAAGAAGACTTTTTCCAGCCAGTAAAGACCAACGAGCTTGAATATTTTGGTGTCCAAGGTCTAGGAATCTAATTCCTGCCACTAGCTTCTTGAATTTTGCCTCAAGCTAGGCCTTGGAAAGTTTCCTCCACTTATGTTTAATCCCCTACTCCATATGGGAAACCTCAAATTTTATTTTAGTAGAGAATCTGCAGTGGAAATCCAAAACTGAATCAAACCTTACATCTATTTTATTGTTTCTTGGATCTACTAACCATCATCTAATTTGGTTGTATGGTCTCTCTCAGTCATCATAAAGGTTAAGATCTAAATGTAGCCTGATTTAATTCGTTTTAAAAGTATAATAAATTAATTAGATGTAAATTTAGCTTGATTCAGTTCATTTCATAAGTATAATATATTAATTGATTTGATGGACGACACTTTTTTTGAAAAATATATTATGTGTAGATTGTTTTGTACAACTATGAAAGCCCTTACAATATCTGTAGCCAAGTGTGAGGATTCAATAGGAAGATGTATAAGAGTTAGGTTTAGCTTGGTTTATCCGTTCAATATGTCTGTTATCAGTATGATCGGTCCTAGGGCAAATATTGTTCAAAGAATAGTTGGCTCATTTCATATTGGTGGAGGGTCTGGATAGCAGTGCACCTTGTTGATGTGATATTATTTATTATGTATAGTCTCTCTTTATGCATTGCAATGGAAGTGTATGGAGTGATACTTGTGGACTCAACATTTGATTTCCCAGTCTCTTTAGAAGAATTTATATTGTCTCAGTTGTCCTGGTATTGAGGTGCTATAGGATATATTTTTGGTGAGCTTTGAAGAGTTTCAGAATTTGGTGTTGGTGACTTTTGAGGATTACCAGACTTTGGCTGGAATCCTACCACTCCAGTTTGATGTCCAGTCCTCAAGGTGAAGTCCTTAGTAGAGGGATTGACAAGGAAAATACCCACAACAAGTCTCTTAGCTGAATGATTATTTAATATCTCTTTCACATCTTCAACCTACATATCTATTGATATTCTCCTTCCATGTAGACTTCTCTAAGAGCTCTGATTTATAGAAATTTTAGGAGAATGTGCATTCCTGTGGGGACTTCTTTGAGAGCTCATTTTTACAATAATTTGAGGAGAACTTGCATTCCTGCTGGGAGTGGTGATGTGGGTAGAGGATACTAGTCATATCCTTTGTAATGAGTAAGTTATTCCACTCATTTAATGGAACTCATATGGTGTTATGAGTATACATACTCTTATTATGGGAAGAGTTGAATCACTAAAAATTACATACATATGGGTTTATTTCACTGTATTGTTTACTTTTAATCTCAATGTTTCTTCTTCATGTTGGGGAATGAAGATCATTTTTCTTCATGATGAAGAAGAGACTTATATGGCTTGGAT
The DNA here is from genome assembly GCA_034641835.2 of Pinus albicaulis. NCBI lineage: Eukaryota > Viridiplantae > Streptophyta > Pinopsida > Pinales > Pinaceae > Pinus > Pinus albicaulis. Next base: position 1,107,426,002 of record CM076579.1, read on the forward strand.
CTGATCATCCTCATGTTGAATCCCTAGTTTCTCAACTTCGTTTTCTTTATTATCTACTTTTTTATTGTTGATGAACACATTGAGTGCTAACACTCTTTCATATGAAGCCTCCTTTTATCTCCTTTCCAACTATTCTATTTATTTTTTCTTTTGTTCTACTTCCTCCTTGGCATTCTGGATTGCTCCTTCTTTGACCTTATTTTCTTCTTCTTTCTATTTCAGTCTTTTGGAAACTAAATACTCCTACCAACCTACAATCTCCTTTCTGGACTTCTCATCAGCAATTTCTTGCTCCTTGTAATATTGTTCTTTCTTTCTCTTCCTTTATTTTTCTATCAGTTCTTCTTGTTTGTTTCTCAGTTCAGCAAGAGAAGTGAATCCTTTGAAATTATCTTCATCTTTTCCATGGATGAAGATATGTACTATTTTTCTATTTCCTTGCTGCATTTTTTTGGATGAATACATATTTTTTGTTCTTTTTTCCTTGTTGTTATGGATGCATGTTTTATATTTCTAGTCCCTTTTATGTTTTCATGGGGAAATATGTGAAGGCCTTGCTTATGGAAATTAAAACTTAGCACTGTTATCCTTTTATATGGAGCACGAGTCCCTTACAATGTGTTTCAACACCACTAGCAGTACAGATCTATCACCATCAACAACATCCCTAAGATTTGTACCCACCATTAGCACCGTCTATTGATTGAGTGACCATAAAAAAAAATGCCTCTTGTCTTCCCTGATAGCCTACGCTCTTTCAATATAACCATTGAACTCCTATGAAACACTTTGAGTCTCACAAGATTTGAGGTACAAGATCATGGAGGTGTCTCCAATATCACACTGCATCTTACAAGAAAATATCTTGAAGTCCTCAAGGATTTTGTAACCTTGTTGTTTTTGGAGCATCCCCTGTAACTTGATGATTTCATCTGTCATACTCTTTCAACCTTCTTCGTAGTCCTAGATCTACTTGGTCATGATGTAGACATTTTACTGTGTATTTTGTAGAATGGCCACTCCTATTTGTGAATTTTATCAAGAAACACTACATCATTTACAAATGTTTCTTCTAGAGAGCTTCCTATCATCTTCATTATTATAATTTTAATCTTGAAAAATATTCGATTCATTTTTTCAAAAATGTATGAATTGTGTATATCTTATGTGTCTTGGGTTGTAGGAACACACTCTGTTAAGTTCCCTATGACTAGTGGTAGTTATTAAGTTCCTAGAGGGGCACTGCTCAATTCTTGTTCTTCATGTTTGGGAATGGAGATCCTTTTTCTTGATGAAGAAGAAGAGACTGATAAGTACCTATGAACTATGCACATTGTTTTCTTCTATGAATACATAAAAAATAAGTCATGGTTTTAGAGGTAGGTGAATGAATTTATACTGATTTCATTTGATGAGAGTTGAAGCTTGAAATTATCACATTTTTGGTAATGTTAATCCATCAGCAGGGAAAAATGCTTATGTAGTATCAGTGTTAAAACTAGTTAAAGACATTGATGGAAAATGTTTTCTATCAATAATTTTGACACAAACATCCTGCCTACCTTCCTTGAGTAGGCTAAGTCCACTGCCTTTTGTTCTATTTGTAGGGACTTGGTAATCTTAATATGAAAATATGAATAAATTCTTTCAAGTTTTTTTTAGCATGTAAATATTGGGGAAATTTCAATATTTTTCTATTTCAAAAATGTTCTTAGATATATAAATCAATTTACAACACAACTCAAACCATAATTATCAAAATTGAAACTAAATATATGTTAGGTTCCTAAATTACTAGTATAGTACCTTATTGTTGTTAGTGTAACCCCCTTATTGTTATTGTTATGCCCCTGTAGCCCCAATATTTTGTATTATTGTGCCCTTACATTATTATTGTTAGGCCGGCTAGGATTATATTGTGATCCCATGGACTCCTATATATAGAAGGAGGTTTAGTCATTTGTATCATCTAAGAATTGTTAATTTATTTAATGTATTGGAGGTTTCCCCCTTGAAGTGCCTAATTTCTAAGGCGTTTATCTCTATTTTCTTCTATTTTTGGAGTTGGCTTCATAACATTTGGTATCAGAGCTTTGGATTCTAGGGTTTCACTACTCCAAACAGGTCATCGTATAATTTTCTTCTTAACTTTGTTTCTACAAAGGTTCAGAAGCTGAAATTTTTACATAAAGAAGAAGAAATCTTGATGAAAGTCGTGTAAAAATTTAAGATCTTTGTTCGCAATATTTTTAGAGATATGATCTATGGAATTAGGTTTTTTCAAGCTTCCGAATTTCACCTAAAATAGGTCATTGTGGCATTTTTCCACGAAGATTCATAAGCTAGAATTTTTATAGAGAAAAGCCTAAATCTTGAGGAACTTCTTGTAAAAATTTTAGATGTTGGTCTACAATAATTGCAGAGATATTATCTGTAGAAGTTAGGGTTTTTTCAAGCTCCCGAATTTCATCTCAAATATGTGACCGTGGGAAAATCGTCATAACTCTCTCTATGATCATCAGACTAGAATTTTGTAAGATGTGGCAGGAATAAAAAAGATTTTAGTTTGCTTTATATTAATTTTGAGAGCCGAAGGAGGAAACAATGACACATGGCACGCTGTAAAATTTGTCTCTACTGGACCAGTCCATAAGTAGGTCATTGTGGGATATTGGGAATAACTTTGACTTGAAGAATCCAAATTGGGTCAGACCTGTGGCATTCGAAAGAAGATTCATAGGGATACTACAGGACTTAATTTCAGATAGTGAAGATCTAAAATCACAGAGATAATCCAGTTTTAATATCGAGCTCCTCAAAAGCAAGAAAAATGTGTGTATTTTTTTTTCGAATTGCATAAGTCTTGTTTCAAGAATCAGTTTGAATTGATTCCAAGGGCATATTGTAGAAAATATATCAGTATTAGATTCTAAAATGCCTCCTAAAAAGAATTCAACACCCTTTAAGCCTTCATAAGGATATATTATGACTCAAGAGGACGAATAAGCATGACATGAAATATCAAAATTACAAGAGCAAGTGCACCAAATTTCGCTCTGAGAGAAACAAAAAATGAAATGGAAGTTTTGAAGAAAGGCGTGGAAGCTAAGATGGATGGTTTGAATAAAGCAATGGATGTTTTGAAGAATGGCATGGAATCTAATATGGATGGCATGGAAGCTGGCTTGGAATCTAAGATGGATGACATGGAAGAAAAAATGGAAAATATGAATAATGATCTAAAAGAAGACATGAAAGGTTTGAAAAAGTTGATACAAGAAATGTTTCCTAATGGTGAAAAAATAGTAGAGGAAACACATGATGAGAAAAAAATAAATGTTAATCTTGATTTCATAAACTATAATGTTGGATGGAAGACCCACCATATTCCAAAGATGGATATGAGGAAGTTTCATGGCAAGGATCCCATAACATAGATACTACATAAAGAGCAACATTTTGATCTCAATAATGTACAAAACACACAAAAGGTACACATTTTAACTTTATATTTAGAACAACATACATTTTTATGGTATCGATGGCTTTTATCCCATAAAAAAATTGTGACTTGGTCAGTTTTTATGGAGGAAATGATAGTCCATTATGAGGATACAAAGAGAAACACCTCTTTAGCCAATTGATAAACCTCAAACAAAAGCGTTCGGTGGTGGAGCACATTGAGGACTTCCAAAAATTGAATATAAGGGTAACAAATATTCTATAGGAACACAAGATTGATGTCTTCATAGGTACTTTAAAGGATAACATCCAACATGCAGTTCGCTTTCGGGAACCTGTTTCATTGGAGAAGGCATTCAGATTGGTAAGAAAAATTGAATGTAAAATTATGGAAACATCAAAGCCTACCACTCACATGTATAAAGATGGAAGTTTTTCTACTCCTAAACTTCCACAACCTACATGGTTTAAACCACAACAATTGGAAGAAAAAAAAGAAAAATGGCTTTGCTATAGTTCTGATACAAAATACACTAAAGGTCATAAGTTTTCTGAGAAGAAATTATTTTACATAGATTGTTAAGAGGAGGAAGAAAATGAACAGGAAACTTCAAAAGAAGAGGATATACACCGGGAACCAACCCTAGAAGAAGAAGAAATGAGTCCAACAATATTGTGTAATGCATTGTCAGGTATTATTACTCCTCAAACTCTCAATATAGAAGGACATATTAAGAAGAAAAAGGTAATAGTGTTGATTGATTTGGGTAGTACCCATAGTTTTATTCATTGTAAGGTAGCCAAGGAATTAAATTGTTTCCAATACCCAACACTAGAATCTCAAGTGATGGTTGAAAATGGAGGAACTATAAATTTTTGTAGAAAATGTCATAATATAAAGCCAACCATGGGGGAATATGTATTGAATAGTCCAATTCTTTCCATTCCAATGGGAGGTGTTGATGTTGTACTAGGAGTACAATGGTTACAATATTTGGGGACGATATCTTTTAATTTTCAAGAATTTTTCTTGAATTTTTTTTAGCAGGAAAGGAAGTCGAAATATAGGGTATCGCAGGGAAGCTGTCAAAGATAATAAGCTCTAATGTAATGAAAAGGCTTCTCAAGAAAGAATATCAAGGTGTAATTGCATAATTATGCTCACTAGAAGTTCCAACATCAAAATCATCAATTTCTCTAGATCTCCAAAATTATTGGACAATCATTCCAAAGTGTTTGAAACTCCCAAAGGACTCCCAACTATTCGTGATCATGATCATGCTATTCATTTGATTCCAGGAGGTGTTCCTCCAAACATCGAGCCTTAGAGATATCCTTATGTCCAAAAGAGAAAAATTGAATGTATGATTGTAGAAATGTTAGAGGATGGTATAATTCAACCTAGTCAAAGTTCTTTCTTTGCTCTAGTATTATTGGTGCACAAGAAGGATGGATCACGACACATGTGTCTGGATTATAGGGAGCTCAAAAAGCTCATGATTAAAAATAAATTTCCCATTCCTGTGATTGATGAATTATTGGATGAATTACATATAGAAATTTATTTTACCAAGTTTGATCTTCATTCAGGATATCATCAAATTAGAATGAAGACAGAAGATATTCTGAAAACATCATTTCGAACTGATGAGGGTCATTATGAATTTTTTGACATGCCTTTTGGCCTCACAATTGCACCTTCTACATTTCAAGGGTTCATGAATTCAATTTTCAAACCCTTTCGTAGAAAATTGGTGCTAGTATTTTTTTGATGATATAATAATCTGCAGCAAGTCTTGGAAGGATCATGTTCAACATGTTGACAGGATGCTGAAACTATTCGAGGAGAAATAATTATATGCGAAAACATCCAAATGTTTCTTTGGATTACAAGAGGTGGATTATCTGGGTCATATTGTATCTCAGAGGGTGTTAAGGTAGACCCTAAGAAAATTAAATTTATTAAGGAATGGATAGTCCCCACAACCATGAAGCAGCTATGAGGATTTCTCGGGTTAACAAGGTATTATCGCAAGGTTGTTAAGAATTATCGGAGAATAGCAGCACCTCTAACAACATTATTGAAGAAAGAAGAATTTTCATGTACTCCTAAAGCAACTAAGGCCTTTGAACATATTAAAGAGGAAATGTTCCTAGAAACTGTCTTAGCTATGACAAGCTTCTCAAAAACATTTATTGTGGAATGTGATGCCTCAATAAATGGAATTGGTGTTTTTTTAATGCAAGAAGGAAGACCCATTTCTTTTGGAAGTCGCCCAATAAAAGGAAATTATTTATATAAAGATATTTATGAGAATTAAATGTTGGCAATACTACATGCACTAAATAAATGACGAACTTACCTAATTGGAAGACACTTCAAGGTAAATAATGATCATGATAGTCTTAAACATTTTTTGGAACAAAGACTATCTTCAGAAGAGCAGCAAAAATGGATCACCAAAGATGTTTCGTTATGACTTTGAAATCATCTACAAAAAATGGAAGATAAATGTTATCGTAATTACACCCTTAAGAAAGGATGAAGATGTGGAAGCATTGGTTTGTTCCATTTATATTATCCAAACAGATTGGATAACCGAAGAAAGGGATGAATGGAAGAAGGACAAAGAAGTGTAGACACTCATTCAAAATTTGCAGCAAGATCCTAGTAAATTTGATACATTTAGTTGGAAAAATGATTCCTTATGGTACAAAGATCGCTTATATATTTCTTATAATCCCAAACTAAAAAAAAGATTCTTTTGTAATTACACACTTCGACTTTAGGAGGACACTTAGGATTCTTAAAAACTTACCATTGGGTGAAGAAATAATTTTTTTTGGATGGCCTTAAATCTAATATTAAAAAGTTTCTAGCAAAATATTTGGTTTTCCATCAAAATAAAGTTGATATAATTAAGACATTGAGTCTTCTACAACCTTTATCCATTCCAAGTCAACGTTGGAAGGATATTTCAATGGATTTTATCACATGCTTACCTAAGTCCGAAGGAAATGGTGTCATCATGGAGGTAGTTGATAAAATTACCAAGTATGCGCACTTTTGTGGATTATATCATCCACTCAAAGCAAGTACAGTTGCTATTGTATTTATGGAAACAATTCAAAAGTTACATGGAAACCCCAAGATTACTGTAGGTGATAGAGATCCCATTTTTACTGGAAATTTTTTGATGGAATTATTATTTTGTTTGGGTACTCAAATATCTCATATCTCATCTTATCATCCTCAATCTAATGGTCAAACTGAGACAATGAATAAATGTTTGGAATAATATCTTCATTGTTTTGTATCTGATAACAAAACACAATGTGTCAAGTGGTTACCTCTCGCTTAATGCTGCTATAACACTTCCTTCCATACTGCAGCAAAAATGACCCCATTTCTGGCACTTTATGGATGTCATCCACCATCCATCACATCATCTTTAAGAGAAAATTCTAAGGTTCAAGTAGTGGAATATCGCATCGAGCATCAACAAGAAGTTCTCCAACTCTTAAAATATAACCTAAATGTGGCACAAAATCGAATGAAACAATAGGCAGATCAACATCGCAGAGAGAGAATTTTTGGTGTTGGAGACTACAATCATATAAACAAATGTCCCTCAAGCAAGCTAAGAAGGATAATAAATTATCACCAAAGTACTATGGTCGTTACAAAGTGTTGCTAAAGATTGGTACTATGGCATACAAATTGGAGGTTCCTGCTTGTTCGCGAGTGCCTCTATTTTTCCATGTTTAATGCTTAAAGAAGGTTATAGGTGAAAAAATTCCAGTTCAAACAATATTTCCAAAACTTGATGACGAAGGAAAAATCATATTGGAACCTGAAGCAGTCACGACAACAAGAACTCGAAAACTACGAAATCGATCAATTTAGCAGTCACGAAAACAAGAACTTACTCACTGAAGATTCTACATGGGAGGATGAGACTTTTATACGGAAGCATACAAATCAACTCAAGTGTTGAGGACAACACTTTTTTGAAGGAGAGGGGCATGTTAGGTCCCTATATTACTACTATAGTCCCTTATTGTTGTTAGTGTAACCCCCTTATTGTTTTTGTTCTACCCCTGTAACCTAATATTTTTATTATTGCACCCTTACATTATTATTGTGAGGTCGGATAGGATTATATTATGATCCCATGGACACCTATATATAGAAAGAGGTTTTGTCTTTTGTATCATCCAAGAATTTTTCATTTATGTAATGTATTGGAGGTTGCCCCCTCGAAGTGGCTGATTTCTATGTCCTTGATCTCCCTTTTCTTCTATTTTTAGAGTTGGTTTCATAACAACATACCATAAATTTTTAAATTCAAATTTTCAATTCCTAAAAAAAAACCTTAATATGCATATTAAGACAAGGAGGAAATTGGTATCAAATTCGTAGTGCAGAGTAGCAACCGCACAATGCCACACGGACCGCTACACTAATGAAATCAACCATAGTAGCGTGATTTTAAAAATTTTAATGGGGCACATAGAAAGATAAGACTAGTGTTAGGAAAACCATAGGGGCCTTTACTGTATAATATTAATAACGTTTGCATATTCTTAATGGCATTTTTAAAATTTTAATTAGGAAATCTATTTTCTTAAACTTAATTAGGTTATAATTTTTCTCAAAAAAATTGAAACTTATTTTTCTAAATTTAATTTTATTACATGTTTCAGAAATCTATTGGAATTTGATGTAGCTGAGCTAATTCAAACAATTAATATCACTTTTGTACTTTAATTTTTGAAATATTTTATGAATTTGTAAAATAAGTCCATTTTTTTATATTTTCACTCTTTTTGAATATGACCATTGTTATATATATATATATATATATATATATATATATAACAGGAAATTGTAATATTTTATTATTTAAAAAATATTCCTAAATATATAAGTCAATTCAATTGACAATGCAAGTTAAGCCAGAATTATCAAGTTTGAAATAAAGCCTAGATTTTGGTGTCCAAGATCTAGGAATGTGATGCGTGCCTCTAGATCCTTGAATTTTGCTTCAAGCTAGGACTTGGAAAGTTTCCTCTGCTTCTGTTTGATCCCCTTCTCCATATTGGCAACCTCATATTTTATTTTAGTAGAGCATCTGCAGTGGAAATCGAAAACTGAATCAAACCTTGCATCCATTTTATTGTTTCTTAGATCTACCAGCCATCATCTACTTTAGTTGTATGGTCTTCTCATGCATAGTAAAGGTTAAGATCTAAATGTATCTTGATCTAATTCATTTCAGAAGTATAATAAATTAATTAGATCTAAATTTCACTTGATTTAATTCATTTCATAAGTATAATAAATGAATTGATTTGATTCATGACACTTTTTTGAAAATATATTATGTGTAGATTGTTTTGTACAACTAAGAAAGCCCTTACAATATCTATATTCAAGTGTGAAGAGTCAGTAGGAAGATGTATAAGAGTCAGGTTTAGCTTGGTTTATCCCTTCAATATGTGTGTTATCAGTATGACCAATCCTAGGGAAAGTATTATTTAAAGAATAGTGGAGGGTCTGGATAGCAAGGCTGCTTGTTGACATGATATTTTGTATTTTGAACTATCTCTCTTTGTGCATTGCAATTGAACTGTATGAAGTGATAATTTTTCACTTAACATCTGATTTCCCATTCTCTTTAGAGGAATTGATATCTTCTTTCTTGTCTTGGTCTTAAGGTGTTATAGGAAATTTTGATGGTGAGTTTTGAAGAGTTCCAAAATTTTGCGTTGGTGACTTTTGAGGATTACCAGACTTTGGTGGGAATCACACCACTCGAATTTTATGTCCAGTCCTCAAGTTGAAGTCCTTGACAGAGGGACTCAGAAGGAAAATACCCACGACAATTCTCTTGGTAGAATGATTATTTAATATTTCTTTCACATCTTCAACATGCATATCTATTGATATTCTCTTTCCATATAGGCTTCTCTGAGAACTCCTGCTTTACAAGAATTTGATAATAATGTGCATTCTTGTTGGGAATTCTCTGAGAGCTCATATTTACAGTAATTTGAGGAGAACTTGCATTCTTGTTGGGAGTGGTGATGTGGGTAGAGGATACTAGTCATATCCTTTATAACAAGTAAGTTATCCCACTCATTCAATGGAAATGATATGTTTTTATGACTATACATGCTCTTGTTATGGGAAGAGTGGAACCACTAATCATTACTTACATATAGGCACTAGTACATTTGGTGGAAATTATGACACTTGGTTCCAACACTTTTGACCAAATGTCAGAAATTTCCCCAAATTTTTTCAACTTTTTCAAATCCCGCCCGAAACCATCTCTATACCGACATTTAGAGAAAAGTGTCACAATACCAACACTTCGAAAAAGTTTCGAAATTGTGATGTTTGGAGGAAAACGTCGCAATTGTGAAACTATGCCCCAAACCGTCGCTATTGCGACAGCTACCTCCAAACGTCGCAATTGCGACAATTTGTCTAAGTGTCGCAATTGCGACGTTTAGAGGTAGCCGTCGCAATAGCGACACTTTGTGAGTGTCAGAATAATGATGCTTAATGGTTAATTGGTTCACTATGTAATTCAATGGTTAAATGTTAACTATATGTTATGAAATATAAGTGAAAGGTGCACACCACCCATAAGAAATAAATCTTAACACAAATAAAGAAAAAACATATATGAAATGAATTAAAATATATCTATTCTAATTCTATAATGGGTTTTGGATCTATTATTTTGTACAACCAAGGAGGTTCTTCCTTAATTCATGTGAGGGGTGCCCGACCGGGGGCATTCGGGTCGGGTCGTTTCGTTCGAGGACGCCCGTATCAATTTTTCTAAGTTGTGACCACCCGAGTGCCTTGTGCACATTCGGGCGGCCTGTTTGTCATTTTCTCCCTTCTGGCATCATTCGTTCGGGTGCGTTGTGTCGTGCCGTGCGAGGTCGCCTGACCGGGCACATTCGGTTGGGGCCATTTTTCTCGAGGGCACCGGTATCAGTTTTGCTAAGTTGTGACCACCTGGGTGCCTTGTGCACATTCGGGTGGCCCATTTTCTATTTGCTCCCTTGTGGGATATTCATTCAGTCAAGTGCATCGTGTTGCACCGTGTGAGGTCACCCAACTAGGTGCATTCGGGTCTGGCCATTTCGTTTGAGGGCGCCAATATCAGTTTTGCTAAGTTGTGATCGCCTGGGTGCCTTATGAATGTTCAGGCAACCCATTTTCAAGTTTTATCCGTTGTGGCATCGACATTCGTTCGAGCACATCGTGTCGCGCCATGTGAGGTCGCCCTACTGGGCGCGTTTCGGTTGGGCCTTTTCGTTCGAGGGCACCAGTATCAGGTTTGCTAAGTTGTGACGGCCCGGGTGCCTTGTGCACGCTCGAGTGGCCTGTTTGCCATTTGCTTCCTTGTGCCACTTTTGGGCGGCTCTTTTACCATTTTCTCCCTTGTGGCATCATTCGGTTAAGTGCGTGGTGTTGTGCTGTGTGAGGTCGCCCGACCGGGCGCGTTCGATTCAGGCCATTTCGTTCAAGGGTGTCTGTATTAGTTTTTCTAGGTTGTGACTACTAGGGTGCCTTGTGCACGTTCGGGCAGCCCGTTTGCCATTTTATCCCTTGTGGCATCGTTCAGTCGGGTGCACCGTGTTGCGGCGTGCGAGGTCGCTCGACCAGGCGCGTTCCATTCGGGCCGTTTTGTTCGAGGGTGCCCGTACCAGTTTTGTTAAGTTATGACCACCCAAGTGCCTTGTGCATGTTTGGGTGGCCCTTTTTCCATTTCATCCCTTGTGGCATCATTCAGTCGGGCGCGTTGTGTCGCGCCATGTGAGGTGATCGCCTGACCAGGCGCGTTCGGGTCGAGTCGTTTCGTTTGAGGGCGCCCATATCAGTTTTTCTAAGTTGTGACCACTCGGGTGCCTTTTTCATGTTCGGGCGGCCTGTTTTCCATTTTATCCCTTGTGGCATCATTCGGTTGGGCGCGTCGTGTTGTGCCATGTGAGGTGATCGCCCGACCAGGCGCGTTCAGGTCAGGCCATTTTTTTTTAGGGTGCCCATATTAGTTTTTCTAAGTTTGACCACCAGGGTGCCTTGTGCATGTTCGAGCGGTCCGTTTGTCATTTGATTCCTTGTGGCATCGTTCGGTTGGGCGTGCCATGTCACGCCATGTGAGGTCACCCGACCGAGTGCATTCGGGTCGGCCTATTTCGTTTGAGGGCACCTGTATCATTTTTTCTAAGTTGTGACTACTAGCATGCCTTGTGTGGCTCGTTTTCCATTTGTTGCCTTGTGGCATCGTTCGTTAAGATGCACCGTGTTGCTCCATGTGAGGTCGCCAGACCGGGCGCGTTCGGGTCGAGCCGACGTTTCGTTTGAGGGCGCCCGTATCTTGTGAACGTTTGGGCATCCCATTTGTAATTTTCTCCCATGTGGCATCATTCAGTCAGGCGTGACGTGTCGTGCCATGTGAGGTCGCTTGTCCAGGCACGTTTGGGTCGGGCCGTTTCGTTCAAGGGTGCCCGTATCAGTTTTGGTAAGTTTTGACCGCCCGGGTGCTAGCTTGTGCATGTTTGGGCATCCTGTTTTCTGTTTTCTCCCTTGTGCAATCCTTCGGTCAGGCGCGCCGTGTAGTGTCGTGTGAGGTCGCCCAACCGGGTGCATTCAGGTCGGGTTATTTCGTTCAAGGGCACTCGTATTAGTTTTGCTAATTTGTGACCACCCGGGTGCCTTATGCACATTCGAGCAGCCGATTTTTTGTTTGCTTCCTTGTGGCATCATTCGGTCGGGCGTGCAATGTCGCGTCGTGCAAGGTCGCCTGACTGGGTGCGTTCGGTTCGGGACGTTTTGTTCGAGGGCAACTGTATCAGTTTTGCTAAGTTGTGACCGCCTGGGTGCCTTGTGCACGTTCGGGCGGCCCATTTTCTATTTGCTCCCTTGTGGCATATTCGTTCAGTCAAGCGTGTTGTGTTGTGCCGTCTGAGGTCGCCCGACCTTGCGTGTTCGGTTCGAGCCATTTTTCTCGAGGGCGCCCGTATAGGTTTTTCTAAGTTGTGACCACTCGGGTGCCTTGTGCATATTTAGGCAGTCCATTTTCTATTTGCTCCCTTGTGGGATATTTGTTCGGTCAAGTGCATCGTGTCGCGCCATGTGAGGTCGCCCGACTGGGCACGTTCGGGTCGGGCCGTTTCATTCGAGGGCGCCCGTATTAGTTTTGCTAAGTTGTGACCACCCAGGTGCCTTGTGTACGTTCAGGCAACCGATTTTTCATTTTCTCCCTTGTGGCATCATTCGATCGGGCGCCCCGTTTCATGCCATGGGAGGTCGCCTGACCGGGCGCGTTCGGTTTGGGCCATTTCTGACGCAAGCCTAGAGCTTGCAATACCCAGGATCTTTAAAATTCCGTCAAACGAACACGCATCTCAACATATGCCCAAATCACTTTCAAGAACTGGCAAATTCACAATTCCTATTTTATTTCGAAAGCTTCCCAACTTATGGTAAAAAACCAACAATAATCATTTTCTGCATATGGGGTTTTTCCATTCACCTATTCATGGCAAACTCATATATTAAAATCATTTTCAATTAAGTCAACATCCATATGTTCCAATAACTAACAATCATTTTTAAATGAAACTTCATGCCAAAATTCACCACTCAAATGCCAAATCGACTTCCACAGCAATCCATAATGTTAACCCCATACAAAATCATATATCCTCATGAAAAATACCCATCTCATTTACCATAAATATGGATCTGTCCATAATGTTAATATATTATTGGTAACTATAAATGCGCTTACCATATACCAATCAATAAAGCGCCCTCCCTTTGCTCAGCTTTTTACCAACGCTTTCACATATAGTTTTCAATGCCAGATTTCCAATACAAATTCCATAAAACAAATGCACTCCTGTATTAAACTTGAATCTGTATTATAATTTCACTGGCTTTCTGCATCGATTGCCAGCACTCTTATTTCTCTCTGTAGATCATCTTCTTGTTGTTTCTTCTGCGCCCATCGATTCATTAGTTACTCGATTCAAAACTCTGGAAAACTACGAAGTTTCACACGATGTCAATCAATCAACATCACAGAGTAATTAAGTTTAAGACCGGATTTCACTTCCAGCGTCTTCATAATTCATCCTTTGGTCCTATCGATTTCAGGAATTCAGAGTGTACTTACCATTTGGCATCTGCGTTAAAGATTCTGCATTCCATAATAGTGTCAACAAACAAAACCTGGAACCAGTGTTCAATCATTCCATATACAATCGACTCAATTGCAACCAGCGCTGCACACATACAGTGTTAATTGACACAAAACACATTTTTCTGCTTCGAATTCCACTACGCATACTCTCTACTATGCGTTACTAATGAATTTACTCCAACGTCCCTTCTAAGAGTAATTGTCTGCATTTGCCAACATACCTTTCTCTGTTTTGAATTTCACCTTGCGCCTTGATTATTGCTCTGGAAATTTCTCATACAACTGCTCTAACATGACAAATTAGATTTTTCCCAATTAATGTGTACACTTCTCCACGGCGCTGCTGTCCATACATCGATTTCCAGCCACGGTTAATGTTAACCATACACATATCCACTCCATATTATGTGAGCATCGATTCAACTTAAACTTAGTTGCAGTTTCTATTTAAAATACCTGCAATACAGATCGACCACAATCTCTTAAACACTGCAGCTCAATCGATCATTGCTTCATTTGCTAATGAACAGAATGTCCAGTCACAATTTCTAGAACTCTGCGTTTGATGTCAAACAGAACTCTGCGCCTTCACTAGATCATGCTTCATATTCATTTGATTTTCAATCAATTTTAATCAACAGCTTTTCCCTAATATAATTTCGTGTAGCTCTATGAATACAGTTCACAGTGCGCCCTTACTACAAATCAACATGAAAACGTCCAGATTCATCACTTCAAATAAGAACTAAAATACTGTTAATATCGATTCTTAACTTATGTGTGGAGCTTGTCTACAAAACTTATCATATGACTGAAATTAAGAACTTTAATCTCATTCTACCAATTCGACCAGAAATATAATACACACACACAATTCCAGAACAAATTCTTCATTGTAAAAAAAATGCAATCAATTTAAAAAAAAACCCTTTGTACATGGCCAGATCTCCAACATTTGGCCCTTACAATTTGCCAAAGGCTTATAGCCTTGGTTGTTCAAACCCTGTTCTCCACTCCTCTCACTATCTCTAATGTATTTTTCTCTCAAAACCCCCTCCTATTTATACAATTTTAAAAATCATTTAATTAAATGCTCAATCCCTTCAATTCCTCAACAAACCCCTAAATCTCTCAACATCCCTAAAGGATATATCTTTATCCCTAAAATCCTTCAACTAATTAAATTCCCTCATATCCTTTTATTAATAAAAAGATATTTACAAAAATCCTCACCTTCTCCTATTTTATTCAAATTAGTTAATAAAATATTAAAATCATCACACTCCCTTTTAACATATTTACAAAATAAAAAAAACGCACTTGATGCTCCTGCATCAGACTCCCCATGTAAGAAAATTCATGACCACCTGGTCATAACTCTGGATATTTCCTCCTGAATCCCAAATTTTATTTTGTAATCTTTCCTCTCTTGTCAATTACTTCACTACTGTTGTTAACTGCTGTCGTCCTCCAGGTTTCCATATTTTGTGTTGTAATGCTCCACTTGCTTTGCCTTCAAGATCTGCTACTTTCTTCCTCTTATTGTCACTCCTTTTCCTTCTTGCTACTGTCTTTCTCTGGGATGTTTTTATCATTAACCTCCTTAACAACTCAATTTCTCTGTCCAATATATCCTCTGTCTGCTGATTGTTTCCATCTCTTGATTGCTGAACTCTCATTCTTGCTTGTTCTTCACTTGTTTTGATCGCTTCCTTTTCACCCTTACTGTTGTTTTGCACCTTTTCTGCTGCTGCTACTATAAATGTCGCCTCACATGTTGCTCTAGCTGTCACTATGAATGTTGCGGCCTCCCTAACTTCCTGTCCCTCTGCAACATTCCTTTGCTCATCATCTGCAATTTCATCTTTCTCTGGTTCAAATGTCTCCAGCAAAAATTTCAGCATTTCATCAACATGCTGCAAATTAACTCCAGCATAATCTCCATCTTCCTCTTCGACAATCTTCAGAAATTGTCCATCATCATCAAGTTTTGCAAACAATGTAGCTTCACCATCTGTCACTGTAGCAGCTTCAAAATTTCATACACCAGTTTTCTCTTGGCTATACAGACAAGCCAACTCTTTCTTGTCACCCATGGTAACAAGCCTCTGCTTATGAGACCTAATTGTCTCATCTTCTTTCTGCAACTTTTCACCTCCTTCCAAGACAATTCCAAATGATGGACTGTCTTCTACATTACCTGTAAACACAATCAAATTGTCAGCATCAAAATCACAAGACCCAACGGTCTCACTTGTGGATTCAGTCATCCGCAGTTCTAAGTCTTCTTCAGGACTCAGAAAATCTTTACTGGCTTTCGCCTCAGTTTTCTCTGGAAACACTCCAGTAAGCTGCTCCAAATCTTCTGTTAGCACATCAGTATGCTGATTTGCATTCATCATGAGACTGTCAGCTAGTCTCGCCTTCTTACCATCATCTGCTTCATGACTGTCCTTCATGAAAACTTTCCTGTCTTGCTTCCTCAGCAAATTATCCTGCACATAAGTCCTATGCCTCTCCAATTCTCTTCTCTGAAGATCTAGTTTCCTATACAACTCAACAATTTCATTAGGATTAGAACTCGGAAACTTTACATAATTTTCCATACCTTCACCAGCTCTTGACTCATCATCAGCTAGTCCTTCTCTTTCTGTACCAACATCCTGATTAGACTCCTTCGTCTTCATCTCCTTCTGAGATCTTGCCATCTCATCATCGATCTAAACAACCTTCAGATTCACCTCTTCTTGAACAAACTCTAAAGCTTTCTCATCTCCGTGTAATGTACCTGCAAACATACACAACTTGTCAGTTTTAAAATCACAAGACTTTTCAGTCTTGACTGCTTCCTCCAACACATCCTCCTGAACAAATCTGCGTGTGGAATCTTCAAATTCCATCTCTGGTTCAAGAACTCTAAGTTCCTTTTTCAACAAGGCAATCACAATTTGCCTCAGCCTCCTCTGCAATTGTCGCCAAATAATTCTCTTTCCCTTCAGTGGAAAGATCCATTTTATATTCTGATCTTCCTGCTCTTGCAGCCATTCTTCTAGTACCTGCAATTGTACCTTCATTACTGCAATCTCTCTTTCTCGAACTTCATCAGTCATCTCACCTCTATGGCATTTCTCTGAACCTCTTTTCTGATCCTCCATGATCATTTCCTTCATGAGTTTCTCACTCATCACGAGTTGCACTAGCCTCTACGACAGCAATCTCTTCTGCTGCCACTTACCTCACCAAGCTCTCCTCACTCAGTCTTTTGGTAAGTACTAGTTCACTGCCTCTGGAACCTCTTGAGCACTTTCCTCTGCTCTCTATCTGGGCTATCTCTTCAACTCACCTTCTTCTTCAGGACACTGCAATGGTCCTCCTTATTCAGCCTTTATCTGAATGCCAGGTTCAATGCCATCGTCTTCTCTGCAACCATAAACTTCAATTCATAAATTTCAAATCAGAAAAATCATCTCACCTCTAAGATCTTGCATGATCTTGTCCTCCTTTCACTTCTGTTATCCTGTTCACTTGCAATTGTGTATGCCGCATATCAGATTTCAAATCTGATCTTCCTTTCCATCATTCATCCCACATTCAAAATACATTTCAGTTCTTCAACAAAACTTTATGTCTTCATTCAGAAACAAACATTTTTCATTTCAACAAAGCCAAGCTCTGATACCAAAATGACGCAAGCCTAGAGCTTGCAATACCCAGGATCTTTAAAATTACTTCAAACGAACACGCATCTCAACATATGCCCAAATCACTTTCAAGAACTGGCAAATTCACAATTCCCATTTTATTTCAAAAGCTTCCCAACTTATGGTAAAAAACCAATAATAATCATTTTCTGCATATGGGGTTTTTCCATTCACCTATTCATGGCAAACTCATATATTAAAATCATTTTCAATTAAGTCAGCATCCATATGTTCCAATAACTAACAATTATTTTTAAATGAAACTTCATGCCAAAATTCACCACTCAAATGCCAAATCGACTTCCACAGCAATCCATAATGTTAACCCCATACAAAATCATATATCCTCATGCAAAATACCCATCTCATTTACCATAAATATGGATCTGTCCATAATGTTAATATATGCTTGGTAACTATAAATGCGCTTACCATATACCAATCAATAAAGCACCCTCCCTTTGCTCAGCTTTTTACCAACGCTTTCACATATAGTTTTCAATGCCATATTTCCAATACAAATTCCATAAAACAAATGCACTCCTGTATTAAACTTGAATCTGTATTATAATTTCACTGGCTTTCTGCATCGATTGCCAGCACTCTTATTTCTCTCTGTAGATCATCTTCTTGTTGTTTCTTCTGCGCCCATCGATTCATTAGTTAATCGATTCAAAACTCTGGAAAACTACAAATTTTCACACGATGTCAATCAATCAACATCACAGAGTAATTAAGTTTAAGACCGGATTTCACTTCCAGCGTCTTCACAATTCATCCTTTGGTCCTATCGATTTCAGGAATTCAGAGTGTACTTACCATTTGGCATCTGCGTTAAAGATTCTGCATTCCATAATAGTGTCAACAAACAAAACCTGGAACCAGTGTTCAATCATTCCATATACAATCAACTCAATTGCAACCACCGCTGCACACATACAATGTTAATTGACACAAAACACATTTTTTTGCTTCGAATTCCACTACGCATACTCTCTACTATGCGTTACTAATGAATTTACTCAACAACCTTATAAAATGGTGTCTGGGCACCAACATACCTTTCTATACATTTTAATTCACCATATGATTATTGCTCATTCCTTTATTCATGTAACATGACAAATTAGATTTTCCCAGTGTGTACACTTCTCCAGTATTTAGATTTGTCCATCTACATCGATTTTATTGCAGTTAATGTGTACTTACATATCCTCCATATTATGTGAGCATCGATTCAAAAACTTAGTTGCAATTACACCAACTAAAATACAGCAATACGGATACATGCAATCACTTATGCTATGACTCAATCGATCATTGCTTCATTTGCTAATGAACAGAATGTCCAGTCACAATTTCCAGAACTCTGCGTTTGATGTCAAACAGAACTCTACGCCTTGACTAGATCATGCTTCATATTCATTTGATTTTCAATCAATTTTAATCAACAACTTTTCCCTAATGTAATTTCGTGTAGCTCTATGAACGCAGTTGCACAGTGCGCCATTACTACAAATCAACATGAAAGCGTCCAGATTCATCACTTCAAATAAGAACTAATCACATTGTCTGTGATTCTTCGCTTATGTGTGGAGCTTGTCTACAAAACTAATCATGTAGTAAAATTAGGCTTTAATCTCATTCTACCAATTAAATAAATATAATACACACAATTCCCGGAGACAAATTCTTCACTGTAAAAAAAATGCAATCAGTTAAAAAAACCCTTTATACATGGCCAGATATTCAACATTTGACCCTTACAAATTTACCAAAGGCTTACAGCCTTGGTTGTTCCAAAACAGCTCTCTACTCTTCTCACTATTCTCAATGTCCTTTTCTCTCAAAACCCATTCCTATTTATACAATTTTAAAAATCATTTAAATGATAACAAATCACTTCATTCCTCGACAAGCCCTAAATCTCCCAACATCACTGAAAGATAGATCTTTATCCCTAAAATCCTTCAACTAATTAGAATTCCCTCATATCCTTTTATTAATAAAAAGATATTTACAAAAAATCCTCACATTCTCTATTTATTTCAATTAATTAATAAAAAAATGTTAAATCGTCACACACTCCTTTTAACATATTTACAAAAAAGACAAAAACGCGCTTGTTCTCTTGCACATCAATTTAATTTAAAAGGGCTGTAATTATTAGTTTTTCTAAGTTGTGACCGCCCGAGTGCCTTGTGAATGTTCAAGCAGCTCATTTTCTCTTTTCTCCCTTGTGGGATATATTTTCGGTCAGGTGCGTCATGTCGCGCCGTGTGAGGTTGCCCAATCGGGCGTGTTTGGGTCAGGCCGTTTCGTTCGAAGGCGCCCATATCATTTTTTCTAAGTTGTGATCATCAGGTGCCTTATGCACGTTTGGGTGGCCCGTTTTCCATTTAATGCTCCCTTGTGGCATCATTCGGTCGGGCACGCCATGTCGCGCCGTGCGAGGTCGCCTGACCGGGCGCGTTCAGGTTCGGTTGTTTTGTTTAAGGGCGCCCGTATCAGTTTTGCTAAGTTGTGACCGCTTGGGTTCCATCTGCACGTTTGGGTGGCCCGTTTTCCATTTTCTCCATTGTGGCATCGTTCGGTTGGGCACGCCGTGTCATGACGTATGAGGTCACCCAACCGAGCGCCTTCAGGTCAGGCCGTTTCGTTCAAGGACGCTCGTATCAGTTTTCATGCTAAGTTGTGACCACTCAAGTGCCTTGTGCACCTTCAGGCAGTCATTTTCCATTTTCTCCCTTGTGGCATCGTTTGGTTGGGCGCGCCGTGTTGCATCGTGCGAGGTCGCCCGATCAGACGTGTTCAGGTCGGGCTGTTTGGTTTGAGGGTGCTCGTATCAGTTTTCATGCTAATTTGTGACCGCCCAAGTGCCTTGTGCACCTTCGGGTAGCCTGTTTGCCATTTTATCCCTTGTGGCATCGTTCGGTCGGGCGCGCCGTGTTCGAGTCGGGTCGTTTCGTTCGAGGGCACCTGTATTAGTTTTCATGCTAATTTGTGACCACCCGGGTGCCTTGTGCACCTTCGGGTAGCTCGTTTGCCATTTTCTCCCTTGTGGCATTGTTCGGTCGGGCGCGCCATGTGAGGTATCCAGACTGGGCGCGTTCTGGTCGGGTCGTTTCGTTCGAGGGTGCCCGTATCTGTTTTGCTAAGTTGTGACCGCCCGGGTGCCTTATGCACGTTCGGGCGACCCATTTTCTATTTTATCCCTTGTGGGATATTCATTCGATCAGGTGCGTCATGTCATGCCGTGTGTGGTCACCTGACTGGGCGCGTTTGGGTCGGGCCATTTCGTTCGAGGGAGACCATATCAGTTTTGCTAAGTTGTGATCACCTGGGTGCCTTGTGCATGTTCGGGCAACCCATTTTCAAGTTTTCTCCCTTGTGGCATCGACGTTCGTTTGGGCGCATTGTGTCGCGTCGTGTGAGGTCACCCCACCGGGATCGTTTGGGTCTGGTCATTTCGTTTGAGAGTGCCTATATCAGTTTTGCTAAGTTGTGACCGCTTGGGTGCCTTGTGCACGTTCGGGCGGCCTATTTTCTCCCTTGTGGCATTGTTCGGTTGGGCACACAGTGTCATGCCATGTGAGGTCACCCGACCGGGCGCGTTCGATTCAGGTTGTTTCGTTCGAGGGCGCTCGTATCAGTTTTTCCAGGTTGTGACCACCAGGGTGCCTTGTGCACGTTTGAGCGGCCCATTTTCCGTTTGCTCCCTTGTGCACGTTTGGGCGGCCCATTTGCCATTTTCTCCCTTGTGGCATCATTCGGTCGGGCACGCCGTGTTGTGTCGTGTGAGGTCACCCGACTAGGCGTGTTCGATTCAAGCTATTTTGTTCGAGGGTGCCCATATCAGTTTTTCTAAGTTATGACCATTGAGGTGGCTTGTGCATGTTCGGGTGGACCGTTTGTCATTTTCTCCCTTGTGGCATTGTTCAATCGGGTGCGCCATGTGAGGTCGCCCGACCGATGCATTTGGGTCGGGCCATTTTGCTCGAGGGTTGGGCCGTTTTGCTCAAGGGCACCCGTAACATTACTACTTCCCTTTTAACCACATAAAACTTATTTTTAAGTTACCATAATTCATCTTTAATATCACATAATTAGATTAAAAAATCAACCAAAATCCCTAATTTATGAAATAAAAATTGAACAATTTTATATAATTAATAATTTAAATAAATGTCTTATATCTAACCTCATTAATAATTATTTATAATAAAAAATACCACTTATTTAACTTAATCCCTTATTAACCCCAAGAAAAGTATCACACATTTTATATAATGGAATTTGAGTGGCCTTAAAAAAAACACGTATATCATTTCAAAATGTCAAAAAATTTCAAATATAAAAAGTTTTAATTCATTTCCCTCCGATTGCATGGTTTGTCCAGGGAAGGAGGGAGGATGCAGAGAAAAAACCCTGTCTATCACATGCACAGCCGTGGCACCATCTTCTGTAACCCCACGAACAAGATTCTCAGATCTAGTGCATGATGAAGGTCGCATGTTCAATTTCACTGCAGGGCCAGCGACTCTACCAGCAAATGTTATAAAAAAGGCTCAGGCAGAGCTCTTCAACTGGAGGGGCTCAGGGATGAGATAAATTGGATTGTAGATATTGTTTTCATTATTGAACTCCACTACTACTAAAACTAGAAGATTATATGATCGGTTAGTGGGCAGAACAACTACTCTGGCGTGGCTCAAGTAAGGTTAAATTCCTTTTCTATTTTCGCAAAGTTTCCTCTGCTATGGAAAATGTAATTATATTAATTTTTTTCCATCGATATACGGATTGGATCTAATTAGATGTAAACCCTTGCTATAGTGGTTATTCGAATGGGTTAGAATGTGCATTTTTATTTGTTTCATTTGAAATACATGCATTACCACTACGCGAGATCTTTCCATTAATTTTGAAATGTTGAGATCTTTGCATTGATGTTGCCTCTGCTTGGTGGTGTCTCTGAGATTGAGTTGATCCAAAGGCAATGGATGTGCATCAGCGGTCGATTTCTCTTTGCTAGTACTATAATCCAAATCCTCTAGCATGCAAACAGGTGCCGCAACAATTATATCTGGAATTGATCGTTTTTTTTCTCACCTTCACTTTAGGCTTGGAAAACTTTGTCCCATATTTTTTAGCATTTGACTCACCTGAAAGACAGCGATCTATGTAGGAATTTAAGGCTATATTTGATGTATATGAGAAAAATCTACAAACATGACAAACCTTTGGTATCATGGCCTTTGGAAGAGATCCCGAATTCCCAAATTCTTCATTCTTCCCAGGATCTACCTTACTCTTCTCCAAAGTTTGGTCCTTCTTATTATCTTCCTGAGACTTAATTTCAGATGCCACTATCTTGTTTCCTTTTTTCTCCTGGCAAGTGTCTGCTTTTGTACTTTCTCGCTCACTGGAGCACGACTGTAAACTTCCATTTCTAGATTTGAGTGGTCCATTCTCATGCAGAGCTTCGAATAATGTGCTTGTAGACTTGCCTCTAACTGTATCTTTACTCATATAACGTTTAGTTGTAGATGTTTCTTGAACCTAATTGTTGAAAAAAATGAGTTAAATTAGTGTTTTTCCATAAACATAAATATGAAATTCTAGAAAATGACTGGAAATGAATTTAGTCCACATGATCGCAGGAAACAAATTTTCTATGTAGATTGAGCATGAAAGATTTTGACCAAGGGAAAGTAACATATATGATTTTATATGACAAACGATACCAGGCAGCTTAGTAGTAATATTTACTTCATTCTACCTATCAGAGATATGTTAATTGAAGTAATCAATAATCATCACCCTCAGACGATTTCATTATTGAACTTTTAAACTTATGACTAATTGAATCATTTGTGTAGAATCTGCACCAAAAATGCTTTTGAAAATGCAAGTTTCCATAACAAATAGATTTAGATTATCAGGAGTTTTAACAGGTTTTTTGTGTTGTCCCAGTTGACTAATTGCTATATTTTGTTTCGATTGAAGCCTAGCACAAACCCATCTAAACTTGCGTTTGACATAATTTTTAGGTTGTATATGTGGAATTCCAGTCCGCCCCCACTTTGATTCAATGGACCATCGGTCTGTGTTAACTCGAGATATGCCTCCTGGAGCTTTGGAAAAAAGACGTGCATATAAAATTTTTGTACTGTGTATTGGATTGAAGAGTAGCACATATTGAGATGCATCTCTAGGTTGAAAAGATAGAGGTCATATATCTCGAATTCTAGCCCACATACACCATGTTTCAATGCATTCTTTCAAATGAATCCTGAAGCTTTGCAACCTTGAGTGGATACAAGAACAGAGTTAAGATGGCTTTGTGCTAGTGTCCATATTCGTTTGCGCACACACATGAATAACACTAAGTGTTGATGGACCTCCTCACTCCTATACGACTCTAAAGGATATATAATTTTAGTTTTGTTTCTATATGCAGGAGAATTTCTTTGAAGGGATAACAGTTCCAGATTTTGATTTTGGAGAAAGTGGCGATTTCATCAAGTCTTCTATCCATGACAGAGCTCCATATGAGGATACATTTTTATGGAATGGAGATGCCCAGAAGCAGGAAATCGTCCTACCAGTTGAGTCTGATGAAACATGGAGACCGCACATAAACTGCACAGTTTGTCCCTTGATTCTATGGATAAAGCTACTTTTTTTTGTAGTTTCTTGAGGCTAAAACAAATCCAGAGTCTTTGATTGATATAGGTTGTCCTACCTAAAATAGTGTGTCTTCCTCCTACACATCTGTGACTTACAGTGCTCCTACTAAATATAGACATAATAGAATGCAGTGACACTTACCATGAGTAAGCTTGCATATATGGATGGTACATTGCAGTCATTGATACCTATTATGAATTAACAGTTGTAATTTTCCTGAGCAATTTATTTGTCATAGCTCACGAAAATTATTTTGAGTGCACCAAAAAAGTTAATAGTTGTTGGTTTAGGACTTTGAAGGGTTTATATTGCAATCCCTACTAGATACTTCCCGTCATAAATTTAAGAGTACAGTAAATCCCATAATTTTTTTCATCTAATGTGATAGAAAATGAAAAATGGCTGGGTACCAGGTTAAGTTGATAGCATCTGTGACCATAAGGTGAGCACAATGCAAAAAGAAATTATCAGGCGTGGATAGCACAAAGATTAAATGTGTTAGGAGAGGGTGAATGGTCAGTTAACAAGTTGAGCTAATGACGTCATTGACCATAAAGCTAGCCCAATGAAAAAAAGAAATTGGCATTCTTGGATTTGAAAATCAAAAAAAAAATTATAAGTATATTTCCTCGCAAAGGTGGCAAACACAATATAGTCCAGAAGCCAGAAAATTATAATGGAAAATCAGTAGTGGATGGCATGGGAGATGAGCTTAGTAATCTTGCATATAGGGGCAAGCTTGTGTATTCTCTACGAGGGAAGAATAGGTGAAATCATTGAATTCTAATACCCAAACAAAATTTTATCCAGTTACTCTGTATACCTTTAAGCTTTCCTCACAATGAAGTTATCATAGTTACGCAGAGTAAGAATATTTTACCTGGGGGAAACTATGGTGATTTACTGGATAGTTTTAGGACCTCAAAATTTTTCTTAGTCGGCTTATTGACATCAATTATTTTTATTGAGCTTCAGTCACATCATTAATAAGGTCAGAGACCAGAAACTGAGATATGGAACTCAAAGACAATTGATATTGATTATGTTACCATTTTCTATTAGAAATTTCCCCTATAATTACAGAGGGGCTACTTCTGGTGCAATATAAGTGTTAGGTGATATGGGCAGACATATTTCTATTTTAGGAGATTCATTTTATTTAGCCACAAGGCATGGGATGGTGTTTTATCATATATTATTTTTGACAGTTCCTATTGTTTACCATGTTTCCGTTGTTGCAATATATGTACACATTCCATTTATTATCAACTATGTTGTGAGGAGTTCTAAAATTTGGTGTTTGACAATTTGATGGTCTCTTCTGTTGGAAAATAAGCTTTTTTTAGTGATTTCAATTTAAGAAAAAAAATATTTTTGGTGTTTGTAGGTTATGTGCCTAGAAATGTTGTAGATAAAGGATGGTGGGAAGAAACTCACAAGAAATTTCAGGCCTGGCCTTGAGAATTTGGTCCTCCAGTTGTCGTGAATCTGATTTCCAAGCAAACCTTTATAGTGAAAACATCAACATAATATTGAAGTATCATGGAGTTTTCTAGATTTATATGACACTGCCAGTTTATCCTCATCTTATTCTGCATCAAAGGAACTGGTTGTTAAATTTCATAATTTTCTTGACATGTCCTGAGATAGAGACTTCTTATTCATGTCATGACAGGATACCAATCTGAATGATGTTTCAATTATTTTACTGTGCTATTTATAGTTTTGTCTACAACTATGAATAAATGTTCTTTGTTTTATGATAGCTGCATATGATTTAGACAAATCCTATTGGACTTGGTAACTTTGCAGCGAACTAATTCTTAATTATGCATGTGATTTCTTGACAAATCAGTAAAGTTTTCACTTGATCCCACCAGATATATTCGTTGAATTCAGTCCTGGACAATCATGTTTTTTAGTGGATTATTCATTGAAATTCTAATACCTAGACAAAATTTTCTCCAGTTACTCTGTATACCTTTAAGCTTTCAACACGGTGAAGTTAGCATAGCTATGTAGAGTAAGAATATTTAACAGGAAATAAGTAACAGGAAGGAAGGAGTTTTCAGCCAACTAAGGGCCGCATTTCTTGTCCAGGAAGGAGTTTTCAGCCAATTAAGGGCTGCATTTCTCATCCTCATAGAAATTGATAAGCGGTAAGGAATAAGCTTTAGCCGCGGTAAGGAATGGGTGGAGCAAGAGAATAGATTCAGAGCAAGTACCCTCCTTCATGCACTAATGTTCCCGGAAGGTCATACTGTTACTACTCAGAAAATCTAGTGATGGCCATTCCTCTCTCATCTCCTATCTTTGATCACTGATTTGCAAATATTTATATTTTTTGCATGATAGCTTAGTTTCATTGACCGTAAAGAAATGCATCTACCCCTATTTTGGTGATATACAAAACAACCCTGTTCAGCAAGCTCCAGAATTCTAAACCTTGGAAAGGCACAGAACATGCATGTCAAGCCATTGAACCTCGCCACATCGAACTGGCAACAAACCTGAGAAATGAAAAAAAATTGAACATATGGTGGCATGAATTGAAATGAATTTTTTTAGGATTGAACTGATCCGATTTCTATATCACGTTAACAGTTGGCCAGGCCACAGAGACACGAACAATTTTTTTTATCAAAACAGTTTACAAATGGAAAATTGTATCAACATGGTTTTAATATGTCTGGATTTTGTCAAGAAGAAAAAACACAATTTCATTAATAATTCACCATTACATCGTTTGGACTGTAAGCTATTTCATTTTTTTAATAAAAATTTAGCCTGTCGTCTCTATACCGACACCTTGCAAGCATCGCTATACTACCGCCTTGTAAACGTAACCTGGTGTCACTATATTGATGCCCTGTAAGCGTCGCTATACCGACGCCTTGTAAACGTAACCTGTCGTCGCTATACCGATGCCTTGTAAACGTTGATCTTCCAATGCCTTGGAGTATTACAGTAAAGCGTGCTTAGCCATAGAGTAATGCGACGCTTTAGAAGCGTCGGTATTCTGACGTTTTCCATAGCCATCAGTATTACGACGCCTTGAAAGAGTCAGTATTGCAACACTTTGGAAAATGTCGGAAGAGCGATGATTGTTTGGAAACGTTAGAAAAGGTGTCGGTATTGTGACACTTTGGCAAAGCGTCGGAATTGCGATGTAATGGCTAGCCACATTTTGTCTAACCTCTAACTGTCTCTCTTGCGATGACTATGCATCGGAATAGTGATGAAGTGTCCATCAGAAATTGGGCCAAATTTTCTAGTGAGGTCTATTTCACTGTATTGACTATTTTTAATCTCAATATTGGTTGTTCATGTTGGGGAATGGAGATAATTTTTCTTGATGAAGAAGAAGATACTTATATGGCTTGTTAGGTCCGTATATTATTAGTGTAGTCCCCTATTATGGTTAGTATAGCCCCCTTATTGTTATTTTTCTACCCCTTTAACCCCCATATTGTCATTATTCTTCCCTTACATTATTATTGTTAGGTTGGCTAGGATTATATTGTGGCCGCATGCACTCCTATATATAGAAGGAGGTCTTGTCATTTGTATCATCCAAGAATTGTTCATTTATGTAATGTAAAGGAGGTTTCCCCCTCAAATTGGCTTATTTATAAGGCGTTGATCTATCTTTTATTCTATTTTTGGAGTTGGTTTCATAACATTTGGTATCAAAGCTTTGGATTCTAGGGTTTCGCTGCTCCAAATAGGTCATCGTGGAATTTTCGCTATAATTTTTTTCTACGAAGGTTTAGAAGCTGAAATTTTTGTCACGTGAAGCCAAAATCCCGAGGAAATTCATGTAAAAAATTCAGTTCTTGGTTCTCAATAGTTTCATAGATATGATCAGTGGAAGTTAAGGTTTTTTAAGGCTCTCGAATTTAAACTCAAAGAGGTCACTTTTGGGAAATTGTCATAAATCTGTCTCTGACCATCGATTGGGATTCGGTAAAAAGTGGTCGAAAGTATATAGACTTTAGTTTCGTTTGTATCAATTTCAGAGCCGAAGGATGAAAAATGACACTTGGCACACCGTACAAGTTCACTCTACTCAACGAGTCCATAATTAGGTCATTGTGAGAGATTGGGAATAAATTTGTCTTGAAGCATCCAAAGGAGGGTAGACCTATGGAATTGGAAATAATATTCATAGGGTTACTATAGGACCAAATTTCAGAGATTGAAGATCCTAAATTATAGAGATAATTCAGTTTCAATATCGAGCTCCTCAAAAGCAAGAAAAATGTGTGTATTTTTCTTTCAAATTGCATGTCTTGTTTGAAAAAGTAGTTTGAAGTGATTCCAAGGGGATATTGAATCATAGATATTGATATTGGGTTTTAAAACCCCCCCTAAAAGGAATTAAATGCCCATTAAACCCTCATAATACTCTACTATGACTCATGAATATTAAGAACTGAAACATGATATATCAAAATTACAAGAGAAAGTGCACCAAATTTCGCTCTCGCAAAGACAAACAGAAAATGAAATGGAAGTTTTGAAGAAAAGTGTGGAAGCTAAGATGGATGGGTTTAAGAAGGGCATGGAAGCTAATATGGATGGTTTGAAGAATGAAACAGAAGCTAAGATCGATGGTATAGAGGAAAAAATGAAAGACAACATGGAAGACATGAAGAATGATCTAAAAGAAGACAGGGAAGGTTCGGCAAAGTTGATGCAAGGAATGATTCCTAATGGTGAAAATATAGTAGAGGAAACTCATGATGAAAAATAAATAAATGTTAATCGTGATTTCATAAAATCTAATGTTGGATTGAAGTCCCACCATATTCCAAATATCGATATGAGGAATTTTGATGGCAAGGACCCCATAACATGGATACTGCAGATGGAGCAATATTTTTATCTCAATAATGTGAAAAACATAGAAAAGGTTCACATTACAACTTTATATTTATAACAAAATACATTTCTATGGTATCGATGACTTTTATCCCATAGAAAAATTTCATTTGGTCAATTTTTAAGGAGGAAATGATAGCACATTATGAGGATACAAAGAGGAACACCTTCTTTAGCCAATTGATAAATCTCAAACAAAAGGGTTCAGTGGTGGACCACATTGAGGACTTCCAAAAATTGAAAATAAGGGTAATTGAGATTCGCGGGGAACACATTATTAATGTCTTCATGGGGACTTTAAAGGATAACATCCAACATGAGGTGCGCCTTTGGGAACCTGATTCATTGGAGAATGCATTCAGGTTGGAAAAAAAAATGAATGTAAAATTATGGCAACAAGGAAGCCTACCACTCACATTTATAAAGATGGAAGTGTTTCTACTCCTAGATTTCCACAACCTACAAGATTGACACCACAAAAATGGGAAGAAAAAATAGCAGAAGGGCTTTGCTATAGTTGTGATAATAAATACACTAAAGCTCATAAGTGTGCTGAGAAGAAATTATTTTACATATATTATGAAGAGGAGGAATAAAATGAACAATAAACTACAAAATAAGAGGATATACACCAGGAACAAGAGAAAGAAGAAATGAGTCTGACCATATCATGTAATGCATTGGAAGGAATTACCACTCCTAAAACTCTCAAGATAAAAGGACATATCAAGAAGAAAAAGGTAATAATGTTGATTGATTAGGGTAATACCCATAATTTTATTCATTGTAAGGTAGCCAAGGAATTGAATTGCTTCGTATACCTAACACCAGAATGTCAAGTGATGGTTGAAAATTGAGGAACTGTAAATTTCTCCAGAAAATGCCATAATATCAAACTAACCATGGGGGAATATGTATTTAATAGCCCAATTTTTCCCATTCTGATGGGAGGTGTTGATGTTGTACTAGGAGTACAATGGTTACAATCTTTGGGGACGATGGCTTTTAATTTTCAAGAAATTTTCTTGAAAAAATTTTCGTAAGGAAAGGAAGTCAAATTATGAGGTATCACAGGAAATCCAGGAAATATAATAAGCTCTAATGTCATTACAAATCTTATGAAGAAAGAACAATGAGGAATAATTTCACAATTATGCTCACCAGAAGTTCCAACATCAAAATCATCTATTTCTCTGGATCTCCAAAAAGTATTGGACAATCATTCCAAGGTGTTTAAAACTCCCAAAGGAATCACACCTATTCGTGATCATGATTATGCTATTCATTTGATTCCAGGAAGTGTTCCTCTAAACATTAGGCCTTACAAATATCCCTATGTCTAAAAGAGAGAAATTGCACGTATGATTGAAGAAATGTTATAGGCTGGTATTATTCAACCTAGTCAAAGTTCTTTCTCTGCTCTAGTAGTATTTTGCATAAGAAGAATGGATCATGGCCCATGTGTTTGAATTATAGGGAGATCAATATGGTCACTATTAAAGATAAATTTTCGATTCCTGTTATTGATGAATTATTGGATTAATTACATGGATAAATTTATTTTACCAAGTTGGATCTTCGTTCAGCATAACATCAAATTAGAATAAAGACTGAAGATATTACGAAAACAACATTTCAAACTCATCAGGGTAATTATGCTGTAAGGCATTCCTATTTGAAAACAACTACCCTAGCTGCCACTGTGTCCATGTCTGAGCCATTGGATCAAATGTTAGACGATTGAAAGGTTTTAGGCCATTATATCCACAAGAAAATAGTTTTATTACACCATAAGGCATTATTATTTGAAAACAACTCCCCTAGCTACCGATGTGTCCATTTTTGAGTCATTTGATCAAATGTTAGACGATTGAAATGTTTTAGGCCATTAGATACACAAGTAAATAGTTTTTTTATATGTTTTTTATAATTTTAGTTTTTTTTCTTTTTAATAAGTTAGATTGAATTTAAGTTTTCATGACTTTTAAGTTAAAATGTTGTTATATTTTAACCTCAATTTAACATTTAACTATGTCAAATTACACAAAAAAAAAATTTAAATAAAAAGATTGACATTATGTAATGAACATTTTAACTAGGTCGAAATACAATAAACGAAGAGGGTTCATATGTCTTGATATGCAAACCTCTTTTAGAGTAAAATGAAAATTGATTCCCTTCATAAATAATATAGATCTAAATGTTTATAACCATTATTATTTTAAAATTTTACTTATTAAAATGTATCTAAATTTTCATACATCCAAATATACATATTTTTTCTTGTTCTATATTATTTTTGTTACAACTATTTTATTATTACAAAAATACATGGTTTTTTTTTTGTTATATATTATTTACGTTACAATTGTTTTATTTTTCATGAGTAATATTTCTTAATATATATAAAATTAAATTAATAATGAAATTTTTTAAAACATGTGATTTTTTTTAATTTCCAAATTATTTCATAGCACATGATTTATCTTGAGAAATAATGATGATTTTTCATAATCCTCATTTCTTAAATAACACTAAAAATACCTTTAATTACTTAGTTGTAATAGTTTCTAACTACATAATAGTTTGTAACTACATACATACTCTTTCGATTTTTTTTTGTTAATGAATATCAAATTTCTTCCATTCAAAAAAACTATATACATATCTTTAATTACCTAATTGTAGCTAAAAAATATTACATGTTTTTTAATTTATAATCACAAAAAATGTTCATATTATATGATGTCAAACTTACTCAACATTTTATTATGAAATTTAAAAAAAAAAAATTCACTACATAATTTTAGCTTTTATAATTTTTTTATTTTCAATTCCAAAAAAAACTTACAAAAGAAAAAACCCACTCAGTCCTAACTGTCGATTGTAGTTTTACAAAATTGACACCATGTCATTAACAATAGAGTAATTTGAGACAACCCTAAGGGTTTTTTTGTACAATTTTTATCATAAACTTTCCCTACATCTAATATGTACTGTAGAGTCTTCTGAAGACAAAGTATATTCTAGTCTATAACCTGATCCACAATCAAAGAAAATGGATAGGGATTTCACAAGTTATTAGTTTATATCTTGATCCAACAATCAAAGAAAATGGCTACAGATGTTACAATTTATCATTCACACAATTGGTTATTGATGTTCTTAGTTAATATGGATCCTATTAGATGCATGGTGGCTAGAGAGACTAAAAAATTCAAAATAGATATATCTTATGACATCCATATTGTCTACAAACCATCCAAATTTTCCATCTTATACAACAATTTATAACAATAACCACTCAATTTACTCTCCAATTTTTGAAACCCCCACCGATGCTCGGGAGAGCACAATGTAGAATCAAATGTTCCTGTGGTTTTTTTAAAGGGTTCATAAACAAAACATACAACGAGAAAGTCAATATTGTGGTATAATAAATAATTTTTGAATCATTGTGACAAACAAACCATCACATTAGCTCATAGAATATATCTAATTCTATAAGGATCTGAGATGATAAAAAAGTTTTGAATCATGATAACTAGGTGACAACCAAAACTAGGTTGTAGCCATAGGAAAAAATCACAACAACTAACAGAATATATCCAAGGTTGGAATGAACCCCATACATAGCGATGTACCTCATGGGAATTTTAGTACACATAGAACAATACCTTAAAAAGTCTATACTGTTGATCAATTTAGAACAACCTAAGATGTCTAGATTGGATGTCGAGGTAAGTGGTACAATAATTGAGAATGCTTCTTAAAGGGTAAAGGAATTTACATACTCTACCCTTCCATAAAATCTATAAAAAGTGAGACTCTTAGATTATAGTTTTACAAAATTGACACTATTTGATTAAGAATAAGTTACAAACATTGGGTATTTAAAATGTTCCTGTGGTTTTTTTAAAGGGTTCATAAACAAAACAGACAATGAGAAAGTCAATATTGTGGTATAATAACTAATTTTTGTATCATTGCTACAAACAAAACATGACGTTAGCTCACAAAATATATCTAATTTGATAAGGATCTGAGATGATAACAAAGTTTTGAATCATGATAACTAGGTGACAACCAAAACTAAGTTGTAGCCATAAGCAAAAAATCACAACTCCTCACAGAATATATCCAAGGTTGCAATGAACCCCGTACATAGTGATGGACCTCATGGGAATTTTAGTGCACATAGAACACCACCCTCAAAATATATACTCTTCATAATTTTAGAATAACCTAAGATGTTTAGATTGGATGTCGAGGTGGTTGGTACAATAATTGAGAATGCTTCTTAAAGGGTAAGGAAATTTAGATATTCTACCCTTCCACCAAAGCTATAAAAAGTGAGACTTGTATATTATAGTTTTGAAAAATTGACACTATTTTATTAAGAATAAGTTACAAACATCAAGTATTTAAAAAGTAATAAGAGGAAATTACATGAGGGCCATGATAACTAAAGTGATCCTTTGCACTATTTTTATTTAAAATAGTGATTTGAATTTGTATTTTTTTTAAATGAATATTGTTAAACGTCTTGTACTATTTTTATTTAGAATAGTAATTTGTATTTATATTTCTTTAAATGAATATTGTTAAATGTGTCCTACTATTTTGATTTAAAATAGTAATTTTTATTTTTATTCTTTAAATGAATATTGTTAAATGTGTAATTGAGTAAAATATATTAAATTGATATTATAATTTTTAAGATATTTATATAAAAAATTGAAAGTATTGTGAGTTTTGTTTTATTAAGATTTACTCTATATGTGGAGAGAATGAGTCTATATCGAGTCCCAAACAAGATTATTCTTTCTCTTCATATTCTAGCTTGCACCTTGACACTCCTCCCCTCCTGCTCCTTATACAAATTTAAACTATGAGGCACAAGGTAGTTGTTGCATATAAGAAAATTTAGATATGATAAGAAAAATATGATACTCTATTGTAATTTTCTCTACAAATGTGATGGTGAATGTGACCTAAATGTTGAAAATTTCATGGTTAATGCAGTATAAGCTACATGCAAATTTATAGTCTTGTATACAAGATCAAGAAAGCTATGCCCAACATCCAACACCATAGAGCAAGACATTTTAACCAATTCAACAGTTGCTTCCAAATGTCTCTCAGTGCTAGAGTTTTTTTCTCAATAAAATTGTTTTTACCGCCCTTGAACTGATGAAATCCATTGTTGCTGCATATAGGAGCATTTAGATATGATAAGAAAGGTGTGATACTGTGTTATAATTTCTCTACAAATGTGTTGGAGTTGTTTTCTCAATAAACTTGTTTTTACTGCTCTTAAGTGATGAAATTCGTCGTTATTGCATATATGAGCATTTAGCTCTGATAAGAATTGTGTAATACTCTATTATAATTTTCTCTACAAATTTTACAGAAATTGTGCCATGAATGTTGTCAATTTCATGGTTAATGTAATATAAGATAAATAAAAATTCATTTATTCTACATGAGATCAAGACAGCTATGCCGAGTAGCCAACACCACAGAGAAAGACATGTTCAACGACTCCATAAATGCTACCAAATCTCTCTCAATGTTGGAGCTATTTTTTCAATAGCCTTATTTTTACTGCTCTTGAAGTGATGAAATACACCTCTCCATACATTTTTTACTTTTTGGACAAAGAACAAAAAAACCAACTTCATATCAGTGATACTAAAAAATCAAGAACATGGCAGACACGAGGGATATCCATTGTAAGGAAAAATGTAATATTCTGAATATTTTCAAATACCATAAGGAAATAATACATAGGTGACTCAATAAGAATTGATCAAGATTAAATATGGAGGAACTGCACCAAAACAACCCTTTATTTTGAAGGTATAAAATCATGATCTATTTCTTTATTCATGAGGCATTCATGAGGCATTCATGTTGGCATGATCACACAAGGTATTGAACTTAACTTCAACATAGGCCTCATGATTTTTAAGGCTCAAGGAAGCCATATTGCATTAAGAATTCACTGCCTGCTTCCATGCAAGAAAATTTTGATTTTCATTCCTCCATGATGGCACCTTTTCTGCAACATTTTATTTCTTCTAGGCTACTCTTTTCTATGCTATTTCCTTACGGCATTTCTTTTGCAAAATGTGGTGCAATTGCTAGTTATCAATTTTTGGTTATGCCTTTTGGCCTTACCAATGCCCCATTGACATTTCAAGGGTTGATGAATTCCATTTTCAAACCCTTCCATCGAAAATTTGTGTTAGTATTTTTTGATGACATACTAATCTATAACAGGTCTTGGAAGGATCATGTTCAACATGTTGACAGGGTGCTCAAAGTATTCAAGGAGAAACAGTTATATGAAAAAACCTCCAAATGTTTCATTGTAGTACAATAGGTGGAATATCTTGGTCATATTGTATCTCACGAGGGTGTTAAGGTAGACCCTGACAAAATTAAATCCATTAAGGAATGGAAATTCCCCACAACCATAAAGAAGTTGCGAGGATTTATCAGGTTAACAGGGTATAATCACAAGTTTGTTAAGAATTACAGCATAATAGTAGCAACTTGTAACACCCCCAATTTATGTGTTGAAATTTTAAAGTTTGACATTTGAACTTTAATCCTAAGGGGAGTGGACCCCAAAGGATAGATGACTTATGGATGTAATTCAATATTTTAGTTGAAGAAATAAATAAACTTTCTGATGTGCATATAGACCAAGAATGAGATTTAGAGACCACTTGCTAAATCCATGAGGATGGATAAGGCAAGTATTCCCCTAAAATCCTTCAGAAATCCTTGAAGGAATTATTTCCAATTTAGATTTTGAGGAAAAAATCTAAATTTTCCCAATGATGAGGAAAGTAGTTGGGAAGAGGTGAAAAGCTGGAAAAGCTGAGGAAAAGCATAAAACAGCTTTAAAGAATCCCAAAAATGGGAAGCCTAGGCAAACAGGAATAAAAGCATCCTGCTATTCTGGACGTAGAATTAGAAACAGGCTTGGGGAAAATAGCTTAAATAAGCTGCTCCTAAACAGATCAAGAGGTTGATCTGTGGTGGAATTGGTCTCAGCTCGGGGGTGAGTTCTGGGAGATAAATAGAACTCTACGGTTGGGAGGTTGGTCTACTGCATGAATGGTATGTCTTTAAATTTGATGCTCTTCTATTTTAAATCAGTATGAATTGGCTACATATAAGATTTAATGGAATGGTATGATTGATTTTAGTACTACATTTAACTGAATCTATCTTTAGGTATTCACCTTCAAGATTCTGTTTAGTTGTAGACCAGAACTCCATAGAGTAGAAACCTACAGAGACTTTAAATCCAATAGGGTTTAAATCTGAAGGTACTTAATCTCCACAGATAACTAAATAATTAACTGGTATTACATGTAATTATATAAATTTGAAAGTACATGCTCATATTTATGTTAGAAAAATATTTCAACATCATTGGAAGCTACATGATAAAGTCAAAGAGAAGAACAGAAAATAAACATTTGAGTATGTATTTCCAAATTTTGTAGTTTCAGGAGATCTTCTACCTTATAGAAATATCATATCATTTATAGCATTCCTAGCATAAATGGTACTCTTGAATATACTTCTAATCCATGAAACAACTATAAAAAAAAAATAACAAAGCCCTAACTTATAACTAAGGCACACCACTCGAATTTCTATCATCTACATATAAAAACAAAATAAGTGCTTGATTTTATATTGATGATCAGTTCTACTTTTAGAAAAGGATTAACATATGACATATATATTAGCATATTAGAATTTTAGCATGGCATGATTGGAGACTATTAACATATATATTAGAATTTTATAAAATCTCCATACTATGATTGGGCCCAAGTTAAAAGAAAAATAATAATTATCTCTACAGAAAATGTAATGTGTTAGTTTCACTTTGATATTTCTCATAAACTAATCAAAACATATCCTTACTTACGAAATGAAATTTCAGTCATTATCTTACCATAGACATAGCATATTGGATGCGTTGAGTGTAAGCAGTTAGTGCGAACAGAATAAGTAGGGCCGTTCCTTAAACTTCCCATAGACAATATTAACCACGTAGTCGATTTTATATAACTCGAGGTACACGTATTAGCACATTTTGAAATAAAAACGAGATGACATTATAGATTTCTAATAGAAGAAACATGTATAGTCGTGCTATAAGATTTGAAAATGTCTGTCCAAATTATATGAGTAACAGTGCGTTAAGACTTGAGAATGTATGTTCAAATTTTATGACAGTGCGAAAGGACTAGAGAGATATTACGCCCAGGATATATGCATATGCCAGTAAGAGTAGGTGATATAGCTCTCTCGGGGAAAATTTCTACACGACGGTTATTGTATCATTACCATACCCAACAGAAAAGTTAGTGAAGCGATATAGCAAAACCAAAAATATAAGTTCAGGATACGATTGAGCCACGTCGTATACGCTCATGGGTAAACTAATTGTTTACAGCGTGATAACCACCAGGCGACATGCCTAGTTACGATTAAATACAGTACACGTACCTATACACACCGCAAGGAGATATGGATAGGTTTTAAGTGCGTTTTCTCTGCTACCTTTCCTGGAAAACAACATAGAAACATCGAGCTTAGAAAAAATTAAGTAATATAGAGATTTAGCAAAGGTACGCTGATCGCGATAAACTCATGGAAGATGAGAAGCAGAGGAGAGTCCTGGTCACTCCTCGCGGCATAGAAAGAGTGAAAGGTTTTCTGCAACTTGGAAAAAAAAGAAATTCTAAGACTGTAACCATGATTTGTGGCTCTGAGTACAAGATTGGGGTTTGTAAACTAAAAGTTACCCCATTAATGTAAGACGTAGCGTTATATATGCCAACGACATAGCATTCCGCTGTACCATGGGAGAAATTTTTTTTTTATTAAAACCCTCTCACTGTAGACATTTAATTTTACAGATTCTTCTCAGATAATAATGATAGACCCGGATAATAGTAGTAAAAATATAAATCGTTAAACTAAGAGTTACTGCAAAGGAAAGCTGATAACCTAGCATTTTACACAGACGTGTGCGCCGAGTACTAAGTCACATACATACAACAGAACCTGCAACTCGAGCTGGCTGTAGGATGATATGGAAAAGCAGGTAATCTACGCACCTGAAACCAAACAAACAACCAACGCATCAGAACTGAGAAGAGACTGTAAACGAATGAAATTAAAATAAGAAATCAAAGAAAGGAGGGGAAACTGGAGCAAAAATTGATTTACTCCTTCGGAAGG
The DNA here is from genome assembly GCA_034641835.2 of Pinus albicaulis. Taxonomy (NCBI): domain Eukaryota; kingdom Viridiplantae; phylum Streptophyta; class Pinopsida; order Pinales; family Pinaceae; genus Pinus; species Pinus albicaulis. Next base: position 1,107,464,259 of record CM076579.1, read on the forward strand.
GAAGCGTAGGCAAGAAAATAATTGATCGCCCGTCATCATAGGCAGAAAGAAAAACACAGGGTCGTATTACTCTACTTAACTCGGGAGTGTAGAACTTATAATCTGCTATGTACACTCGATCTGTTTCAGAAACCTTGAAGAAAAATATCGCAGAGGGCGATAGTAATAGGAGCGAGTCTGGGCGGTGGAGGGTTGAAATAATAAACAGAAACCCTACCTCAAACTCATCACCTTGCCGAGGGAACCAGAGGTTACCTCTGCGCATTTAATTCCCACAACAGTTACCCTTACGGAATCCCGAGGGGGGATTGTATCGATCTAAACAAACCTGACCATGCATCCTGCTCTAAAGAAATTTAATATTATTCCATACACTCTGATGTACTCGGTCGTCCAAAAACTCGGCGAAATAAGGGATTCAACACCGCCAAAGTGACATTCCCAGCTAGGGTGAGACGTGTCAATCGACCACAGGCAGGAGTACATCTGTGACAACGCAGGTTTCTTGAAGAGCGATCAAGGAGCACGCCATTTGAAATCAGGGAGATCTGCCGCACAGTAGAGGCGTACAAACGCACTCCTTTCAGCTCAGAAGATGGCATAAGGCTGCATCGCACTCAACCCTCCAACCTCACGCAACCCCTAGCGTCGCACGCAACCAAGCACCGAGTATAATTACGTGAATATTAGGGTTAACTGAATCAGATATAGATGCAACTATACTAGTTCCTATCGATAGACACGATCCATCAATCCTCCCTTACGGTCATCATTAGCACGGTTCAGAAAATCAAGTGGTATAAACTTAAAAAAATTGAATTGAAACGACCGCACTTACATTCCCGACAGCGCAGCTATCACGGCGTAAGCTAGCGCAGACGTTACCTATAGCGGTGATATAAAACGATACAGTTATATATGTATACAATTGATGCCAATGAAAAATGTTAAATATACCGTTTATGCCAAAGTAAAAGGGTGAAATAGTTATAAGTAATGGTCGGTGCCGAGATAAAAGTTAAATATATATATATTACGAATGGTGCTATTATATAAGGTTAGATATATATATACCTTATGTTATAATGTCATAAACCATATGTTATAACCCTTGTGGGTTTGGGAATAGCATATGTTGTAAACATGGTGGGTCGTTTGACAATGAAAACCATATGTTATAACCCTTGTGGGTTTTGTGATATCGTATGTTGTAAACATGGTGGGTTGTATGATAATGACTATATAGATATAGAGCTTTAAAGTGAGTAAGGCTAAAAATTTTAGATACATAGTTAGTCTAGCCTACATAGATTTAAAAAAAGTGGTTATCATTATCTGACACAAAAGAGTATTTAAACATTGGATAGAATGAAGACAATTTAGAGGTTTTAAAAATAAAAAAAATAAAAAAATTTTGGGAGGCGTGAAAAATGGTATTGGAGCACCAGTTACAACAATTTGGGCTGTCATTTTTGTGCTCACTGTTATTACATATTTTTTTCTCTGAAATTTTTATAAAATTTTGCTAATCTGTGTTGTGAGTGTGTACAATTGAAATGGCTGAAGGTGAAGGGATTTATGTGGATATGTGGGATGAGTTTGCTACCCCAGATCCCAACGCTACGATGATGGCCATGTTACATCGGTTGCAACGAGAATTGGCTGAACTAAGAAGCCAGAATGACAGGTTGTCATCAGCCAGCAAGGAGCAGGAAAAACTCATCAGAGAATTAACTTCCTGGAACAGCCAAGAAGGCGAAGGTTCCGGAAAGAGAAATATGGATGAGTCTGATGATGAGGAAGCTACTAGACAGCAGCAAAAGAAGAAAAAGGAACTTCAGGGAGAGTTCCGGAAGATCAAACCTCCCTCCTATGATGGGGAAAAGGAGGAGGATGCGGAAGCTTGGTTATTGAACATGATCAAGTATTTCCAGGTTTATGAATATGAAAGTAATCTGAAGGCCAGATTAGCTGTTTACCAGTTACAAGGAAAAGCTACATTGTGGTGGGAGGACACCAAAATGGTCCATGCCATTGATGAAAAGACAGTTACTTGGGAAGATTTCCAGGTTAAGTTTAAGAATCGCTACTTGAATGAGTGTTACTATGATGACAAAGAAAAAGAATTTCATGAACTTAGGCTGGGACAGCTCACGATTGATTAATTTGTTACTAAGTTTACAAATTTACTGAGATATGTACCCTACATAAGAGAAGAGAAGGCAAAAGTTCAAAGATTTTTAAATTGTCTGCCTATGGCATACAAGGAAAAAATCGAGTTTGAAAATCCAAAAACTATGGACGAAGCTGTTAGAAAAGCCAGATTATGTTACCAACAGTTCAAGGGAAAAATTGAACAAGGGAAAAGCTGGGCACATAAAAATGAATTCAAAGGAAGGAAACCAAAACCAGCCTATTTGAAAAATTTTGGCAGAGATCATCAGCGGAAAAAGTTTAATAAACCCAGAGAAAGTCAAACTGCTCAATCCCAAGTGGCTTCAAAACCAACAGAGGGAGACAATAAAAAGGAAGGGACAGCCAGAATGAAGGAACCCTTGAAATGTTGGGGCTGTGGAGGACCTCATATTTTGAGGGACTTCCCTCATAGAAACATTCATATGCTCATGAGAGATCGAGAGGCGACGATAGGTAATGATGTAGCCAGAAGTATACCAACTATAAGTGCAGCCCTGGAAAATCGACAAGCATAACATCAAGCAACCATGGTGGAAATAGAGGGTACGATTTCTGACTTATCTGTTACTGTTCTAATTGATCCAGGTGCTTCCTTGAGTTACATTAGTCCAAAAATTGTAGAAGAATGTAATCTTAAACCTGAGAAATTTCAGCAGTCATGGTTGGTACAGCTAGCCACTGGAATTAAGAGAAAAGTAACACATAAACTGCCTCACACAGAAATTAAGTTAAATGACTTCCAAACAGAGGTAAATTTGAATATCCTGCCCTTAGGGTCATATGATTTGTTGATAGGAATGGACTGGCTGAAAAAGAAGAAAGCATTGATGAATTGTTGGGATAAGACTCTGCATTGTGTAGATGAGGAAGGGAAACCTTTTATTCTAAAAGGGAAACAAAAACCTATTTTTGTAAGACAGATTTCAGCTTTACAATTAAAAAGAGCAGCTAGGAAGGGATACCAAGTTTATGCAGTGCAGGTAGAAGAAATAGAACAGAAGACTGAGGACGAGTTACTGGATGCTATACCAGTAATCAGAGAATTTAAGGAAGTCTTTCCCAAGGAAATCCCTCATCTTCCCCCCAAAAGAGAGATTGATTTTTCAATCAATCTGGTACCAGGAGCAACACCTGTTTCCCGAGCACCTTATCGAATGAGTCCCCCGGAACTCATGGAACTAAAAATGTAATTGCAGGAATTGTTAGATAAAGGGTATATCAGACCCAGTGTGTCTCCTTGGGGAGCCCCAGTTCTATTTGTGAAAAAGAAAGATGGAAATTTTAGGATGTGCATTGACTATCGTCAACTGAACAAGTTAACCATTAAGAATAGATACCCTTTGCCCGAATTGATGATCTTTTTGATCAAGTGAGAGGAGCCTCAGTCTTTTCCAAGATTGACCTAAGGACTGGCTATCACCAGCTTAGAATTAAAGAAGGAGACATCAGCAAATTAGCATTTAGAACCAGGTATGGACATTACGAATTTGTAGTCCTACCTTTTGGTTTGACGAATGCCCCTGCCACATTTATGTGTCTGATGAATAGTGTGTTGAATAAGTATTTGGACAAATTTGTTCTTGTGTTCATCGATGATATCTTAGTCTATTCCAAAAATGAAGATGAACATAAGGAACACTTAAGAATAGTGTTGCAGACTCTAAAAGAAAACCAGCTATATGCCAAGTTTAGCAAATGTGAATTTTATAAAGATAAAATTCAATATCTGGGTCATATTATTTCTGAAAAAGGGTTGGCAGTTGACCCTGAAAAGATAAAAGCCATTAAAGAATGGTCAGTCCCAACTGATGTTCCAGCGGTAAGATCATTTATGGGAATTGCAGGCTATTATCGCAGATTTGTGGAGAGATTTGCTGCTATAGCAAATCCCATAACCTCATTACAAAGGAAGGGTGTTAAGTTTGTGTGGACTGAAAAGTGCCAAAATAGTTTTGAGCAATTAAAAAAAAAAACTCATTTCAGCCCCTATCCTGAAAATTGCAGATCCTGATAAGGAATTTGTGGTATGTACAGATGCCTGTAGGGAGGGGTTGGGAGGAGTCCTAGTACAGGAAAATTCAGGTATTGCCTATGAATCTAGAAAACTAAAAATCCATGAACAAAATTATAGTGCCTATGATTTAGAACTAGCAGTTGTTATCCATGCTCTGAAAATGTGGCGGCACTATCTTCTTGGGAAAAGATTTACATTGATGACTGATCACATTAGCCTCAAATATTTCTTCTCCCAAACTGATCTGAATGCAAGACAAGCCAGATGGCTGTCTTTTTTAAGTGAATTTGATATGGATATAAAACATATCAAGGGAAAAGAGAATAAAGTTGCTGATGCATTAAGCAGGAATGCTTGTCAGAATATAAACCACATTGGAAGTAGTGCTCAAATCGAAATAGAAGAATTTGTGAGAAAAGCAGCCAGTCAGGATCAAAACTATGAAACTCTCTTAGTGAAATTACAGAAAAAGGAGAAAACTGATTTCACTCAAAAACAACAAGGGCTGATCTATTATAAAAATAGGTTGTATGTTCCCTAGGTAGAATCTTTGAAAAAAGAAATTTTGGATGAGTATCAGAAACAGCCATATGCAGGACATCCAGGGTATCAGAAAATGCTAACCGCCCTGAAAAAGGAATTGTTCTGGCCAGGAATGAAGAGAGATGTAGCAGAATATTTAAGTAGGTGCATGGAATGTCAATTAGTCAAAGTGGAGCATCAACATCCAGCGGGACTTTTAAACCCTTTGCCAATTGCAGAATGGAAATGGGATACAGTTTCCATGGACTTTATAACAGGATTACCCAAAAACAAATATCGGCATGATTCTGTAATGGTAGTAGTAGACACTCTAACAAAAGCCGCCCACTTTATACCAGTGAAATCTACTTTTGGAACAGCTCAAGTAGCAAATGTTTTCCTGAAGGAGATAGTAAGGCTTCATGGAGTTCCCAAGGTAATTGTCTCAGATCGGGATGCTAAGTTTACAGCAGCATTTTGGAAAGGATTGTTTGGAGGGATGGGTACTAAGCTGAATTTTAGTACTGCCTATCACCCTCAAACTGACGGGAAAACAGAAAGGACTGATCAAATATTGGAGGATATGTTGAGAATGTATGTGATTGATAGGCCATCAAAGTGGGAAGAGTATCTGCATTTAGCTGAGTTTGCATATAATAACAGCTACCAATCCTCTATTAATATGAGTCCGTTTGAGGCACTCTATGGGAGAAAGTGTCGTACTCCTTTGAGCTGGAGCCAACCAGAAGATAAACTGGTGTTGGGACCAGATGCACTACAAGAGATGGAAAGAATTGTCAAACAGATACAAGGTAACATCAAGACAGCACAAGATCGCCAGAAAAATTATGCTGATAAGAAATGAGTGCACCGAGAATTCAAAGTGGGAGACCATGTGTATTTGCATATTAAACCTAGAAAGAGCACACTTTATGCTGGAAGTTGTGCAAAACTGGCTCCTAGATATTGTGGTCCTTTTGAAGTATTAGAAAGGGTGGGACCAGTGGCTTACAAGCTGGCCTTACCACCCCATGTTAAAGTGCATAATGTGTTTCATGTTTCATTGTTAAAAAGATATGTGCATGACACTTCTCACATAGTTGATTGGAATGTTGTACAGGTGGAACCAGAAGGGGAGTTTCTGCCAGAACCACTTCAAATATTGGAGCGGGAAGAAATTGAATTGAGGAACAGAACAGTGGCCAGAGTAAAAGTGTAGTGGAAGCACTTTACTGCTGAAGAAGCTACCTGGGAAAGGGAAGCTGAAATGATGGAGAAATATCCATTTTTGTTTAAGTGAACTCTAGTAGTTGAATAACAACACCGAGGACGGTGTTTATTTTCAGAGGGGGAATATGTAACACCCCAATTTATGTGTTGAAATTTTAAAGTTTGACATTTGAACTTTAATCCTAAGGGGAGTGGACCCCAAAGGATAGATGACTTATGGATGTAATTCAATATTTTAGTTGAAGAAATAAATAAACTTTCTGATGTGCATATAGACCAAGAATGAGATTTAGAGACCACTTGCTAAATCCATGAGGATGGATAAGGCAAGTATTCCCCTAAAATCCTTCAGAAATCCTTGAAGGGAATTATTTCTAATTTAGATTTTGAGGAAAAAATCTAAATTTCCCCCAATGATGAGGAAAGTAGTTGGGAAGAGGTGAAAAGCTGGAAAAGCTGAGGAAAAAAAAAAAAAAAACAGCTTTAAAGAATCCCAAAAATGGGAAGCCTAGGCAAACAGGAATAAAATCATCCTGCTATTCTGGACACAGAATTAGAAACAGGCTTGGGGAAAATAGCTTAAATAAGCTGCTCCTAAACATATCAAGAGGTTGATCTGTGGTGGAATTGGTCTCAGCTCGGGGGTGAGTTCTGGGAGATAAATAGAACTCTACAGTTGGGAGGTTCGTCTACTGCATGAATGGTATGTCTTTAAATTTGATGCTCTTCTATTTTAAATCAGTATGAATTGGCTACATATAAGATTTAATGGAATGGTATGATTGATTTTAGTACTACATTTAACTGAATCTATCTTTAGGTATTCACCTTCAAGATTTTGTTTAGTTGTAGACCAAAACTCCATAGAGTAGAAACCTACAGAGACTTTAAATCCAATAGGGTTTAAATCTGAAGGTACTTAGTCTCCACAGATAACTAAATAATTAACTGGTATTACATGTAATTATATAAATTTGAAAGTACATGCTCATATTTATGTTAGAAAAATATTTCAACATCATTGGAAGCTACATGATAAAGTCAAAGAGAAGAACAGAAAATAAACATTTGAGTATGTATTTCCAAATTTTGTAGTTTCAAGAGATCTTCTACCTTATAGAAATATCATATCATTTATAGCATTCCTAGCATAAATGGTACTCTTGAATATACTTCTAATCCATGAAACAACTATAAAAAAAAAAATAACAAAGCCCTAACTTATAACTAAGGCACACCACTCGAATTTCTATCATCTACATCTAAAAACAAAATAAGTGCTTGATTTTATATTGATGATCAGTTCTACTTTTAGAAAAGGATTAACATATGACATATATATTAGCATATTAGAATTTTAGCATGGCATGATCGGAGACTATTAACATATATATTAGAATTTTATAAAATCTCCATACTATGATTGGGCCCAAGTTAAAAGAAAAATAATAATTATCTCTACAGAAAATGTAATGTGTTAGTTTCACTTGGATATTTCTCATAAACTAATCAAAACATATCCTTACGTACGAAATTAAATTTCAGTCATTATCTTACCATAGACATAGCATATTGGATGCGTTGAGTGTAAGCAGTTAGTGCGAACAAAATAAGTAGGGCCGTTCCTTAAACTTCCCATAGACAATATTAACCACGTAGTCGATTTTATATAACTCGAGGTACACGTATTAGCACATTTTGAAATAAAAACGAGATGACATTATATATTTCTTATAGCAGAAACATGTATAGCCGTTCTATAAGATTTGAAAATGTCTGTCCAAATTATATGAGTAACAGTGCGTTAAGACTTGAGAATGTATGTTCAAATTTTATGACAGTGCGAAAGGACTAGAGAGATATTACGCCCAGGATATATGCATATGCCAGTAAGAGTAGGTGATATAGCTCTGTCGGGGAAAATTTCTACACGGCGGTTATTATATCATTACCATACCCAACAGAAAAGTTAGTGAAGCGATATAGCAAAACCAAAAATATAAGTTCAGGATACGATTGAGCCACGGCGTATACGCTCATGGGTAAACTAATTGTTTACAGCGTGATAACCACCATGCAGCATGCCTAGTTATGATTAAATACAGTACACGTACCTATACACACCGCAAGGAGATATGGCTAGGTTTTAAGTGCGTTTTATCTGCTACCTTTCCTGGAAAACCACATATAAACACCGAGCTTAGAAAAAATTAAGTAATACAGAGATTTAGCAGAGGTACGATGATCGCGATAAACTCATGGAAGACGAGAAGCAGAGGAGAGTCCTGGTCACTCCTCGCGGCATAGAAAGAGTGAAAGGTTTTCTGCAACTTGGAAAAAAAAGAAATTCTAAGACTGTAACCATGATTTGTGGCTCTGAGTACGAGATTGGGGTTTGTAAACTAAAAGTTACCCCATTAATGTAAGACGTAGCGTTATATATGCCAACGACATAGCATTCCGTTGTACCATGGGAGAAAAAAAAAATTAATTAAAACCCTCTCACTGTAGACATGTAATTTTACAGATTCTTCTCAGATAATAATGATAGACCCGGATAATAGCAGTAATAATATAAATCGTTAAACTAAGAGTTACTACAAAGGAAAGCTGATAACCTAGCATTTCACACAGACGTGTGCACGGAGTACTAAGTCACATACATACAATAGAACCTGCAACTCGAGCTGGCTGTAGGATGATATGGAAAAGCAGGTAATCTACGCACCTGAAACCAAACAAACAACCAACGCATCAGAACTGAGAAGAGACTGTAAACGAATGAAATTAAAATAAGAAATCAAAGAAAGGAGGGGAAACTGGAGCAAAAATCGATTTACTCCTTCGGAAGGGAAGCGTAGGCGAGAAAATAATTGATCGCCTGTCATCATAGGACGAAAGAAAAACACAGTGTCGTATTACTCTACTCAACTCGGGAGTGTAGAACTTATAATCTGCTATGTACACTCGATCCGTTTCAGAAACCTTGAAGAAAAATATCGCAGAGGGCGATAGTAATAGGAGCGGGTCTGGGCGGTGGAGGGTTGAAATAATAAACAGAAACCCTACCTCAAACTCATCACCTTGCCGAGGGAACCAGAGGTTACCTCTGCGCATTTAATTCCCACAACAGTTACCCTTACGGAATCCCGAGGGGGGATTTTATCTATCTAAACAAACCTGACCATGCATCCCGCTCTAAAGAAATTTAATATTATTCCATACACTCTGATGTACTCGGTCGTCCAAAAATTTGGCGAAATAAGGGATTCAACACTGCCAAAGTGACATCCCCAGCTAGGATGAGACGTGTCAATCGACCACAGGCAGGAGTACATCTGTGACAATGCAGGTTTCCTGAAGAGCGATCAAGGAGCACGCCATTTGAAATCAGGGAGATCTGCCGCACAGGAGAGGCGTACAAACGCACTCCTTTCAGCTCAGAAGACGGCATAAGGCTGCATCGCACTCAACCCTCCAACCTCACGCAACCCCTGGCGTCGCACGCAACCAAGCACCGAGTATAATTACGTGAATATTAGGGTTAACTCAATCAGATATAGATGCAACTATACTAGTTCCTATCGATAGACACGATCCATCAATCCTCCCTTATGGTCATCATTAGCACGGTTCAGAAAATCAAGTGGTATAAACTTAAAAAATTTGAATTGAAACGACCGCACTTACATTCCCGACAGCGCGGCTATCACGGCGTAAGCCAGCACAGACGTTACCTATAGCGGTGATATAAAACGATACAGTTATATATGTATACAATTGATGCCAACGAAAAATGTTAAATATACCGTTTATGCCAAAGTGAAAGGGTGAAATAGTTATAAGTAATGGTCGGTGCCGAGATAAAAGTTAAATATATATATATTACGAATGGTGCTGTTATATAAGGTTAGATATATATATACCTTATGTTATAATGTCATAAACCATATGTTATAACCCTTGTGGGTTTGGGAATAGCATATGTTGTAAACATGGTGGGTCGTTTGACAATGAAAACCATATGTTATAACCCTTGTGGGTTTTGTGATATCGTATGTTGTAAACATGGTGGGCTGTATGATAATGACTATATAGATATAGAGCTTTAAAGTGAGTAAGTAAGGCTAAAAATTTTAGATACATAGTTAGTCTAGCCTACATAGATTTAAAAAAAGTGGTTATCATTGTCTGACACAAAAGAGTATTTAAACATTGGATAGAATGAAGACAATTTAGAGGTTTTAAAAAGATTAAAAAAAATAATAATAAAATAAAAATTTGGGAGGCGTGACACAACTCTAACAACATTATTGAAGAAAGATGCATTTTCATGGACTCCTCAAGAAACTAAGGTCTCTGAACATATTAAGGAGGAAATGTGCCTAACACTGGTCTTAGCTATGCCATACTTTACAAAAACCTTTATTGTGGAATGTGATGCCTGAGGAAATGGAATTAGTGTAGTTTTAATGCAAGAAGGAAGACCCATTGCTTTTGAAATTCATCCAATCAAAGCAAAGTATTAACATAAATATATTCATGAGAAGGAAATGTTGGAAATACTATGTTCACTAAACAAATGGAGACCTTACCTAATGGGAAGACACTCAAGGTAAAAAATGATCATGATAGTCTTAAACACTTTTTGGAAAAAAGACTATCTTCAGAATAGCAACAAAAAATAGGGAATAAATATGTTGGGTTATGACTTTGAAATCATCTACAAAAATGGGAATCTAAATTTTGTTGCAGATGCACTCTCAAGAAAAGATAAATAGGTGGAAGCATTGCTTTGTGCCATTTCTATTATCCAACTATATTGGATAACCGAAGCAAGGAATGAATGAAAGAAGGATGAATAAGTGTGGATACTCATTCAAAAGTTGCAGCAAGATCCTAGTACATATGATACATTTAGTTGGAAAAATGATTCCTTATATTACAAAGATTTCATATATCTTTGTAAGAATTCCCATCTAAAACAAAAGATTCTTTTGGAATTGCACACTGCTCCGTTAGGAGGACACTCGTGATTTTCAAAAAACTTACCACAGGGTGAAGAATTTTTTTTTTTGGGATTGCCTTAAATCTGATATTCAAAATTTTGTGGCAGAATGTTTGGTTTGCTAGCAAAATAAAGTTGAGACAATTAAGACCCCAGGTCTTCTACAACCTTTATCCATTCCAAGTCAATGTTGGGAGGAGATTTGAATGGATTTTATCACAGATTTACCTAAGTCCGAAGGAGAGAGTGTCATCATGGTGGTAGTTGATAGACTTACCAAGCATGCACAATTTTGTGCATAACCTCATCCATTTAAAGCAAGTACAATTTCTACTACATTTATGGAAACAATGCCAAAGCTACATGGAAACCCAAATATTATTGTAAGCAACAAAGATCCCATTTTTACTGGAAATTTTTGGATGGAATTATTTTCTTGTTTGGGTACTCAACTAGGTCATAGATCATCTTATCATTCTCAATCTGATGGTTAAACTGAGATAGTGAACAAATTTTTGGAAGGATATCTTCATTTTTTTGTATTTGATAAACAAATAAAATGGGTCAAGTGGTTACCTTTGGCTGAATGGTGGTATAAAATTTCCTTCCATACTGTAGCAAAAATGACCCCAATTATGGAAATTTATGGATATCATCCACCATCCATCACATCATCTTTAAGAAAAAATTCTAAGGTTCAAGCAATGGAATATCACATCAAGCATCAACAACAAGTTCTCCAACTCTTAGAATATGACCTAAATTTGGCACAAAATCGAATGAAACAACAGGCAGATCAACATCGTAGTGAGAGAAGTTTGGTTGTAGGAGACTGGGTATTTTTACGGATACAACCATACAAAAAAAATGTCCCTCAAGAAAGATAAGAAGGATAATAAATTATTTCCAAAGTACTACAGTCCTTACAAGGTGCTGCAAAAGATTGGTTCTATGGCATACAAATTGGAGCTTCCTGCTTCTTCGCAAGTGCATCCAATTTTCCATATTTCATGCTTAAAGAAAGTTATAGGTGAAAAAATTCTAGCTCAAAAAATATTGCCAAAACTTTACGAGGAAGGAAAAATCATATTGGAACCTAAAGTAGTCATGGAAACAAGAACTAGACACCTAGGAAATCGATCAATTTCAGAGTATCTCATGAAGTGGAAGAACTTACCCACTGAAGAATCTAAATGGGAGGATGAAAATTTTATACAGAAGCATCCCGAGCTACTGAAGCATTGAGGAAAACAATATTTCAAAGGAGAGTGACATGTTAGGTCCCTATATTATTAGCGTAGTCCCTTATTGTGGTTATTATAGCCCCCTTATTGTTATTATTGTGCCCTTACATTATTATCGTTAGGTCGTCTTGGATTATATTGTAGCCCCATGGACTCCTATAAATAGAAGGAGGTTTTGTCATTTGTATCATCGAAGAATTGTTCATTTATGTAATGTAAAGGAGGTTTCCCCCTCGAAGTGGCTTATTTCTAAGGTGCTTATCTCTCTTTTCTTCTATTTTTGGAGTTGGTTTCATAACATGGCTTGACTATGAGCATCCTCATGTTGAATCCCTTACTTCACAAAAAAAAATTTTATTCTCTACTTTTTTATTGTCGATGAACTCATTGAGTGCTAACACTCTTTCATATGGAGCCTCCTTTTATTTTCCTTTCCAATTCTTCTACCTCTTTTTTCCTTTTGTTCTACTTCCTCCTTGGCATTCTGGATTGCTCCTTGTTTGAAATTATTTCCTTCTTCTTTATATTTCAGTATTTTAGAAGCTAAATGCTCCTACCAATCTACAATCTCCTTTCTAGACTTCTCATGGGCAATTTCTTGCTCCTTGTAATCTTTTTTTTATTTCTCTTCCTTTCTTTTTCTATTAGTTATTCTTGTTTGTTTCTTAGTTCAATAAAAGAATTAAATCCTTTGAATTTATATTCATCTTTTCCATGGAAAAAGATATGTATTGTTTTGCTATTTCACTACTACTTTTTTTGGATGAATACATGTATGTTTTTCTTTTTCCCATTTTGTTATGGATGAATGTTTTATATTTCTAGTTCCTTTTATGTTGTCATGGGGAAATCTGTGAAGGCCTTGCTTATGGAAATTAGAACTTAGCACTGTTATCTTTTTATATGCCGCACGAGTCCCTTACAATGTGTTTTAGCATCAATAGTAGTAGATATAGCACCATCAGCGACATCCCTAAGATTTATAAACACCATCAACACCTTCTGTTGATTGAGTGCACCATCATAAAAAGCACCTTGTTTCATCCCTAATAGCATATCCTCTTTCAATATATCCATTGAAATCCTATGAAACACTTTTAATCTCACAAGCTCTAAGTCACAAGCTCATGGAGGCATCTCCAGGATCACACTGCATCTTACAAGAAAATATCTTGATTTCATCAAGGGTTTTGTCAACTTTTTGTTTCTAGAGCATCCCATTAAACTTGACGATTTCATCTATCATCCTCTTTCAACCTTCTTCACAGTCCTAGATCTACTTGGTCACAATGTAGACATTTTCCTGTGTAGCTTGTAGAATGACCACTCATATTGACACTGTGGAAACATGGTCCTTGTGAGTTTCATCAAGCAACACTTCATAATTTAGAAACGTTTCTTCTCGAGAGCTTCCTATCAGCTTCCTTGTTGTAATTTTTATCCTAAAAGCTCTTCTATTCCTTTTGTCAAAATTGTGTGAATCGTGTATATCTTATGTGTCATGGGTTGTAAGAACACACTCTGTTAAGTTCCCTATGACTAGTGGCATACTTTGAGTTCCTAGAGGGGCACTGCTTAATGCTACTTCTCATGTTGGGGAATGAAGAAGAAGAGGCTTATATGTGCCTATGAATTATGCACTCTATTTTCCTCCATGAACACATAACAAAGAAGTCATGTTTTTAGAGATAGGTGAATGGATTTGTGTTGATTTCATTTGATGAGAGTTTAAGCTTGAAATTATCACAATTTTTGTAATGTTAATCCATTAGGAGGGAAAAATTCTTATGCAGTATGAGTGTTAAAAGTAGTTAAAGACATTGATGGAAAATGTTTTCTATCAACAATTTTGACACAAACATCCTGCCTACCTTCATCGACTTCATCGAGTAGGCTAAATACACTGCCCCCTGCCTACCTTCATTGAGGAGGCTAATTCGACTACCTCTTATTTCTATTGGCATGGATTTGGTACTCTTATTATGAAAATATGAATAAATTTTATTAAGCTTTTTTTAATATGTAAATATTTGGGAAATTACAATATTTTTCTATTTCAAAAATGTTCTGAGATATATATATATCAATTTACAACACAACTAAAACCATAATTATTAGAATTGAAATCAAATGTACCATAAATGTTTACATTAAAATTTTCAATTCCTAAAAAAAAACCTTAATATACATGTTAAGACAAGGAGAAAATCATTGTCATATTCATAGTCTATAGTGAGCGCACAACGCTACACGGACCGCTACACTAATGAAATCAACCATTGTAGGGTGCTTTTAAAAATTTTAATGGGGTGCTCAGAAAGATAAGACTAGTGGTAGGACAACCATAGGGGCCTTCACTGTATAATATTAATAGCGTTCACACAGTCTTAATGGTGTTTTTTTTTAATTTTAATTAAGAAATCTATTTTCTTTAACTTAATTAGGTTATAATTTTTCTCAAGAATTTAGAGACTTATTTTTTAAAATTTAATTTTATTACAGGTTTCAGAAATATGTTGGAATTTGATGTGGCTGAGCTAATTCAAACAATTAATCTCACTTTTGTACATTAATTTTTTAAATGTTTTCCGAATTTGTAAAATAAGTCCATTCTTTTATGTTGTCAATATTTTTTGAATATGACCATACTTATATATATATAACAAGAAATTTCAATATATTATTATTTAAAAAGTGTTCTTAAATATATAAATCAACTCAATTAACAATACAACTTAAGCCATAGTTATCAAGTTTGAAATTAAGCATACCATAAATATTTAAAATAAAATTATCGATTAGAAGAAAAACAATAATATACAATTACCAATTATGTCTTCTACTCATCTTCTCACTGATTAATTTTGAATTTATAATAACTTCCAGTACCTAGGGTATTATAAAAACATTACATATACCATTTAAAAATATATATATTATTCACCTTTTCTCGTCAAATTTTTTTGAAAATTTAAGATGCTTTATTAATTTCAAAAATTATCTATCCAAAATTCTTCCCATTTATAAATTTGATGTCCAAGACTTATTAGTCCCTGTGAGCAGGCAAGGGACTATAGTAATCGATATTTATTAGCTATTATTAGTCTTCTCGAATTCTTTTTTTTTATTAAACCTAAATTTTTTGGTGGAATTTTCCTTTCTGCTTTTTCAATATCCTATCAATTATTCCCACAGTTATTTCTAGCCAATGAGTATTTTTGAGGTTTTATTGGCCTCTTCTCGAGGCTGAGAGCTGCATAAGGGTTAAATTTGTTAGTTTAAAAAGAAATAAGGACTAGAAATAAGGTTAGAGAAATTCATGGTCCACTAATGCTAGCATTAATCAACTAGAATTAGATGTTTTTTCTGTAGTCTAAAAAATCCATAGAATAACCCAGAAATTCCAGTAAGGTTATGAAAAATTCCATCAAATATTTTTGAAAATATGGGTTACAGTAGTTAAACTTCAGAATTTTGGGTTCCTTGAGGGTTTTGATGATACTGAATCCATTTCCACCATAAGAAATTCAATTAAAACACTCCAACTAGCTCATTTTTTGAAATTTGTTTAACTGGATTTGGGCAAAAAACTATCGTTTGGACTATTCTACTCCGTTGGTAGACAACTCCGATGTTTTTTTTCAATATTGTTCAGATCAATTGGATCAAATAGCCTCTCATTAAATTCCAATGGTATGAGTTTCCACCTATATTTTCATGCAAAGAGGCTGGTGGTGCAGGATAGTGCAGACACTTGTAGGTGGGTTTGCAAGGATGAGGGGAATTATTCCATGTACGAACATGAGTAAAGCTTAAACATGGCATCAACGAGTACTAGGAGCAGAAAATAATTTTTAATCTCAAATGGAGGCCATCCTTCTTTGAGGAACTGATGAATGTGCAGGCAAACCCCTATTTCAAATCAGTAGCAGACAACAATCTCGCTTGGAGTCCATCCTTCTCTCAGTGCATGAAAGCAATTTCTTCTTTCTTTCTCTTTTGATTTCTATGAAATTTTAGCATTTTATGTAGACATAGCAGTTTTAAAGCATGATGAAGATGATGGCGAGCCTCCTTCCCCATGTATTGACGCGAGAACTAGCTGATAAAGAAAATAGAAAGGGCCCAACACTAGAATCTGTAGACAAATAAAATATAAACAACCCAATAAAGGAAAGGAGAAAACAGAGGCCATCCTTCTCTGAGCACATGAAAGTGATTTCTTCTTTATTTATCCTATGATTTCTAAGCAATTCTATCATTTCATATAGCTGTGGCAGCTGCAGAGCATGATGAAGATGATGGCGAGCCTCCATCCCCATGGATTGACGCTAGAACACGCTGACAAAAAAAACATAAAAAACCCAACACGAGAACCCGCGGACAAAGAAAATAGAAACGACCCAACAAAGGAAAGGAGGAAACTTGACTACAAGGCTCAGAGGAAAATTGTTGCTATTTAATTCCTAGTGGCGATGCTAGAAAGAGTACAAAGAAAATAAAAATGACCCAACAAAGGAAAGGAGGAAACTTGACAATAGGTCTGGGAGGAAAATGGTTGTTGCTAAATGCGTATTGGCGGTGCTAGAAAGAGTAAGGAGTGACTAGAGGTGTTGGTAATCAATTATTTGTCTTAAAAATACAAATATCTAGTCTTTTCCATTGCTGGTTCGAGAGATGGAATAGGATCTATGCTGCTGGAAGATTACATATTGCGAATCACTGGTGTTTGGGGTTAGAACAGAATAAGAGATATCGATTTATTTCTACCATTATGACTTAGGGTTAGGTATGGAATCCTAACTTCAAGAACATAAAGGAGGTTTCAAAATTCATCTGATTTGGCTTCCCTATCATCACCTAGCTCATATGCTACTTAGCCAGATTCGAATCATGACTTAGGTGGATACTCAGTTGTTTCTTGGATACTCACCTACTTGGAGCATCTTTTATTTTCGATTGTTGGGACTAATTCACAGGTTCGTCACTATGATCAGATTGTTCCCCATTAGTAATATAGGAAGAATGAAGGAGGGACCCTTTGTTTTCTAACCCCTGATTAATCCCAAATCAGTGGAGCCCTGTCAAATTTTACAGAAACCTTTTTCCAGATGCGTTACAATTGGGAATATTACAGATGGAAATATATTGGACACGTGTATAAATCATATGAAATTTGTTAAGCTAGTTGAAATACATAAGAGGTGGTGAAGGTGATTTGACACTTGTAAAGACAAATCACATCATATATAACAATCGTTAAGTACATGTTTCTTGCTAGTGTTACTTTCTAATGTTCTTGTTAACATATTTCACTCAATTATATTACATATGTTTATGTTGGTTGTTATTATATAGTGTGGTGGAATGATTAGTGTGCATATCATATATCTTTCATGTGTTCATGAATTTTCAAAAGAATACCGTATTTGCGATTCTTCAAGACAATACTCAAAGTCAAGAGGCATTTTGTCGTTGAGAATAATTATCCATCGAGTAATTGAATCGGGTTAGTATGATATCGTTGCATTTTTTATTTAATTATTACTTTTCTCTTACTACCTTAATTCACATCACTTATACATACACATGGTTATGCTGAATATTAGAAAGAAAAATAAGAGATCGTACTACAGTTACATGCTTTCTGAGTATTTTTATAATGTAGTTAGCCTTTCTTGAACCATTAGATTATTTAGGCGGTGTTTCTTTCAACACATCGTTAACCATGATTTTTCTTGTATTTTCTTTCTACCATTTCTGTGCTTGCAGCCATGGAGGAATAGGAAAACTAGATTTCTTACTTGTGCTCAATACCCCAGGAAGAATTGGAGGTGTTGAAAAATAATATACCAGATTGGCCCTATCGTATGTATCAAGTTTTGAGCCCAATATTCAGGATCAAGGCCCTCTCTTTCCCATTTCTGTAGAGATTTATCAATATGAAGATAAGGATATGTTTGTCGTATCTTCATACAACCTAATCTACAAACTATGACAAGTTTCATAACTCTAGCAAGTTTCTCTTGTTGGCTAGTTTCCATGGAACCTACACTATGGACTAAGGTCAGTAGTAAAGAAAGCGTATTTTAGGGTAGAACTACTATACCACACTAATATTTATAGGTATCATTAGAGCTAATTATTTATAGATATAACTTATATTTAGTCTTCTAAAATAATGTTTAGGCTAAGAGCTAGAGTTAGAGATTTAACTACTAGAAAAAACTACTTAAAACTTAGTTCTCATAGTTTGAGTAAACAAAGGTCATTTAACTTGAACTCTTACTACGGCTAGTCCATATGGCTAGTAATTAATAAGAAGACTAAGGGTAAGGTCCAAACTCTACAGCTCTAGTAATTCTACTCTATAGCTTCAAACTACTGAAAGTATTTACTATAATGGCCTTAGGGAAAGTAATAAATAAGTTTATGTAGCTAATAATAGAGCTTGTAGTGACCAGGCTTGTAATATTTCTATACAGAAATCTATCTAGTAGTGCTTGGATAGCTTTTATATGGTACAACTACTACTCGTAAGCTAATAGTCTCTACTGCATGTAGACTACTACTACTAACTACTGCTAATATTAATTACTTGCAGGAATTCAACTAGTAGTACTCAGAGCTAGTTTAGTTCATATAGCTTGAAACACCCTAGGACTCACTATAGACAACTATTACTCACTCTATAAATAACCAACACTCTTTACCTTGGGATATTGAGGATTTGGATATATAAACTCTATTGAGGATATATGAAATTACTAACAACAAGATTGAACTATCTTGGACTCTTTAGGGACCGATCTTTTGAGTGTTTACTGGTCGTTAGAGTCTTACCTGACACTCTATGAAATATAAAACCTACATATCATTTCTTCTTCTGCTACCAATATTGATGTATCTTAACCAAATATACCTCCATACAAATGAGCTAGAAACATGCGGGTAAAACCTACCTCAAATAAAATTACAACTAGGATACCACCCTTTCTGGGATTTCTAAATTACATTTACTGCCACATCAATTTTCTCTTTCTACCTTACCATTGGCTTCATCATTTTTACATACATAGGAATGATTATTAGACAATAACACTCCTAATTTTGGGTAGCCCGTGCCCATCAACTGAGAGTGCAAGTAAGGAGACTTGCAAGTTTGGGCATCAAAGGCTTCATGAGAATCCACTTCATTACTACTCAGATTATTAAGGGTTTCTACATCACAATCATCATCCACAGATGCTAGCAAGTTTAGTTCAAACAACTACACTCTTGCAAGCATCTTCTACATTTGCAGAGTGGTTTCCTCGTTGTTAGAACTAGTATTAATAGGATCGGAAACTCTGGCACCACCCTAGTGGAATCTCTTGTGACCACCCAAATCCTGGCCTGAATCAAAAACTCTTTGACAGGATGAGCATTCATGGACCCTTGTTTTCTTCCCTGAAAAGGAAGTAGTCTTAATTGTCCCCATTTCATTCCTCTCTTTGACACAAGAATCCTTAATCCTCTTTCTGGGACGAGGCAGGTGAGAGTCTGATACATGAATCAGCTCCTCATTAATAATAGAAGTGGTGAGAGAAATGGGCATAAAATATAATACAACTCTAGAATTAGTCTGATGATTTCAGTAGCTTGGAAAGTTATTGGTTTAATCACATTTCCTTCATTATAAATGAGATGCTAGAGATATATGATGCTTTGAAGGGAGTTTTCTTATGTTTCATTAACTCTTCATCAGAGACTTTGTCTTTGTCATTGTGGTTTTCTAAGAAATCTGCATAGCTTCCCCTATAAATATAGCGAATTTCATTGGGTTTAATTCTAGAAATTTTTTTATTCTCCTTAGAACAAACTAAGCATCAATGTAAGAAGAAGCCACAGATGAATTTTTTCTCCTAGCCCTCCTTGAATCAACAAAATACACTGAGCCATCTTGAAAATTCCAGGATTCCTTCAACAAATGATCGGCATATTAATTGAGCTCTCTCAGGATGTGAGAGAAAGAGATATGTTTTATTGAGATATTGCACTCTCATATTTGAGTCGTTAGTTGAAGCTTTAAGCATTAAATATTGTTCAAGACTTTTCCCAATCAATAGCTTTTGAGTCACATAAAACCTGTTGCTTGCAATATCCCAATAGGATCCAAATGCATCAAAAAAACACTTATGATACTTGGGAAATTCCATTAATAAATTACAATTAGTATAATTATCATGGGAGTGGAAATGAAACCATACATCCCTTACTGTTTATAATGTGATTTCCTTACACTAGATCCACTCTTTCATTTGCTCCGGCATTATCTTTTTCAGTTATGCCTTTGAACAACCTGAAAGAATTCAATATATTCAAAGTCGAAAGCAGAGCTTCAACTATGTTGATAACCCAAGTTCTAATTGCGCATCTTGTGGTGATGAGTGGAATGTGAAAATGTCAAATGAAAATGGTAGAATGTCCTATTGCTGTGACATGAATTTTCTTTTCTGTCCTTGAGTAACACTAGTCCTTGTTGGATTGTCAGTGCCTTTGCTTCTTTGATTGTTTCTATTCCTAGCTACCAAACAAAGTTGAGTTCTAAATTCATCCAAGAGTTTAGAATGACTCTTTTGCACCAGCTCCCTCTGTTATATTATTAAAATTCAACTCTTTCATATTCACCAAAATATGTTTTGAAATATTCTATATTATATAGCTCTGTGATCTTCTTTTTTTTCATTTTTTAATGAAAAGCCTCTGCATTGATGAGGGGTAATCAAATATGAAATCAGTTTAATAGTCAGGAAATGGTTGTTAATTTGTGTGTTTGAAATAGAAAGAGAATCCTTTCATATAAGATAAATTATTTTTTCAGAACCATTATAGCTATTGTTGGTTTAAAAATCTAATAAGTCAGTATAAGTATTTTTATCAATTGTGACAAGGTGGCTGTGTGATGGCCTTGTTGAAAATGTCAACTCATTGCTTCCATTCTACAGATACTGTATGGAATACAATCTTACATAATGCTATTTGAAGTAGAGTGCTCGCTGAATTGAGCGATAAGCACCAGTTTTGTTATTATAATGAATGCCAGGACTAATTCATTGTTCTTAATCAATGTAATGATGTCTTTAAAACATAATTCTATGGAACAACCTATAATTGTATAAGGAATTTGCCTAGTTTGACTTGGTTAGCCTGATATGTTGGAAAATTATTCAACAGATTGTATCATAAAGCTTGAGCCTTTGGAACCTAGTAAATACTATGAATGTTATGCAACTCACTCGTATCAATAAAGGTCAAGCTTATACTAATCAAACCCATTTCACTCAAAGTAACCTTATTACTTATAATGCCTATCAGATGATATGAGAGATATGTTATACTGATATGTATTCTACATAATATTTCTCATACCAGTCAAAGGAAGGTAATAAATATCGTAATAATTTTTTTATTCCTCCATTTGACATTAAATAAATAAATATAGTGCATTACTGAAGTTGACCGACCCTATTAAGTTGTCATGTTTCCTTTACCACTACGTGCCTCACTCTACTTATTAGTCGATTGGTGGTGGGCTATTAGGCAAGGAATTTACATACCACATACTTAGCTTAGGATCATGCACAATGTGGTTATCTCTTTTATTATAATTGCGATACTAATTAGATGACACCTTATACAATACAAGATATGATTTAAATATACCACTATCTTACTAGTACCAATGCATAAGCATTTTTCTTGACCATACATTGATGAGAAATAAGTGTGCCTTATTTTTCTCCTTGTGATGATGAAACATAGAACTCTTGTATTCATAGATAGAGAAGAAAACATTTATTGATTTACAATGTCTTCGAGATATATACTTTTTATTCTTAAATACACATTATAGAGTTGTATAAATCATAGTACTATGTTTTTTATGTCTTATAGACATGTTTGGATCCTCTGGAGATAGTAGTAAAAATGAATTTCAATATGTTGAGGAACCTACCAATCAAGGATTTCTAAGGGAAAACCAGTTTACGTAGTTCATTCAAATCCATCAAATTGGCTTTCATCCATTGATTCAACTTTTTTGCAAAAGCTCCCGCATGCAAATTACATGTTACAATATCCTCTTCCAAAATTTCTAGTCAAACTAAATACTTGTTTTTACTAACTACTAGTCCTTATAAAGATGCAATTACCATGAGATATCTTGTTCCTAGGTCATATGAGGATTATAGTAAATGTCAGGTTTCATTTAACTTCATTATTTTGAAAGTGGATTGGTGGTGGGTTATTAGCCAAGGACTTTACAGACAATAGAATTAGCTCAGGATGATACATAAGGTAGTCATATCTTTTCTTATAATTGTGATACTAATCATATGACACCTTATACAATAAATGATATGCTTTAACTATATGACACCTTATACAATAAATGATATGCTTTAACTATACCACTATATTACTAGTACCAATGCGTAATAGTTTTTCTTGACCATCCATTGATGAAAAATAAGTATGCCTTATTGTTCTCCATCTGATGATGACACAAAGAACTCTTATATTCATTGGCAGAGAAGAAAACATTTACTTATTAACAATGTCTTAGAGATATATACTTTTTATTCTTAAATACACATTCTAGATTTGTTTAAATAACATTACTCTGTTTTTGATGTCTTATAGACTTGTTTGGATCCTCTGGAGATAGTAATAAAAAGTGAAGTTCATTATTTTGTGACACTTATAAATCAAGGATTTCTGAGGGAAAATCAGTTTCATGAGTTCATTGAAATCCATCAAATTGGATTTCATCCCTTGATTCCACTTTTTTGCAAAATTTCCCACATGCAAATTACATGTTAGAATCTCATTTTCCAAAATTTCCATTCAAAATATATACTTTTTTTTACTAACTAATATTCCTTCTAAATATGTAATTGCCATGAGATATCTTGTTCTCGTCGTCTGAGGATTGTAATAAATATCATGTTTAATTTAACTTCATTATTTTGAAATCATCTGAAGGCTTCTGAGAAAAAATCAGTGGTCCAACAATCGAATTCTAATTTTTTTATCTTTATCAATTCATGGGACTCCAACTAAGTTTATTTTCATCCATTTAATCCACTTCAATGCAAAATCTCGTACATGCAGATCATGTGAAAATTTCAAAAGCAAATTCAGAAATTTCACCTCAACTTTGAGGTTCCCTAGTTCTGTTTCCTATGACCTTTCAGCCTCAGGGTTGTATCTGATATATAAGTTACACGGTTATATATTTCACTTTTTTCCAACCAAATAAACACCAAACAATTATACTTCAACGGGCTATATACTTATTTTTACTAACTAATGGTCCTTTTAAACATCTAATTAGAATGAGATATCCTGTTCACATCCTCTGAGGATTATAATAAACATCATTTTTCATTTAACTTCCTTATTTTGAAATCATTTGAAGGTTTTTGATAAAAAATAAGTCCAATAATTGACTTCTAATTTTCTTATCTTTATCAATTCATGGGACTCCAGAAAAGTTGTTTTGCATGGCTTTGATCCACTTCTTTTCAAAATATCCTACATGGAGATCATCTGAAAATTTAAAATGCAAATTCAGAAATTTCACCTAAACTTTGAGGTTCCCTGGTTCTGTTTCCTATAAATTTGCTAATAATTTCTATATTGATATTATGAGACAAGATAAGTTGTAATTACCCCTAAGGTCTTGTTATAAGTTAGAACATTAGAGCAATCAAAACTAAAACCACCTTCTCTTGATAGAGATATCAAGTTGACATATCAAAAATCTCTTGATCAAGAGATATATCATTCGATATTTTTTTCCAGCGCTGAATACTTTTATTATGTTATTAGCCTAAAAATGGGATAATAGTATATTATTTCAGCATCAATTTGCTTCAGCATTTACGATCTTTTTATTTCAATGAGCTAAAATAAATGATTTATAGAGAGATTCTGAAAGGTATCACCCACACGACATGGCCTAATGATTACCTTAAAATAGTGATAATAGCAACGATGCATGTTATTTTGTTTGACCTATACCTACCTTTGATCAACTCCTACAAAGGGAAGGAAATCAGTTCAGTAAATGATAGAAAGGTTACTAGTGGTGATGCTTCCAACTAGAATTAATATTGGTGCCTTATTGTGGCAGTGTGGGGAGCTGTTCGGAAGTTTCACACAGGGATACGAGTCCCCTATCCATATATTGATGAGACACTTTAGTCACTCAAGACCATCATCCTGCTCTCTCCATGTCTCTTCAACACATTTTCCCTCTAGGTCAGGTCGACCAATAGAAAAAAATTCAGGTCAATCAATTTCTTATACTAATACCCGAGACTATACACTTATATGATCGACCAAAGAATAACGATTAACAAATTCGTAGAGATATCATAGGGGAGGATCAGGGATCGGTTGAACTGAGGCTTGATCAACAACTTCTAACCCACTAGGTGTCTGGTAATTCCATAATGAATATGGTTGGAACCAATAGATATACGTTATAGATTAGATATGTGCCATAGTCCTTCCCACTGCATAGTATTCGTCATGTTCCTATCCCTTATTCACTTATTCTCATAGATTCATTGAGCAATCACATATTGAACAAGAACAATTAGGGAAATATATGGGTATAATACATGGTACCTATAATTAGAGTCATTACACGTATGGCTTACAAGCAATCACTACTATCTATACCTGCCTAATTTTCTTAATTGGATTTTGTAGGATTCCTAATACCTTTCCATATTACCAAATGGAATATAGGAACATGAATATCATACATATTAGGAATGGCATTGTTTTTATACTAGCACAACCACATTAGTAAAAACTAATGTGGTTGATATACGCCGATAGGTTTATTAGTCAGTGTTAAAAAAAATGGCTGAGACTCATGAAGTCTTTCGAATAATAGACCAACATACTTGGGAGTCACTTTGTAGTGAAAATAAAGAGTATTTCGGTCTCGACTTATGAAAGGATAAATTTGAATTCTGTTAGAGTGTATTGAGAAATTATTTAGTCATAAAATCATTAACCCAATGAACATAGTCTAACTTAATTATTTCCTATAAATTTCAATGGTAATTACCATTTTAAGGATGCTATGAGGTCGAAAATGGCAGAAAGTATTCAGTATCAAAGTATACATTTTGGTTAAATAAAATAAAATCAACAAAATTATGGTGACAAGTTAATGAACAAACACAAAACAAAAATTTAAGGCGTCGGATAATCTAGTGCTACTTCCAGATCTAACATAACAGCTAGTGGAATAAATGTACATACTGCCACGCCCAAATAGAATATTGTTCTATTGCATAATTGTATCATTCCATTATGAAATCAAAGTAAGAAGGACATAAAGATATAAAATGAAAATAAAATATGTAGTCGAATCCAACAAACTGAGAAACATAAATCTCATAGAATAGTAATACAATTATAAACATTTTGATAATCAGATATCGATACAATATAGATTACAGTAAATAGTGGCGCTCAAATTAAAGGAGAAGCAAGTAAATATCAACGAGAGGGAAAATATTTACACAGAATATTAACTATAAATATTTCCAATCCTTAAATTTATAAACCATGAGAGTTTTCTTGTGTTTCTATAAGAAGAAATAGTACAGTAGGGCCGCTCAATGAGTTTTTAGCTAATAAATGGAATGAAAAATATTACATAGGGAATAAGATGCACTGATCAGAGTTGATATCCAGCTACAAAAGCCATCACACACATAGAAAGGATTTTAACGCCCTAATATCCCAGTTTTCACTTTAAAAAGAAAAGAAAAGGGCGCAATGACTTCTGAAAATAACCAGCTCTTGAGATGATGGCACATGAAAAACGAGAAAAGAGAGCAGAACACATCTTAGACCGACCCGTGATAACGTTGAAAGGGTTAGCAGTGGTAGGCGTATTTTTGTATGCAGCATTATCCCAAAAAGAATTTGAAAGTATGTACCTTTAGAAAGGAGGAAACTAACAAAATGTAAAGATGCAGTTGTGGAGAAGAAATTCGATACAACATTTAAAATAAAACCCAAAGTTAAAATGATTCCAAATCGTACTTGTAAACTGGTAATTGGTAGCGTCTGAATCCATTTCCTGAAAGAGACAAAAAAAAATGCCAATATTGCACAGGTTATCTAATGATATCTAATGAAAAGTGGTGAATAACAAAAATCAGGTGTTTGTTCTCTGTATTTAATAGATACAGAGTTAAACTCTACCACAGACGGCTTCCTTTGTTGAATCCATAGTTCTCCATCGGCGTTAAACAATCCATCACCAAAAACTTCTCTAAACGCGTTCCTGAAACCGGGACCCTTTGGGAAACTTGAAAACTTAGTTGTGAGAATGTACTCTTACAGTTCCTACATCAACTCGATAAAGTACATAAACCAAAGAAATGCACACCTGAATTGAACTGCCTTTGCACGCCAGCTTTGAACATCCCGAGCTGGGGAGAATGTCGTGACGTATAGTTCTCTCCAGTCCATCAAGGGGTCATCGTTGATAAAATTCCCATTTCCATATCCTACGAACTGCCCTGCATGTATGGCGTACTGCATCTTCTCTTCTACTGGAAGCGAAAAGAAGCCCTCGGCACAATGCTTATTGCATGAGCATTGCGCTCCGACTCGCCCACCACCATACCATGGCGGATCGCCTCCAAGCGGCAAAAATGCTACAATGGAACGACAATGCATGAGCATTGCGCTTCTCCTCCCACTCCCCACTTCATGCGACTGTTAAATTCCCTTCCATCGCCACATGTCTATGAAGAGACAAGCAGTCTTGTAATGAGCAACGTGCCCATCAGCATGGTTGGGAGATCCCCACACTTCGGAGACAAGCACATCTTGTAATCAGCAACGTGCCCATCAACGTGGTGGTTATGGGATGGGAGGATTTCTTAATTTGATAGGTGGTGGTCAGCAAATGGCACAGTAAATTTTTAATCCAGATTTGTAAAAAATTAATTTAAGTAAGGTTTAAACACGTGATTTAGATATGCAAGGAAGTTAGTGGAGTAGATTTCATCCATCGATTTAGTGGCGACGACCAGAATAATCTTCCAATCCTGACCATCAGATTAAAAAAATTAATTAGCCTAATCACAAAACATGCTCCTTCCGATAGGGTGTTACGCCTATCGGCGTAAAAATTAATTAGCCTAATCACAAAACATGCTCCTTCCGATAGGGTGTTACGCCTATCGGCGTAACTAGTAGTATTCCATCTTTATCTTTGTATTACCATACCAGCGTAGCCTTAGTTATGTAAGAATCACATAAGTATTGTGCATGATAAGCTAAAAAAGTCTTAACACCTCGTGCGAACACATATTTTCAACGTAGAGTGAGGAACAAGTGAAATTACCATGGTAAGCATCAAAGAGCATGAAAATACTAGTTGGGTAATTGTTGGAAGAGTTTCTACTGATTTTTTTTTTTGGTTTCATATATAGCAACAAGAAAAAATGAAAACGTTGCTTCTATGAAACTAAAAATTCTTTCTTGTACATACCCTATCTTGTTTTATTTGTAAGGATTCTATCCAACAAAACAATTATCATGGGAACTGTGGGCTTTATTCTTATATCAAGTCATAAAATAAATTAACTTTGATTTCAGGTTTGTGACAACCATAGTGAAAATGCTCTTCCCCACTTATTAGGTGCCCATTTTCTCGAATGGTCAAGAGAATAGGCATTGGTAACATTTCTACCTCTTTTAGAAAGGAATCTCATTAACTAAGAGAGTACCTTTAACTACTTGGAAGATAATATCTAAAACTATATTTTGTCTCTTTGGCTTTGTAAAATAAGAAAAGGCTGTGAAGTCTCAAAGAAACTGTAAGTTGTTCCAATTTCTATTTAAAAATATGGTGCTGATATGCATATGGAAAATTGAAGCTAGTGGGGTAGCATATAATGCAATCATATGATGACTTTGAGTTTGTCATCTCTTATGTAAGAAGGAACAAAATATGGGTATGGTACATGAAACAATAATTCTCAGTCTCATATAAGTGATGTTCTCTATTTTATTTTTCATGCTCCTATTTTCTTACCCTAGAACCTCCATTTTTTCCCTCAGTTTCATTCTATGATATGATTTCTTAAGTAATACAAAAAATAGAATCAACTTATGGGTTCTTTATTTAATGCCACCTTATGCCCTAGACAAGTCTTTCCTTCTACAAGAACACTTTTCAAGCACCTTTTCAGATTTTCATAATATTTTTGTCATTTTTATCTATTGGGTAGAAATGACCTCTCATGAATTTACATGGTAACTAAAGGGTGATGCCTCTAAGTGTTATATTCTTGTTATCTATATTATCATTAACCTAATGAGATTTAGTGCTAAAACACTTATAAGAACATTTAGGAAAATATGTGAAGATCATTTCAAAACAAAATCTCACATCATGAATACCATTAGTTCTCTAGGGAAGGCTTTGGTAAACTTGCAAAAAATGTTCGCACATCAAGCAATGCATATTGTGCTATTGTTGCCACTAAACTCTAGTTCACAAAAATGTAATTTCATTAACACATTTCCTATAGACGAGTGTGCATTTGTTCTTAAAAAAAATATTTGCAAAAGGAACCATATGACTCAGAGGACATCATGTACCCATCAGTCATTGACCACTATATCCCACATCCTATAGATATTGATGTTGTATTTTTAGAAGAATTTGCATCTAGTTATACAAAGAAAGGGCAAAAATGCAAACAAGCAAATAAATGATATGTCATTCAATCCGTGAGATATAAAAAATACAAGGAAATTGAAAATCATTGTAGAGAAAAATTAATATTCTACTATCCATATCGAGTAAGTGAACTTACAATCAAGAAACAACATGCAAGTTGGGAATCTGCATAAATTTCATTTTAGAGAACTATCAAGGAAAATGAACAAAAGTTAAAATTTGTTACAACACCTACATGGGGTGACATAGAAAATGCAATCAATGCAATAGAAATAGAACCTGAACAAATATTCTAATAGATATTATAAAATAAAATGAACAGAAAGTACAACAATAGCCAAATCCATAGATGAAAAATACGAAAAATATGAATTTCAAATTGATTTGCAACATTTCCAACACACAAATAAATTTTCTTTACGATTTATAAGGCCATACAAAATCGTAAATTAACCACATGTACTTGAAAACGAAGAGTATTATAACTATATGGGACAGTTAAACAAAAAACAAGAAAGAATAGTCACTGATGTTGTAACAAGAAAACTCTAAAGACCAGATGAACTTATCTCTTTGCTATTAACAAGAGGTGAAGGAACAGGAAAGACACACATAGCTAAGGAATTTTTTTAATCGTTAGTGTGAATACATAATGAGGAATTTCCTTATAACCCATCAAAACTAAAAAAAGTAATCATTGCATATACAGGAAAATCCGCATTTAATGTTGGTGGTGTGACATTGCATTCTTCATTTTATTTTCCCTTTAATAAAGAAAATTTCCCTTCTCTAAACAATGGAAAACTAGACACATTATCAAAGAACTTCCAACAATTGGGTGTAGCTCTCATAGATGATGCATCAATTGAAGGTTCAAAAACACTATATCAGGTTGATAAGAGACTCTGACATATCTTACACACACCAAATTCATATTTCGGGAATGTCGACATGATATACTCTAGAGATATCTAGCAGGAAAATACTGTTAGAGACTCTCTTATCTTCGAAAGCCCAAAAATCAATAAATACATAATTCCATATGAATTTTGGACAGAGAAAATAAAACTTTATCAATTACACAAAGCAATGCATTGAAAGGACCCATTTTTCACCGATTTCCTAAATAGGATTAGATTAAATATGAAAAAAAAACAAAGATATTGCATAGATAAATGACAATTTCCATAGGCCCCCTCCTTTAAGCCTAATTTTCCCACACATTTTCTATCGAAACAAAGACGTAAAAAATCACAACGCAAAAATTCTCTCATGAACAAAGGGGCAACAAATATTTCTTACTCCAATTGACAATTACATGACTACTACATCAAACTACTTCACTTTTAATAAAATAATTGCATTTCCATCAACAATTACACTGAAACAAAATAAGTTAGTTTAAGTATATGTAGGAAACTATAATACTAATGATGGATTATTTAATGGTGTTGAAGGCATTTTCAAATTATATTCATCTAATAATAAAATGCATGACATTGCCTAGATTTTCAGTTGCAGACACTATAAAACAACAAAGGAACAAATTCAAAGAGCTATATGAAATAAATATCTTGTCATCTTGGACACCGATCTTTTGGATTGCAAAACCACTAGCAATGTCCCATAACAAACTAGAAATAAAAATTCAAAAAAAAAATCCAATACAATTAGCCTAGGCACGTACAATACATCGAACACAAGGATTGACATTAGATCAACTTGCATTTGACCCAACTGGTGTGAAAAAACATGGTCTTGTCCATACTGCACTATCACGTATGAAAACTATTGACTCATTATACTTGATTAGAAAATTGAGTCACAAAAATTTTCATGTCAAAAACAAGATATTAGATGAAATGACATGATTAGGAACAGCTACTACATGGGAACTAGAATTTTCCAAGAAAATATATAATAACAAAAGTGGTTTATCAATTGAAACTCTAAACATGCTTAGTGTATACACACATCTTGTTGATGTCATGACGGAAAATATTATTGCTTGTTTTCAAGAAATGCATTTGTAGATTCCCCCAACAAACAGATAATTCTTTCCATTCAAATATGCAATAGCACGTTATACACATGGGATACTCACTTACATAGAAAATGAAATGAATAACAAAGCAATAAAAACATTTTGCAACAAAAAAAGTGAACTTACACTAACCGACATGTTCTTTCAACAACCAATCTATTTAATCAACATTTATGCAGCATTGTTTAAACATGTATCTACAATAATATTGATTGTTAGAGAACAAAAATCATGAAATACACATACTAACTATGTTTTCTTAGTCTTTGGTGACTTGAACATTGACATCCAACAACAAACAACTCATACCAGAACCTTTGTACAATATATTGAGACAGAAAACTTACAAGAAATAACAAGTAAACTATCTCCATGACTAAAAAGAATAATAGATCACATTTGGACAAATTTCCTTATCGAAAAATGTGAAATCATTGTCTGATGAGCATACTGGTCTAACCATAAAATATTATATGCTCTACTATAGCTCTATCAAAACTTTATGTACACTTTTCTAAATGGGCATACCAGTTTGAACATAGCATATTCTATGCTCCACTACAAATCTACTCAAAAATTTATGTACACTTTGCTAAATGGCCATATTGATCTGAACATAGCATATTCTATGCTCTACTACAACTCTAATGAGGTCTTTATATACACTTTTCTAAATAACAAATCTCTCATCAGGACAAACTCTATGTTTTCCACTTTTTCCTTACATGTATTCTTTTTTCAAGGTGATCGAGGTATATAACAACACATTCAATTCTCTTCTACACATATTTACTATTAAATAAAACCTAATTTGACTACAAATTCAATATATTCTATTGTTGTTTTGTAGAGTTTAAAAACATGAAAAGGCAAAAAGATGATGCATCAGATGTATACACCTCTTCTCAAGCCAACAAAAGGTAACTAAACATCTCTAGTGTCTACATTTCTTAAATTTTTCTAACAACTATAATATGTTAATTCAGATTGACTGAATACTACACTCCAGACAAAAAAACCAAGAACCTTCTGAAATAAAGGACAAACATCAATAATTCACTCTAATTACAATTCAAGAACCTAAAAGTCTCAAAGTCGAGACAAACTTTCATGGAGATGTACCAGTAACTTATAGAACAATTTTTGATTGAGAAAATTGAGTTGAATTGTTAAGTATGGATTTGGTTGACATAAAAGGTGAACTGACAATTATGCTAAATGTGGATCACAACCTAGTTGCATGTATTGAAACCATTCTTGTTGTAGGCCAATTAATTTGTATAAAAAAGTTTACAATTGATCAAAAATCAGTTTATGACCATGGAGATTACAATTGTATATTAGTGTTACATGATGCAGGTAGCTAAGAAATGATACCTTCACTTTCAACGAATACAAGTTCATGCCAACAACAATAATTAGACAGCTAACAAGTACAAGATCTCCATTCACAATAGGCATAATACTTGTACTTGTGACATCTATAAAGAAAACAGATCTTCAATATGCATTAGAGATGAAATATGGCAAAAAAAAATAGCACAAAGCAACAATACGTGCAAACTAAATCATGCATACTTTTGCATATTTACACAAATAGACTTTAAAGAAAGTATTTACAAAAATATTACACTTTGAAATTCAAGTTCTTCTATTCCCTACATTTCTGTTTTTTTTCATCTCAATTCAACAACAAATTCCAACACAATAAGCACCAATGGTGTTATTGCGAAACCTTGTTAAGTCAAAAAACCAGAACATATCACTGCATAGTTTCAAATCCACGTTTGTAACCAATGTGAGCTCAAGAAGAGAATTTGCAGATCTCAACAATTTAATTGCCTCAATGACAAAGGTAATGTCAAGTTTCACAAATTATAAGTCTTACAAAATTATTTAATGTTATCACAGAAATTTCTTTTCGAATGACTAACACTTCAAGTATATTGAAACATGAACCAAGTTCAAGGAATTTTAAGCATATAAAACATTCAAAGAGACCCATTTTCTATAATTTGTAACCGTTTCAGTTTCCTGGCTGATACATTTGGAAAAAAAATTGGCGACCAATTACATTTCTCTATATGAAACCAATCAACATCATATGTATATTATCTGCAATTACAATTCATTATTCAAATAAATACAAATTTTCAATCCGAGTGCATTCTGAAAAACAATTTGTTAGTGCAGCTTCCTCCTTGTTTGAAAGACTTAAACTATGAAAATTATATAGAAGATACAAACGATCTTTTCTAGGTCCCTGTATTACTAGTATAGTCCCTTATTGTTGTTAGTGTAACCCCCTTATTGTTATTATTGTACCCTTGTAACCCCCATATTGCTATTATTGTGCCCTTAAATTATTGTTGTTAGGTCGGCTAGGATTACATTGTGGCCCTACTAGGATTACATTATGGCCCCATGGACTCCTATATATAGCAAGGAGGTTTTGTAATTTGAATCATCCAAGAATTTTTCATTCATGTAATGTATTGGAAATTTCCCCCTTAAGGTGGCTTATTTCTAAGGCATTGATATCTATTTTCTTCTCTTTTTGGAGCTGGTTTCACAACATTTGGTATCACAACTTTGAGATTCTAGGGTTTCGCTGCTCCAAATAGGTGAGCATGGAATTTTCGCTATGAATTTTTTTCTACGAAGGTTCCGAATATGAAATTTTTAGAGTGCGAAGAAAAAAGCTTGAGGAAAATCTTCAAAAAATTTCAGAGCTTGGTTCGCAATATTTTCAGAGATATGATCTGTGCAATTTAGGTCATTTTGCAGGCTCCTGAATTTAACCTAAACTGGTCATCGTGGTATTTTCGTAATAAAGGTTTTTATACGAAGGTTAAAAATCTGAAATTTTTAGAGTGTGAAGCCACAATCTTGAGGAACATCTTCAAAAAATTTCAAATATTGGTTCACAATATTTTCGAAGATATGAACTGTGGAATTTAGGGCTCTTTGAGGCTTCTGAATTTCACCTCAAAGAGGCGATCGTGGGAAAATATTCATAACTCTCTCTCTGTGCATCGGAATGGAATTCTGTAAAAAGTGGCCACAAGTGCACGGACTGTAGTTTTTGATCTATCGATTTTAGAGCCAAAGGTAGAAACAATGACACGTGGAAAGTCATACAATTTCACTCTACTGAACTAGTCCAAAATTGGGTCATTGTGGGAGATTGGACATAACTTTTCCTTAAGGAATCCAAATTGGATCAGACCTGTGGAATTTGAAATATTCTTCAGAGGGCTACTATAGGGCTGAATTTTAGATATTGAGGATCTACAGTTATATAGATAATTCAATTTCAATATTTAGATCCTCAAATGCAAGTAAAAGGTGTGTAATTTTTTTCTGAATTGCATAAGTCTTGTTTGAAGAATCAAGTTGAATTTATTACAAGGGCATATTTTAGAATAGATATTAGTATTGGATTCGAAAATGGCCCCTAAAAATAATTCAACACCCATTAAGCCTTTAGAAATCTCTATTATGACTCATAAAGATGAAGAATAGCAACATGACATATCAAAATTACAAGAGCAAGTGCAACAAATTTCTCTCTCGCAAAGAGAAAAAAAAATGACATGGAAGTTTTGAAGAAAGGAGTGGAAACTAATATGGATGGTTTGAAGAAAGGTGTGGAATATAAGATGGATGGTTTGAAGAATGGCATGGAAGCTAATATATATGGCATCTAATTTAAGATAGATGGCATGGAAGCTGGCATGGAATCTAAAATGGAAAACATGAAGAATGATCTAAAAGCAGACATGGAAGGTTTGAAAAATTTGATACAAGAAATGTTTCCTAATGGTGAAATGATAGTAGAGGAAACTCATGATGAGAACAAAATAAATGTTAATCATGATTTCATAAAATCTAATGTTAGGGGGAAGAACCATCGTATTCCAAAAATGGATATGAGGAAGTTTGATGGAAAGTATCATGTAACATGGATACTATAGATGGAGCAATATTTTAATCTCCATAATTTTCAAAACACACAAAAGGCATGCATTGCAACTTTACATTTAGAACAAAATACATTTGTATGGTATCGATGGCTTTCCTCCCGTAAGAAAATTGTCACTTGGTAAATTTTTACAGAGGAAGTGATAGCACATTATGAGGATACAAAGAGCAACACCTTCTTTAGCCAATTGATAAATCTCAAACAAGAGGGTTTAATGGGGGAGCACATTGAGGACTTCCAAAAATTGAATATAAGGGTAACTGATATTCTAGAGGAACACATGATTGATCTCTTCATAGGTACTTTAAAGGATAACATCCAACATGAAGTTCGTGTCTTGGAACCTGATTCATTGGAGAAGGCATTCAGGTTAGCAAGAAAAATTAAATGTAACATTATGGCGACAAGGAAGCCTACCACTCACTTCTATAAAGAGGGAAGTGTTGCTACTCCTATATTTCCACAACCTACAAGGTTGACACCACAACAATTGGAAGAAAAAAGAGCAAAAGGGATTTTCTACAGTTGTGATAGCAAATACACTAAAGGTCATAAGTGTGCTGAGAAGAAATTATTTTACATATATTGTGAAGAGGAAAAAGAAAATGAACAAGAAGAGGATATACACTAGGAACCAACCCAAGAAGAGGAAGAAATGAGTCTAACCATCTCGTGTAATGCATTGGAAGGAATTAGCACTCCTCAAACTGTCAATATAGAAGGAAATATATAGAAGAAAAAGGTAATAGTGTTGATCGATTCAGGTATTACCCATAATTTTATTCATTGTAAGGTAGCCAAGGAATTGAATTGTTTCCTATACCCAGCACCAAAATGTCAAGTGATGGTTGCAAATGGAGGACCTATAAATTTCTCTGGAAAATGCCATAATATCAAGCTAACCATGGGGGAATATGTATTGAATAGTCCAATGCTTTCCATTCCTATGGGAGGTGTTGATGTTGTACTAGGAGTATAATGGTTACAATATTTGGGGACGGTAGCTTTTAATTTTCAAGAAATTTTCTTCAAATTTTTTTAGAAGGAAAGGAAGTCAAATTACGGGGTATTGCAGGGAAGTTAGGAAATATAATAAGCTATAATGTCATGAAAAAGCTTTTAAATAAAGAACAACAAGGCATAATTGCACAATTATTCTCACTAGAAGTTCCAACATCAAAATCATCTATTTATGTAGATCTCCAAAAAGTATTGGACAATCATTCCAAGGTTTTTGAAACTCCAGAAGGACTCCCACCTATTCTTGATCATGATCATGCTATTCATTTGATTCCAGGAACTGTTCCTCCAAACATTAGGCCTTATAGATATCCTTATGTCCAAAAGAGTGAAAATGAACGTATGATTGCAGCAATGTTAGAGGCGGGTATAATTCGACCTAGCCAAAGTTCTTTCTTTGCTCCTATAGTATTGGTACACAAGAAGGATGGATCATGGCGCATGTGTCCGGATTATAGGGAGCTCAATAAGCTCACCATTAAAAATAAATTTCCCATTCCTATGATTGATGAAATATTGGATGAATTACATGGAGAAATTTAATTTACCAAATTGGATCTTCGTTCAGGGTATCATCAAATTAGAATGAAGACTAAAGATATTCTTAAAAAAACATTTTGAACTCATGAGGGTCATTATGAATTTTCGGTCATGCCTTTTGGCCTTACTAATGCACGTTCTACATTTCAAGGGTTGATGAATTCCATTTTCACACCCTTCCTTAGAAAATTTGTGCTAGTATTTTTTTTATGATATACTAATCTACAACAGGTCTTGGAAGGATCATGTTCAACATGTTAACAGGGAGCTCAAACTGTTGTAGGAGAAACAATTATATGCAAAAACATCAAAATGTTTCTTTGGAGTACAAGAGGTGGAATATCTGGGTCATATTGTATCTCACGAGGATGCTAAGGTAGACCCTAACAAAATTAAAGCCATTAAGGAATCGAAAGTCCCCACAACCATAAAGCAGTTGCGAGGATTTATCGGGTTAACAGGGTATTATCGAAAGTTTGTTAAGAATTATGGGAGAATAGGAGCACCGCTAACAATATTATTGAAGAAAGATGCATTTTCATGGACTCCCGAAACAACTAAGGCCTTTGATCATCTTAAAGAGGAAATGTGCCTAGCATCAGTCTTAGCTACGCCAAACTTCACAAAAACCTTTATTATGTAATGTGATGCCTTAGGAAATGGAATTGGTGTTGTTTTAATGCAAGAAGGAAGACC
Organism: Pinus albicaulis; assembly: GCA_034641835.2. NCBI lineage: Eukaryota > Viridiplantae > Streptophyta > Pinopsida > Pinales > Pinaceae > Pinus > Pinus albicaulis. The sequence goes on from CM076579.1 coordinate 1,107,501,535, forward strand.
CATTGCTTTTGAAAGTCGTCCAATCAAAGGAAAGTATTTACAGAAACCTATTTATGAGAAGGAAATGTTAGCAATACTGCATGCACTAAAGAAATGGCGAACTCACCTAATGGGAAGACACTTCAAGGTAAAAACTGATCATGATAGTCTTAAACACTTTTTGGAACAAAGACTATCTTCAGAAGAGCAGCAAAAATGGGTCACAAAGATGTTGGGTTATGACTTTGAAATAATATACAAAAAGGGGAAGCTAAATGTTGTTGCCAATGCACTCTCAAGAAAGAATGAAGAGGTGGAAGCATTGCTTTGTGCCATTTCTATTATCCAACCAGATTGGATAACCGAAGCAAGAGATGAATGGAAGAAGGAAAAAGATGTATGGACACTCATTCAAAAGTTGCAGCAAGATCCTAGTACATCCGATACATTTAGTTGGAAAAATGATTCCTTATGGTACAAAGATTGCTTATATCTTTGTAAGAATTCCCAACTAAAACAAAAGATTCTTCTGGAATTGCACACTTCTCCTTTAGGAGGACACTCGGGATTTTTAAAAACTTACCATAGGGTGAAGAAAGAATTTTTTTGGGATGGCCTTAAATCCGATATTCAAAAGTTTGTGGCGGAATGTTTGGTTTGCCAGCAGAATAAAGTGGAAACAATTAAGACCCCGGGACTTCTACAACCTTTATCCATTCCAAGTCAACGTTGGGAGGAGATTTCAATGGATTTTATCACAGGTTTACCTAAGTCCGAAGGAAAGAGTGTCATCATGATGGTAGTTGATAGACTTACCAAGTATGCACACTTTTGTGCATTATCTCATCCATTTAAAGCAATTACAGTTGCTACTACATTTATGGATAGAATTCAAAAGATACATGGAAGCCCAAGGGTTATTGTGAGCGACAGAGATCCCATTTTTACTGGAAATTTTTGGACGGAGTTATTTTCTTGTTTGGGTACTCAATTAGCTCATAGCTCATCTTATCATCCTCAATCTGATGGTCAAACTAAGATAGTAAATAAATTTTTGGAAGGATATCTTCGTTGTTTTGTATCTGATAAACAAACATAATGGGTCAAGTGGTTACCTCTAGTTGAATGGTGGTATAACACTTCCTTCCATACTGCAGAAAAAATGACCCCATTTATGGCACTTTATGGATATCATCCACCATCCATCACGTCATCTTTAAGAGAAAATTTGAAGGTTCAAGCAATGGAAGATCACATCAAGCATCAACAAGAAGTTCTCCAACTCTTAAAGCACAGCCTAAATTTGGCACAAAATCGAATGAAACAACAGGTAGATCAACATCCCAGCGAGAGAAGTTTTGATGTAGGAGACTGGGTATTTTTATGACTACAACCATACAAAAAAATGCCCCTCAAGAAAGCTAAGAAGGATAATAAATTATCGCCAAAGTACTATGGTCCTTACAAGGTGTTGCAAAATATTGGTACTATGGCATACAAATTGGATCTTCTTGCTTCTTCACGAGTGCATCCAATTTTCCATGTTTCATGCTTAAAGAAGGTTATAGGTGAAAATCTTCAGTTCAAACAATATTGCAATAACTTGATGAGGAAGGAAAAATCATATTGGAACATGAAGCGATCACAGAAACAAGAACTCGACAGCTATGGAATCGATCAATTTCAGAGTAGCTCATCAAGTGGAACAACCTACCCACTAAAGATTCTACATGGGAGGATGAGAGTTTTATATAGAAGCACTCAGAGCTACTCAAGCATTGAGGACAACAATTTTTTGAAGGAGAGGGGCATGTTATGTCCCTATATTACTAGTATAGTCCCTTATTGTTGTTAGTGTAACCTCCTTATTGTTATTATTGTACCCTTGTAACCCCCATATTGTTATTATTGTGCCCTTAAATTATTATTGTTAGGTCGGCTAGGATTACATTGTGGCCCTACTAGGATTACATTATGTCCGCATGGACTCCTATATATAGAAAGGAGGTTTTGTAATTTGAATCATCAAAGAATTGTTCATTCATGTAATGTATTGGACGTTTCCCCCTCGAAGTGGCTTATTTCTAAGACGTTGATATCTCTTTTCTTCTCTTTTCAGAGCTGGTTTCACAAAAATGTTACCTACAACCTTTGAGATTTCCATCTACACGATAATTTCATACTTGATAATTGCAAATTCCGTTTTGCATACAGAATGATGTAACTTTACTGCCATTGTATCTAGATAAATTCAGACATAGTCAACCAATATATCAAAATTATCCTCATGTCCTCATGCAAGTGAATTGGAATATACTTAAGTCATGAAAATACTGAAATGAAGGTGTCTAGGGTGATGGGTTCCATGCACCAATCTCATCTCATCACTTTGATCAAGTCTAGGCACCCTCACAAAATGTAGTTCTTGATGTTGTTAATGTTAATGTTAGTATATTAAAGAACTGGTAAGTATCATATTGTATTATCCTTTACACTGCAAGAAGATATTTATCAGTTTCACTTACTTACACCTAGAGGTATATGTGTGCCATGCATATATTAGGGCTTTCTGAATATCTAAATTAGTGTAATAAGTTTCTTTTCAATTCTCATTTAGTGCATAAATTTTCATACTGGTTCAAGTGATATATGAATGTATACTTAAGATGTAATTTTAAGATCTGTTTCTCATTATATATTTTGCTAAGAAGGTCTTTGTATCTCATAAACAAACCAAAAAAATCACCTTCATTTCACAACAATTCGTTTCCGCTTCTCTCTCACCATATACATATATACAGAAATTTGAATGCAATTTGCAATATGGTGCTTGAATATGTCAATCTAGCATTAATTCTTATTTCAACAACACAACTTCAATTTGCAATATCATGCTTGAATATGTCGATCTAGCATTATTTCTTATTGCAACAACATAACTAAATGAAGTAATTGATCTTGAAGGTTTCTTTGTCATGCTTATTATTTGATGGCTTATTTGATAAAGAATCTATTCATAACAAATATCACGCAATGATTATGGTAACTACAACACCTATTATCAAACATTTTGCACATTACTTACAACTTACTTAGCCCATATAATATGGAAACATTGTGAGCTTATATTATGATTAAAAAGGTTAAGAAATATGGCAATTCCCTAATAAAAAGTCATTTTTATTTGTAATACTAGTAGTTACACAAGGTGTGGTTATAATAGAGCAATGTAAGAACAAGTAACCAATGTTTTATCTATACTAATAGTGATAATGCTAAGGGTTGTGTTTACTCCTTACTATTGATCTCAGTCATCCCGTAACTTATGTTATACAAGTTTCATTCAATTACTCTAAGCATAATCATGCTTACTACTCACTATGTAACATTCATAGAACTTACTATAAATAACCTGATCCTAATAGGATAGAGTAGTACAAATTCCATTTCTTTTATAGGAGTAATGTGAGAAGCTAAGGTGATACAACTCCTATTAGTGATGTAACTACCCTATTCAAACCATTGTGATGATTCACTATTATTCTTAATCTAACCGATTTAAGGTTCATGTTATGTAGATATGAAGCTTACCCAGTAGTAAGCATGTATCCATACCTTGTATTCTTTGTAATCAATCACACAACTAAACTCTTATCACTGATCATGATTATCGCCTAATATATACGATAGGTTCATATCAACCATAACACCCTAAGATGATATCTCTACTAAATAAACATAACATTAAACAACACTTATAATGACATAATTACCATAATGAAATCCATCATGTTAGTATTGATATCACAGCTAGTCTGAACTCAAAGAAATCACTAAGTGTGTCATATGTAATGGTTATGACTATGATTTAATAGGTGTTACATATATTCTACATAAGTTTTGAGAATGGTATAGGTACTACTAACTCTGAAATGAAATCCAGGTATAAAAATATGAAACAATACATATCTAAGAGTGGAGTTAATAACTAAATCTTTGTTTAGCAAGGAAAATTTCTTCCATTTTGCAACAAGACACCATATTTGTTAAATATATGCTTATATGAGTAAAGGGAACACAACTACGACTTATATTAGGAATGGAAGTAGTACTATGAATTTAATTATATATACTACAACTACCATTACTAGTGTGGCACAATGAATATAGTATAAGTAAAACCCAACCAATGAGTTAGCAAGGCTCATGAGTTGGGCTCAATGAGCTAAGTACAAATGCATTCATGTAGGTTCAATGCCATTGGTTGATTTCTACTGAATGTGCATGTCATATATGATGAGAATAGTATTCCTTATATAGAACATAGCTTGAACTAGTGTATGTTCCTTATATCTGTCATATTAGTGAAACTGATACCATTAGCTATCCTTATATTACAAGATCATAGCGTTTACCATTGTTGTTGTTACCATAAATTTATACTTCCATTTCAATGGGGTTACTAGTCACATGATTTCTTTTCATCACCTTTGATTCTATCACCAATCTATACATGGAACTCTTAAAAAATGGTAGATAAGAGTACTAATTCAATATAATTTATATGCTTGTTGTATTATATATGCCTAATTTTAATAGTTCACTTTAGAAATTCCTGTATGGAATTCTATTGAATATGTTAGCAGTATAGGTCATAATGAAACCAAGCTATTCCCTAATCAACACGTACAGTAAACATGGTTATAAGACAAAATAACCATGTGAATCTCACCTATAGTCATAATGTTATAGGGGTAAAACAATTTCTATGTCTAATTCAGTCTTGTATTTGAAATGTAACTACTTGGTTCGTAAAAGTATCATGTTTCATTTCCATTGCTTCTACTTAACTAGTATGAAGAGTAAAGAAACTAAGCTCTGTACCATTCAAATGATATGGGTTCACTATGTACATCATGTTTGGTCATGTGTATAGTAATGTAATAGCTAGTCTAAGCATGATCTATTAATGTGGTACATAACCTATATATGGTGATTACAGCATGAATCATATCGCTTATGGTTAGAGTATGAAACTCACACTGGTGACATTAGAGTTGCTGTTGTACATATTAATGGCTTCCAAAACGCATGTCATATATGATGAGAATAGTATTCCTTATATAGAACATAGCTTGAACTAATGTATGTTCCTTATATCTGTCATATTAGTGAAACTGATACCATTAGCTATCCTTATATTACAAGATCATAGCGTTTACCATTGTTGTTGTTACCATAAATTTATACTTCCATTTTAATGGGGTTACTAGTCACATGATTTCTTTTCATCACCTTTGATTCTATCACCAATCTATACATGGAACTCTTAAAAAATGGTAGATAAGAGTACTAATTCAATATAATTTATATGCTTGTTGTATTATATATGCCTAATTTTAATAGTTCACTTTAGAAATTCCTGTATGGAATTCTATTGAATATGTTAGCAGTATAGGTCATAATGAAACCAAGCTATTCCCTAATCAACACGTACAGTAAACATGGTTATAAGACAAAATAACCATGTGAATCTCACCTATAGTCATAATGTTATAGGGGTAAAACAATTTCTATGTCTAATTCAGTCTTGTATTTGAAATGTAACTACTTGGTTCATAAAAGTATCATGTTTCATTTCCATTGCTTCTACTTAACTAGTATGAAGAGTAAAGAAACTAAGCTCTGTACCATTCAAATGATATGGGTTCACTATCTACATCATGTTTGGTCATGTGTATAGTAATGTAATAGCTAGTCTAAGCATGATCTATTAATGTGGTACATAACCTATATATGGTGATTACAGCATGAATCATATCGCTTATGGTTAGAGTATGAAACTCACACTGGTGAGATTAGAGTTTCTGTTGTACATATTAATGGCTTCCAAAACGTATGCCACATCTTCCATTTCAACCTTGTAAAATCATTTTTCAAATAGAGAAAAGATTTTAGAGCCTAAATTTCAGGAACTTTTAGCCAACTGAAATAAAACATCCTTTTGTTATCAGTCAGGTATAGTAAAGCAATTATTTAAATACCTTTCTTATTTACTTTTTGAATTATAACCATGCAACTATTTTTAGTGATAAACATAGTAGATTTCACTTAATTTTAGCTCTCTACTCATGTAACTATTATTGCTTACTTGTTTTTCCTTCTCAAAAACAAAGGTGAATACCTTTTTGCATTGTTTAAATTGATTGATCAAGATCAGGATCATATTGAATGAGCACTGCAAAGAAATTTTTGATTCAAAAATTTATTGAAGGCACAACCTCAGATGTTATATGATTACATGGAAAGGGTTCAAGTTAGGGTAGGAGATATTGCTATCTTTCAAGTCTAGTCTCTCTCAGATTTTATTGTGTATTATTTGGCTACAATATCATGCTTCCTTGTGTAATTAAATTCAATTTATATAAAAAAAGATGAATAATTCAAATTACATGAAGGTAATATTAATTTTAATAGCTAAATAAAATTTTATAAATTATAGCTACATTACACACTGCCTGCTAATTTATATCTAAATGTGTATTAAAACACATAATAACTAATGTTAGGTCCATATATTACTGGCATAGTCCCTTATTTTTGTTAGTGTAACCCCCTTATTGTTATTGTTGTACCCATGTAACCCCAATATTGTTATTATTGTGCCCTTACATTATTCTTGTTAAGACGGCTAGGATGATATTGTGATCCCACAGACTCCTATATACAGAAGGAGGTTTTTTCATTTGTATCATCCAATAATTATTCATTTATGTAATTTATTGGAGGCTTACCCCTCAAAGTGGCTGATTTCTAAGTCGTTGATCTCTTTGTTCTTCTATTTTTGGAGCTAGTTTCTTAAGATTTGATATCAGAGCTTTGGATTCTATGGTTTCGTTGGTAAAAATAGGTCATCGTGGAATTTGCGCCATAATTTTTTTTCTACAAAGTTTCAGAAGCTGAAAATTTTACAGAGAGAAGCCAACACCTTGGGGAACATCATGTAAAAGTTTCAGATCTTGGTTTACAATATTTTTGGAGATATGGTCTATGGAAGTTAGGGTTTTTTCAAGCTCCCAAATTTCACCTAGAACATCTCATTGTGGAAGTTTTTCTATAACTTTGTTTCTACTAAAGTTCAAAAGCTTAAATTTTACAGAGAGAAGCCGAAATCTTGAGGAACGTCATGTAAAAATTTCAGATCTTGGCTCAAAATATTTGAGGATATATGATATGTGGAAGGTAGGGTTTTTTCAGGCTCCCAAATTTCATCTCAAAGAGGTGACCATGGGAAAATCGTCATAACTATCTCTCTGAGCATTAGATTGGAATTCTATAAAAAAGTGGCCACAAGATCACATATGATAGTTTCTTGTGTATCAATTTTAGAGCTGAAGGATGTAACAATGACACCTAGCACACCGTACAAATTCACTCTATTAAAGCAGTCCATAGTTAGGTCATTGTGGGAGATTGGGCATAACTTTACCTTAAAAAATCCAAATCATCTCAGACCTATGACATTTGAAAGAAGCTTCAGAGGGCTACTACAGGGTTGAACTTCAAATATTAAATATCTTCAATGTCAGAGATAATTCAGTTTCATTATAGATCTCCTTAAAAGCAAGAAAAATGTGTGTATTTGTTTTTTGAATTGCATAAGTCTTTTGTGAAAATCAGTTTGAATTGATTTCAAGGGAATATTGTAGAATAAATATCAGCATTGGGTTCTGAAATGCCCCCTGAAAATAATTCAACACCCATTAAGCCTTTAGAAGGCTCTACTATGACTCATGAAGACTAAGAACTGCAACATGACCTATCAAAATTACGAGAGCAAGTGCACCAAGTTTCGCTCTCACAAAGACAAACAAAAAATTAAATGGAAGCTAAGATGGATGGTTTGAAGAAAGGCATGGAAGCTAATATGGATGGTTTGAAGAAAGGCATGGAAGCTAATATGGATGGCATGGAAACTAAGATGGATGACATGAAATACAACATGGAAAACTTGAAGAAAGATCTAAAAGTAGACATGGAAGGATTGAAAAATTTGATACAAGAAATTTTTCCTAATGGTGAAAAGATACTAGAGGAAACTCATTATGAGAAGAAAATAAATGTTAATCATGATTTTATAGACTCTAATGTTGGATGTAAGAACCATCATATTGCAAATATGGATATGAGGATGTTTTATGGCAAGGATACCATAACATGGATACTATAGATGGAGCAATATTTTGATCTCAATAATGTGAAAAACACACAAAAGATAGACATTGAAACTTTCCATTTAGAAAAAAACACATTTGTATGGTATCGATGGCTTTTCTCCCGTAAAAAAATTTTCACTTGGTCAATTTTTACAGAAGAAATGATAGCACATTATGAGGATACAAAGAGCAACACCTTATTTAGCGAATTGGTAAATCTCAAACAAAAGGTTTCAGTGGTGGAGCACATTGAGGACTTCCAAAAATTGAATATAAGGGTAACTGATATTCCAGAGGAACACGGGATTGATGTCTTCATAGGGACTTTCAAGGATAACATCCAACTTGAAGTTCATGTTTAGGAACCTGATTCATTGGAGAAGGAATTTAGATTGGCAAGAAAAATTGAATGTAAAATTATGGCAACAAGGAAGATTACCACTCACATCTGTAAAGATGGAAGTGTTGCAACTCCTATACTTCCACATCCTACAAGGTTTACACCACAAAAATTGGAAGAAAAAAATCAAAAGGCTTTTCTACAGTTGTGATAGAAAATACACTAAAGGTCATAAGTCTGTTGAGAAGAAATTATTTTAGATAGATTGTGAAGAGGAGGAAGAAAATGAATAAGAAAATTCAAAAGGAGAGGATATAAACTAGGAAGCAACCCTAGAAGAAGAAGAAATGAGTCCGACCATATTGTGTAATGCATTAGCAGGTATTACCACTCCTCAAACTCTCAAGATAGAAGGACATATCAAGAAGAAAAAGGTAACAGTGTTGATTTATTTGGGAAGTACCCAAAATTTTATCTATTGTAAGGTATCCAAGGAATTGAATTGCTTCCTATACCTAGCTCTAGAATGTCAAGTGATGGTTGCAAATGGAAGACCTATAAATTGTTGTGGAAAATGTCATAATATAAAGCTAACCATGGGGGAATATGTATTGAATAGTCCAATGCTTTCCATTCCAATGGGAGGTGTTGATGGTGTACTAGGATTATAATGCTTACAATATTTGGGGATGATAGCTTTTAATTTTCAAGAACTTTTCTTGAATTTTTTTCGGAAGGAAACGAATTCAAATTACGGGGTATCACAGGGAAGCTGGGAAATATAATAAACTCTAATGTCATGACAAATCTTCTGAAGAAATAACGAGGATTAATTGCACAATTATGCTCACTAGAAGTTCCAACATCAAAATCATCTATTTCTCCAGATCTCCAAAATGTCTTGGACAATCATTACAGGGTGTTTGAAACTCCCAAAGGACTCCCACCTATTCGTGATCATGATCATAATATTCAATTGATTCCAGGAAGTGTTCCTCCAAACATCGGGCCTTACAAATATCCGCATGTCCAAAAGAGAGAAATTGAACGTATGATTGCAGAAATGTTAGATGTTGTTATAATTCAACCTAGTCAAAGTTCTTTCTCTATTCCAGTAGTATTGGCGCACAAGAAATATGAATCATGGCGCATGTGTCTATATTATAGGTAGCTCAATAATCTCACTATTAAATATAAATTTCCCATTCGTGTGATTGACGAATTATTGGATGAATTACATGGAGAAATTTATTTTACCAAGTTGGATCTTAATTTAGGATATCATCAAATTAGAATGAAGACAAGAGATATTCCGAAAACAACATTTTGAACTCATCAGGGCCATTATGAATTTTTGTTCATGGCTTTTGGCCTTACCAATGCACCTTCTACATTTCAAGGGTTGATGAATTTTATTTTCAAACCCTTCCTTAGAAAATTTGTGCTAGTATTTTTGGAGGATATACCAATCTACAACAAGTCTTGGAAGGATCATGTTCAACATGTTAACAGGGTGCTCAAACTATTGGAGGAGAATTAATTATATCCAAAAACATCCAAATTTTTCTTTGGAGTACAAGAGGTTGAATATGTGGGTCATATTGTATCTCATGAGCATGTTAAGGTATACCCTAACAAAATTAAATCCATTAAGGAATGGAAAGTCCCCACAACCATAAAGCAGTTGCGAGGATTTCTCGGGTTAACAGAGTATTATCGCAAGTTTTTTAAGAATTATGGGAGAATCACAACACCTCTAATAATATTATTGAAGAAATATGAATTTTCATAGACTCCTAAGCAACTAGGGCCTTTGAACATCTTAAATAGTCAATGTGCCTAGAACCGGTCTTAGCTACGCCAGAATTCACAAAAACCTTTATTGTGGAATATGATGCCTCATGAAATGGAATTGGTGTTGTTTTAATGCAAGAAGGAAGACCCATTTCTTTTGAAAGTCTTCCAATTAAAGGAAAGTATTTACAGAAAGCTATTTATGATAAGGAAATGTTGGCAATACTACATGCACTAAATAAATGGTGACCTTACCTAATGGGAAGACACTTCAAGGTAAAAACTGATCATGATAGTCTGGAAAAAAATTTGGAACAAAGACTATCTTTGGAATAGTAGCAAAAATGGGTCACATAGATGTTGGGTTATGGATTTGAAACCATCTACAAAAAATGGAAGCTAAATGTTGTCGCGGATGCACTCTCAAGAAACGATGAAGAGGTGGAAGCATTGCTTTGTTCCATTTTTATTATCCAACCAGATTGGATAACTGAAGCTAGGGATGAATGGAAGGAGGACGAAGAAGTGTGGATACTCATTCAAAATTTGTGGCAAGATTCTATTACATCTGATACGTTTAGTTGGAAAAATTATTCCTTATGGTACAAAGATTGGTTATATATTTGTAAGAATTCCCAACTAGAAAAAAAGATTCTTTTGGAATTGCACACTTCTCCTTTAGGAGGACACTCGGGATTTTTAAAAAATTACCACAAGGTGAAGAAAGAAATTTTTTGGATGGCTTTAAATATTATATTCAAAATTTTGTGGTGGAATGTTTGGTTTTCAGTAAAATAAAGTTGAGACAATTAAGACCGTAGGTCTTCTACAACCTTTATCCGTTCCAAGTCAATTTTGGGAGCATATTTCAATGTATTTTATCACAATTTTACCTAAGTCCAAAGGAAAGAGTTTCATCATGGTGGTAGTTGATATACTTACCAAGTATGCACACTATTGTGCATTATATCATCCATTTAAAGAAAGTATAGTTGCTACTGCATTTATGGAAATAATTCAAAAGCTACATGGACATCCAAATATTATTGTAAGTGACAAAGATCCAATTTTTACTGGAAATTTTTTGACATAATTATTTTCTTGTTTGGGTACTCTAATAGCTCATAGCTCATCTTATCATCCTCAATCCAATGGTCAAACTGAGATATTGAATAAATTTTTAGAAGGATATCTTCATTGTTTTCTATCTGATAAGAAAACACAATGGGTCAAGTGGTTACCTCTTGCTGAATGGTGGTATAACACTTCCTTCCATACTGTAGCAGAAATGACCCCATTTATGGCACTTTATGGAGAGCATCCACCATCCATCACATCATCTTTAAGAGAAAATTATAAGGTTCAAGCAGTGGAAGATCACATCGAGAATCAATAGGAAGTTCTCCAACTCTTAAAGGATAACCTAAATTTGGCAAAAAATCGAATGAAACAACATGCATATCAACATCATAGCGAGAGAAGTTTTGATGTAGGATACTAGGTATTTTTATGGCTATAACCATACAAAGAAATGTCCCTCAAGCAAGATAACAAGGATAATAAATTATCGCTAAAGTACTATGGCCCTTACAAGGTGTTGCTAAAGATTCGTACTACAACATACAAATTGGAGCTTCCTTCTTCTTCGCAAGTACATCTAGTTTTCCATGTTTCATGCTTAAAGAAGGTTATAGATGACAAAATTTTAGTTTAAACAATATTGCCAGAACTTGATGAGGAAGGAAAAATCATATTGGAACCTGAAGTAGTCACGGAAATAAGAACTCAACCGCTACGAAATCGATCAATTTCAGAGTATCTCATCAAGTGGAAGAACTTACCCACTGAAGATTCTACATGGGAGGATGATAATTATATACAGAAGCATCTAGATCAACTCAAGAGTTGAGGAAAACACTTTTTTGAAGGAGAGGGGCATGTTAGTTCCCTATATTACTAGTGTAGTCCCTCATTGTTATTAGTGTAACGCCCTTATTGTTATTGTTGTACTCCTGTAACCCAAATATTGTTATTATTGTGCCCTTACATTAATTTTGTTAGGCCGGCTAGGATGATATTGTGATCCCATGGACTCCTATATATAGAAGGAGTTTTTTTCATTTGTATCATCCAAGAATTATTCATTTATGTAATTTATTGGAGGTTTCCCCCTCGAAGTGGCTGATTTCTAAGGCGTTGATATCTCTGTTCTTCTATTTTTGGAGCTTTTTTCTTAACATTACACAATGCGTGGTAAATTATAACTAATTTTTTATTAAAAAATGTAATATATGAGCTCTTTTTAATTGGCCAACTTTCTATAATGATGATGTAACGTCTCTTCCTTCCACCCTAAACAATTTTTTTTTCTATTTATAATTTAATTCAATGCTTCTATTGACCACAACTATTCCATTCTACTTCCGAATTTCGTCAAGTATGATCTGGTATGGAGTAGAGTTACTATTCCTCATATTACTCTTGGGAGTATAGTTTACTGTTTTCTTCCACTAATGATTGTGGCTAATGGTATTTACCCTTATTCTTCACCATCTCTATTAAATTTAAATATATATATTTTACCATCTCTATTGTAGGGTTGCATTTACTCCCATGCCTGTCTATCTAGGCATATTGGAAATTATACATATGCTCTTCCACATTTATATGGTCCTTACACATGAAAATTTACTCACAATATTATACACACTTTTGTAGACTTATTAAATCTACGTTTATATTCAAATATCATTCTCTTATATATTACTATGGTATTCAATGGGTTTTTGCATCTTGATATATTTCAATTCTTATCACCTCATAGTGGAATTGCGAATCATTCACAGTCTAATCCTATTGACCCTCTTTTCAAGGATAGGAATTTATGGTGAGTATGACTGTCGCATCATTCATGCTTTACGTACACATCTCTTAAGCTAAGTGATATGGAGATATGTGTATTTAATTTCCATTGCATTCGATGTGTCTCGTTGGCATGGTTGACTAAGGTGTTTGGCCACGTTAACTGGTTCAATCCTCCCCGTCATCTTATTCGTGACATTTTGTTGATTTTCAAGTTCAATGGTTCTGCATACGTCCATACTGGAGGTTATATGTGTGTATATGTTGTTTGTGATATGCCATGCCAGCATACGTTCTTAATACGCCAGACACATGATAAGATCGATGGTACTGTAGCGTAGATATCACAGATCAACATTTACGTTTTGATCTACTGTGTATTAAATTCCAATTCCCAAATCGATCCGTGGCTATGCCATGGATTCAAGGCCAGGTGGACGGTGAAGATCATTCCTGATCAGTAGGGTTTCGTTGATTCTTGGATTGGGAAATTCATATAAATTATTTGTGTTATTTGTTGAGTCGGTTCTTTCTCCTTTCCTTCGTTCGACTTGCCTCTCGGTGGCCAGACTCTGCACCTTGGAGAACTGAGAGTAGAATCTCCCAGACTTCAGCGTATCCATGCACTCTTCGTATGATGGTTTAGGTATTACATTCATGCACGGATCTTGTTTTAAATGTGAATCTCACGCTCTGTGTTTACAGCTTGATATGGATTTTTCTTGCCATATAAATACACTCTGTGATTCGAGCGAGAGATGAGATTTAATTTAAGATAAATTATTTCCCATAGTCTCGTTTACAGTCGAGTTTTGTATGGGTCAATTGGGCAAACCTTTGATAGAGATTTTTTTTCTTGTCTTTCTGTTCGAGTATGTCTATTGGCTGTTAATTCAACCTCTCTTATGCTACATCGTAGGTATTCCTATGAACGATGAGTGGGACTAATGCTCTATCATTCCTGAATAGAAGTTTACCCCCTGCTCAACGTCCTTTGAGGTTTTTTCTGAGGTCATTCGAATGGCGATAGGTGGATTTTACTCTTCTCTCGAGCATTATCCCAGCCTAGGTAAGTGTTCAATTAAAATGTTTTTTCTCAGAAGCCGTGGCTTCTTTATTCCCAATTGAAACACCTACCCTTCGAATTTTTAATGTCCTGCCTCTACTTCTAATGCAGGTTGTTTGAAGGAATGAGGTTCTCCCTTGTCAGGTAACCAGTTATTTCTTATTTATTATTTCATTCTTAATAGAGTTCTTCTTTTCAATTTCTCAACTTGTATCCTTATTGTTGATTTTTTCCCTTACAGGTATTTCCGAACGCTATCTTCCTTTCTCGATGAACTATGAAAGGCGTGGTTTCATTAGACACTAATTTTAACGCACTTGGCGTTTTCAGGTCGGTTTTCACCGTATGCTAGTCGGCAAGAAGTCGTTCTCATTACGTTGTTCTAAAAAATTTGTTCAGACAGTTTAGAATTTTTATTGTCATAAAAAGTGTTTATTGTAATATTAACCTCTTGCAGAGACTGTGACTATTAATAATTTTTCATGCGGACGATGAAATTTCCTGTATATCAATTTCTATAACATTATGATAGCACTATAATGTCATATTTCCACAAATGGATACCACATTTGATATATATTTATATATATATGTATAGAATGTGTCTATAACTCGTCTCTGTTAACATGGACAACTCGGTAATATGTATATATATTTTTTGTTAATATCCCTGTTAATTATTTTCCCATTCATAATTGGTCTTCTTAAATTAAATTGAAAACAGTCAAAGATGTTCTCATCTTAATTTACTTTCCGTTCCTTTCTCACATCATTATCAAAATGGACTATAAGTCTCCTTGTTGCAAAAGTTGTCTAGTTATAATTTCTCAGTGAAGGAGAATTTCCCATTTACACAGAGTCTGTAATTTCAGGTGGATTCTATGAGTCCAACAGTGGACTCTTTTTATACTTCTTATTTGGGTTTCATTGTGATATTTACTTATGACATTTTCTGCAACTATATGTTTGCATAACACTTTTAGGCTATGTAGTGTTTAGACTACACTTATGAACATACTATAATTCTGATGGAGAATTTAACTGTTATCTTTCACAGCTTTTACAGTTGCATGCATTATGTATAATTTCACATCTTATTTTAGAATAATTATTCTACTTGGGCCATTCCTGTACAAAGAATGTTAGTCACACATTCGATATGTTGATGTTTCTCATACTACAGTTGTTTGCAGATTTGGTATTCATAATTAGCTAGATCTCTTCATTAGTTGAAATTGTATAAAGCACTAAAATCTATGTTCTTTCAAATCTATCCTTATTGTAGCATGCAGCTTATAGATAGACATGTATTTCTATTTTGGAAGTCTACAGGTCTATACTTTACTCAGTAAATTTAATAATTTTCTTACTACCCACATAATTCAATTATCTCTAGTGTTCACTGCTTTAAACCAAAGGCTGGTTTAGAGCTTTTGGATGATTTTTCCTCATTATTCTAGTTCCTACAACCATGCAGAACTGAGAGGGTTAAATCCCTCCTTATCTCTGTAAATGTATGGAACACTACTATAATTTAGAAGACAAAATACACATAGGTAACTACAATCTATCACATCAAAATTAAATTTTCAATTGTTCATAATTACTGTGAGCATACCACTTGGGTAATTGACCATTCCTCCCAACCGTAGAGTCCCTCTATCTCCAGAACTCACCCCTAAGCTGAGACCACCTCCAGAACAGACCAACCTCTGATCTGTTCAGGAATAGCTTATTTAAGCTTTTTCTCGCCAAAGCCTGTTTCTAATTCTTCGTCTAGAATATCAGGATGCTTTTCTTCCTATTTTCCTAGGCTTCCCTATTTAGGGACTTTTAAAGCTTCTTTCTGCTTTTCCCAACTTTTTACCTCTTCCCAACTACTCTCCACATCATTGGGGAAACTAGATTTTCCTCAAAATCTAATTTGGAAATAAATTCTTTCAAGGATTTTTGAAAGATTGTGGGGAAAGTATTTGCCTTTATCCATCGTCATGGATTTAGCAAGTGATCTCATAATTCTCATTTTGGTCAATCTGCAAAGAATTATTTTATTCATTTTCTCAAATTAAATATTTAATTACATCCACAAAATACTTGTCCTTTGGGGTCCACTCCCCTTAGGATTAAAGTTCACATCTCCAGTTTTTTTGAAATTCAAACACATAAACTAGGGGTGTTACATATTCCCCCTCTGAAAGTAAACACCGTCCTCGGTGTTGGTATCTAACTACTAGAGTTCATTTTTTTTTCCAAACAAAAATGGATATTTTTCCATCATTTTAGCTTCCCTTTCCCAGGTAGCTTCTTCAGCAGTAAAGTGCTTCCACTGCACCTTTACTCTTGCTACCGTTCGATTCCTCAATTCAATTTCTTCCTGCTCCAATATATGAAGCGGTTCTGGAAGGAACTCCCCTTCTGGTTCCACCTGTACCACATTCCAATCAACTATGTGAGAAGCATCATGTACATATCTTTTTAATAATGAAACATGAAACACATCATGAAATCTAACATGGGGTGGTAAGGCCAGCTTGTAAGCCACTGGTCCCACCCTTTCTAATACTTCAAAAGGACCACAATATCTAGGAGCGAGTTTTGCACAACTTCCAGCATAAAGTGTGGTATTTTTGGGTTTAATATGCAAATACACATGTTCCCCCACTTTAAATTCTCGATTTACCCTCTTCTTATCAGCATAGTTTTTCTGGCGATCTTGTGCGGTCTTGATGTTTCTTTGTATTTGTTTAACAATACTTTCCATCTCTTGTAAGGCATCTGGTCCCAACATTAGCTTATCCTCAGGCTGGCTCCAGCTCAAAGGGGTACGACATTTCCTTCCATAGAGTGCCTCAAATGGACCCATTTTGATGGAGGACTGATAACTGTTATTATAGGCAAATTCAGCTAAATGCAAGTAGTATTCCCACTTTGATGGTCTCTCCATCACATACATTCTCAACATATCCTCCAAAACCTGGTTAGTTCTCTCTGTCTGACCGTCGGTCTGAGGGTGATAGGCAGTACTGAAATTCAACTCAGTGCCCATACCTCCAAATAGACCTTTCCAAAAGGCTGCTGTGAACTTAGCATCTCTGTCTGAAACAATCACCTTTGGGACCCCATGGAGCCTTACTACCTCCTTCAGGAACACATCCACTACTTGGGTTGTCCCGAAAGTAGATTTCACTGGTATGAAGTGTGCATCTTTGGTTAAAGTGTCTACTACTACCATCACTAAATCATGTTGGTACTTGGTTTTGGGTAATCCTGTTATGAAATCCATAGAAACGGTATCCCATTTCCATTCTGCAATCGGCAAAGGTTTTAACAGACCAGCAGGATGCTGATGTTTAACTTTAAATAGTTGACACTCCATGCATCTAGCTAAATATTCTGCTACATCTCTTTTCATTCATGGCCAAAACAACTTCTTTTTCAAAGATGTTAACATCTGATATCCAGGATGCCCTGCATACAGCTGTTTGTGATATTCATCTAGGATCTCTCTTTTCAAAGACTCTACATTGGGGACATATAATCTGTTTTTGTAGCAGATCAAAACTTTTTGGTTTTGAGTATATTCAGCCACCTCCTTCTTTATTATTTTTACCTGTAGTGTTTCATAATTTGGATCTTGGTCTGCTGCCTTTTCACTAGTTCTTCTAAATCAAAATTATCACTACTTCCAATACTATTTATATTTTGGCAAGCATTTCTGCTCAAAGCATCCACAATTTTATTTTGTTTTCCTCTGATATGTTTTATGTCCATATCAAATTCACTTAGAAAATACAGCCATCTGGATTGTCTAGCATTCAAATCAATTTGGGAAAAGAAATATTTGAGACTAATATGATCAGTCATCAATATAATTTTTTTTCCAAGGAGATAGTGTCGCCACATCTTCAAGGCATGAATAACAACAGCTAGCTCCAAATCATATGCACTATAGTTTTGTTCATGTGTCTTCAGTTTCCTAGATTCATATGCAATAACTGAATTTTCCTGCAAAAGGACTCCTCCCAACCCCTCTCCACAGGCATCTGTGCATACAACAAATTCTTTATCAGGATCTACAATTTTCAATATAGGGGTTGTAGTGAGTTTTAATTTTAATTGTTCAAAACTAGTTTGGCACCTTTCAGTCCACTCAAATTTGACCTCCTTTCTTTGTAGCAAGGTTATGGGATATGCTATGGCAGAAAATCTCTCCACAAATTTGTGATAATAACCTGCAATCCCCATGAATGATCTCACTGCTGAAACATCTGTTCGAACATGGCATTCTTTAATAGCCTTTCTTTTCAAGATCAACAACCAACCCTTGTTCAGAAATAATATGACCCAAGTATTGGATCTTGTCCTTATAGAATTCACACTTACTGAATTTGGCATATAACTGGTTTTCTTTCAAAGTTTGCAATACTATCCTCAAGTGCTCTTTTTGTTCTTCCTCACTTTTTGAGTAAACTAAAATATCATCTATGAATACAAGTACGAATTTGTCCAAGTACTTATTTAACACATTGTTCATTAAGCACATAAAGGTGGCAGGGGCATTTGTCAAACCGAAAGGTAGGACTACAAATTCGTAGTGACCATACCTGGTTCGAAAGGTTGTTTTGCTGATGTCTTCTTCTTTAATTCTGAGCTAGTGATAACCAGTCCTTAATTCAATCTTCGAAAATACTGAAGCTCCTCTCACTTGGTCAAAAATATCATCAATTCTGGGCAAACAGTATCTGTTTTTAATGGTCAACTTATTCAGTTGACGATAATCAATGCACATCCTAAAGGTTCCATCCTTCTTTTTCACAAAAAGAACCGGTGCTCCCCAAGGAGACACACTCGGTCGAATATAGCCCTTATCCAGCAATTCTTGCAATTGCATTTTCAGTTCCATGATTTCGGGGGGACTCATTCGATAAGGGGCTCGGGAAATAGGTGTTGCTCCAAGCACCAAATCGATTGAAAAGTCAATCTCTCTTTTGGGAGGAAGATGAGGAATCTCATCTGGGAAAACTTCCTTAAACTCTCTTACTACTGGAAAATCATCCAGCAGATTTTCTTTAGTTTTCTGTTCTATCTCTTCTACATATACTGCATAGACTTGGTATCCTAGTTGTTCATTTTAATTGCAGTGTTGATATTTGTCTTACAGAGATAGGTTTTGGTTTTCCCTTGAGAATAAA
Organism: Pinus albicaulis; assembly: GCA_034641835.2. Lineage (NCBI taxonomy): Eukaryota > Viridiplantae > Streptophyta > Pinopsida > Pinales > Pinaceae > Pinus > Pinus albicaulis. The sequence goes on from CM076579.1 coordinate 1,107,520,984, forward strand.
ATGTTTCCCCTCTTCATCTACACAATGCAAGGTCTTATCCCAACAGTTCATCATGGCCTTCTTCTTTTCCAGCCAGTCCATTCCTATCAGCAAGTCATATGAACCTAACGGCAGAATGTTTAAATTCACTTCTGTTTGAAAATCATTTAATTTGATTGCTGTTTGAGGTAACTTATGAGTTACTTTCCTCTTGGTTCCAGTGGCTAACTTGACCAACCAGGACTGCTGAAATTTTTCAGTTTTAAGATTACATTTTTCTACAATTTTTGGACTAATGTAACTCAAAGAAGCACTCAGATCAATCAGAATAGTAACAGATTGGTCAGAAATCTTACCCTCCATTTCAACCATGGTAGCTTGGTGTTCTGCTTGTCGATTTTCCAAGGCCGCACTGATGGTGGGTATGTTTCTTGCTATGTCATTTATTGTGGTAGCTTCTCGATCTCTCATAATCATCTGAATGTTTCGGTGGGGACAGTCCCTCAAAATATGAGGTTCTCCACATCCCCAGCATTTCAAAGGTTCCCTCATTTTGACTGTGCCTTCCTTTTTATTTCCTTCATCTAGTTGTTTGGAACCAATTTGAGACTGAGTTGTTTGGCTTTCTTTTGGTTTATTAAACCTTTTCCTCTGGTGGTCCCTACCAAAATTCCTTAAGTAAGCTGGTTTCTGTTTCTTTCCTTTAATTTCACCTTTGTTTAGCCTGCATTTTCCATGCTCAGCCTTTCCCTTAAACTGCTGATAGCATAATATAGCCTTCCTCACTGCCGCATCCATATTTTTTGGGTTATCAAACTCAATCTTCTCTTTGTATACTACAGGTAAACAGTTTAGAAACCTTTGCACCTTTGCCTTCTCTTCACGGATGTAAGGAACACATATAAACAGATTTGTAAACTTAGTGAAAAATTCATCAATAGTAAGTTGTCCCAGTCTAAGCTCATGAAATTCTTTTGCTTTATCATCATAATAAAATTCATTTAAATAGAATTTTTTAAACTTAACCTGGAAATTTTCCCAAGTAACTGTCTTTTCATCAATGGCATGAACCATTTTGGTCTCCTCCCACCACAAGGTATACTTACCTTGTACCTAGTAAACAACTAATCTGGCCTTCAAATTTCTTTCATATTCATAGACCTCGAAGTACTTAATCATGTTCAGCAACTAGGCTTCAACATCTTCCTCCTTCTCCCCATCATAGGAGGGAGGTTTGATCTTTCGGAATTCCCCCTGTAATTCCTTTTTCTGCTTATACTGATTCTTAACAGGATCATCATCCTCAGACTCATCATTCTTCCTCTTCCCGGAACCTTCACCCTCTTGGCTGTTTCGCGAAGTTAATTCTCTGATGAGCCTTTCCTGCTCCTCACTGGCTAATGACAATCTGTCATTCTGGCTTCTTAGCTCAGCCATTTCTCGTTGAAAACTGTGCAACATAGCCATCACCGGAGCGTTGGGATTTGGTGTATTATCTTCATCACGCAGATTGACATAAATTTCCTCACCTTTTGCCATTCCAGCACCACTGTACACTACACAACATAGATCAGTAAAAAAAATAAAAATAAAAATCCAACAGTAAATCATTTATACAGTGAGCACACACAACAACAACCCAGTTTTGTATAACATAAGCTCTGATACCATTTGTAACGTCTCTTCCTTCCACCCTAAACAAATTTTTTTTCCTATTTATAATTTAATTAAGTGCTTCTATTGACCAAAATTGTTCCATTCTACTTCCGAATTTCGTCAAGTATGATCTGGTATCGAGTAGAGTTACTACTCCTCCTATTACTCTTGGGAGTATAGTTTACTGTTATCTTTCACTAATGATTGTGGTTGATGGTATTTACCCTTATTCTTCACCATCTCTATTAAATTTACATACATATATTTTACCATCTCTATTGTAGGGTTGCATTTACTCCCATGCCTGTCTATCTAGGCATATTGTAAATTATACATTTGCTCTTCCACATTTATATGGTCCTTACACATGACAATTTACTCACAATATTATACACACTTTTGTAGACTTATTAACTCTACATTTCTATTCAAATATCATTCTCTTATATACTACTGTGGTAGTGAATGGGTTTTGGGGTCTTGATATGTTTCAATTCTTATCACCTCATAGTCGAATTGCGAATCATTCACGGTCTAATCCTATTGACCCTCCTGTCAAGGATAGGAATTTATGGTGAGTATGACTGTCGCATCGTTTATGCTTTACGTACACATATCTTAAGCTAAGTGATATGGAGATATGCGTATTTAATTTCCATTGCAATCGATGTGTCTCGTTGGCATGGTTGACTAAGGTGTTTGGCCATGTTAACTGGTTCAATCCTCCCTGTCATCTTATTCGTGACGTTTTGTTGATTTTCAAGTTCATTGGTTCTGCATACGTCCATACTGGAGGTTATATGTGTGTATATGTTGTTTGTGATATGCCACGCCAACATACGTTCTTAATACGCCAGACACATGATAAAATCGATGGTACTGTGGCGTAGATCTCACAGATCAACATTTACGTTTTGATCTACTGTGTATGAAATGCCAATTCCCAACTCGATCCATGGCTACGCCATGGATTCAAGGCCATGTGGACGGTGAAGATCATTCATGATCGGTAGGGTTTCATTGATTCTTGGATTGGGACATTCGTATAAATTATCAGTGTTATTTGTTGAGTTGGTTCTTTCTCCTTTCCTTCGTTCGACTTGCCTCTCGGTGGCGAGACTCTGCACCTTGGAGAACTGAGTGTAGACTCTCCCAGACTTTAGCGTATCCATGCACTCTTCGTATGATGGTTCAGGTATTACATTCATGCACGGATCTTGTTTTAAATGTGAAGCTCACGCTCTATGTTTACAACTTGATATTGATTTTTCTTGCCATAGAAATACGCTCTGTGGTTCGAGCGAGAGCTGAGATTTAATTTAAGATAAATTATTTCCCATAGTCTCGTTTACAGTCGAGTTTTGTATGGGTCAGTTGGGAAAACCTTTGATAGATATTTTTTTCCTTGTCTTTCTGTTCGAGTATGTCTATTGGTTGTTAATTCAACCTCTCTTATGCTACATCGTAGGTATTCCTATGAACGATGAGTGGGACTAATGCTCTATCATTCCTGAATAGAAGTTTACCCCCTCCTCAACGTCCTTCGAGGTTTTTTCTGAGGTCATTCGAATGGTGATAGGTGGATTTTACTCTTCTCTCGAGAATTATCCCGACCTAGGTAAGTGTTCAATTCAAATGTTTTTTCTCAGAAGACATGGCTTCTTTATTCCCAATTGAAATTCCTACACTTCGAATTTTTAATGTCCTGCCTCTACTTCTATTGCAGGTCGTTTGATGGAACGAGGTTCTCCCTTGTCAGGTAACCAGTTATTTATTAGTTATCATTTCATTCTTAATAGAGTTCTTCTTTTAATTTTCTCAACTCATATCCTTATTGTTGATTTTTTCTCTTACAGGTATTTCCGAACATTGTCTTCCTTTCTTGGTGAACTATGAAAGGCGTGGTTTCATTCAACACTAATTTTAAGGCACTTGGTGTTTTCAGGTCGGTATTCACCGTATGCTGGTCGGCAAGAAGCCAGTTCTCGTTACGTTGTTCTACAAAATTTGTTCAGACAGATTAACATTTTTATACTCATAAAAAGTGTTTATTGTAATATTAACCTCTGCCAGAGACTGTGACTATTAATAATTTTTCGTACGAACGATGAAATTTCCTGTATATCAATTTCTGGAACATTATGATAGCACTATAATGTCCTATTTCCACAAATGGATAACACATTTGATATATATTTATATATATCTGTATAGGATGTGTCTATTCCTCGTCTATGTTAACATGGACAACTCGGTAATATGTATATATATTTTTTGTTAATATCCCTGTTAATTATTTGCCCATTCATAATTGGTCTTCTTAAATTAAATTGAAAACAGTCAGAGATGTGCTCATCTAAATTTACTCTCCCTTCATCTCTCACATCATTAGCAAATTGTACTATAAGTCTCCTTGTTGCAAAAGTTGTTTAGTTATAATTTCTCAGTGAAGGAGAATTTCCCATTTACACAGAGTCTAGAATTTCAGGTGGATTCTATGAGTCCAACAGTGGACTCTTTTTATACTTCTTATTTGGGTTTCATTGTAATAGTTACTTATGAAATTTTCTGCAACTATATGTTTCCATAACACTTTCAGGCTATGTAGTGTTTAGACTACACTTCTAAACATACTATAATTCTGATGGAGAATTTAACTGTTATCTTTCACAACTTTTACAGTTGCATGCATTATGTAGAATTTCACATCTTATTTTAGAATAATTATTCTACTTGGGCCATTCCTGTACAAATAATGTTATTCACACATTCGATATGTTTATGTTTCTCATACTACAGTTGTTTGCAGATTTTGTAATCATAATTAGCTAGATCTCTTCATTAGTTGAAATTGTATAAAGCACTAAAATATATGTTCTTTCAAATCTATCCTTGTTGTAGCATGCAGCTTATAGATAGACATGTATTGCTATTTTGGAAGTCTACAAGTTTGTACTTTACTCAGTAAATTTAATAATTTCCCTACTACCCACATAATTCAATTATCTCTAGTGTTCACTGTTTTAATCCTATTGTTAACAAAAGCAGATTAAAGTTACAAAATCTTGAATTATGAGGTACTATAAATCTCCAGATTTAAACCAAAGGCTAGTTTAGAGCTTCTAGATGATTTTTCCTCAGTTTTCTAGTTCCTACAACCATGCAGAACTGAGAGGGTTAAATCCCTCCTTGACTCTGTAAATGTATGGAACACTACTATAATTCAGAAGACAAAATATACATAGGTAACTACAGTCTGTCACATCAAAATTAAATTTTCAATTGTTCATAATTATTGTGAGCATACCACTTGGGTAATTGACCAGTCCTCCCAACCGTAGAGTCCCTCTATCTCCAGAACTCACCCTTGAGCTAAGACCACATCCAGCACAAACCAACCTCTGATCTGTTCAGGAATAGCTTATTTAAGCTTTTGCTCCCCAAAGCCTGTTTCTAATTCTGCGTCCAGAATATCAGGATGCTTTTCTTCTCATTTGCCTAGGCTTCCCTATTTAGGGAATTTTGAAGCTACTTTCTACTTTTCCCAACTTTTTACCTCTTCCCAACTACTCTCCACATCATTGGGGAAACTAGATTTTCCTCAAAATCTAATTTGGAAATAAATTATTTCAAGGATTTTGAAAGATTGTGGGGAAAGTATTTGCCTTTATCCATCCTCATGGATTTAGCAAGTGATCTCATAATTCTCATTTTGGTCAATCTACACAGAATTATTTTATTCATTTTCTCAAATTAAATATTTAATTACATCCACAAAATACTTGTCCTTTGGGGTCCACTCCCCTTAGGATTAAATTTCACATGTCCAGTTTTTTTGAAATTCAAACACATAAACTAGGGATGTTACAGATGAACACAAGAACTTGAAGAAAATTATGTTATCACTCATAGAGCAAAGAGATGAGTCACTAATCTGTAAGTGACACCTGCCATGCTAGCATGTGAACACCTGAATAAGTCCATTTTAGTTTCTCTATGATAGGGAGGATGCGATAGTTCGCTAACTCCTCGTCATGAAGAATCCATGTTGTTTTATGTGTCATCAACCATTTTGTAGTAAGGAACCCACATTCCTCATGTATTTTGTGGAAGTGCATAGCCATAGGCTATGCCCCTTGTCTCCAACAGGCTTCTTTCCATGGAACAATAATACATGGACAAAACTAGGACCCGTGGGATCTAGTTCTGTATGACTAGAGCTCTTATTAATCCAAACCCTAGAAAACAACAAAAAATGAACTCTTAATATAAGATGGGTGAGTGACAGAGAACTTTCCTCCATCCAACATGTTAACTAGTTTGCTTAAATTTTTTCCTATACTCTTTTTCGTTTTCTCTGATGCTCTTTTCCCTGTATAGTATGGCACTTAAATTGACATCCTATTCATGGATTTCTTGTTGCAAACCCTTCATCCAGCCATAATTCTACTTTCACTACATTGTTTTGACTTACACATAATTAATTGTCAAAATTTGCAATATCTTCCCTTTCCTTAACTACCTTTCCTATATGCCTGTTGAATTATAACCATGCAACTCTTTTATTTTAATACTTATATTTGATGGTTTAGTGAAGACTTTTCATCTGGCCACAATGTTGCCTCTATGAGGATTACCAGATATCTTCTGCTAATTAGCTTTGGGCCAATCTGTAATTGTTGTTTGTGTTATGATTTATGGGGATGTATCAAATATTTTATCCATAAAATTTCCTTCTATTTGGAATTGAAAAATTGTATAAATATTTTCTTGTACTATTTTCTTTCTATGATACTATTTTATTAAATTGACATCCTAGTCAAGGATTTATTTCTGCAAAATTTTGATCTTGCTTTGGGATAGTATGTAATTGTTTTTCTTGTTATGACCTATGGGGATGCATTAAATGTTTTTATCCATATAATTTCCTTCCATTTGGAATTGCAAACTTGTATAAATATTTTCCTATAATATTTTGTTTTTCCCTGATGCTCTTTTATTAAATTTACATCCTAGTGATGGAGCTATTGCTACAAAATTTTCATCTGGCCACAATGCTTCTTTCACTACAATGTTTTGACTTTCACATAATTAATTATCAAAATTGTTTATCAAGGCTTGCATGATGCAGGTTGCCAAATTCAAATATCTTTGTGATGCTTGTGCTAAAATTGTTACTGAATGATACCGCTGATGGTTGAAGTATGAAAGTAACACTGATGACATTATAGTTATTGTTTAACAGATTATGGTTCACATCATACTTCTGGCTCAAGGAAGGGACTAGGTGCCTTGCATCCATCCTTGTTTTTCTAGAATCTCGCCATTCTAAGCATATTTAAAAAATATGCCACTCTCTATAAAATTAAACCTCTTTTAGAAATTTAATGTTCAAGACTCAAGACTTATTAGTCCCTACCTTGTATAGTGATCACTTGATCATTGAATCTTAATCATTGACTGGTCATTAATTCATCTTTTGAATCATTGTTTTTTTTTCTTTCTAGCATTTTAACCAAATTTTTATGTTGGAAATGTTGTTCACTGAATTTTTAACAAATTTTTAATGTGAAAAATATTCGACCTCTTATTACGAACAACACCTGGCCCAATGCAGAAATATTGGGTCAACTTTTTTATACGCAAAGTTTTCTGGTACACTGCATTTTACTTCCAAAGTTTTAACCACATTTGATATCAAACTTTTCGAAGTGTTTTTTATATCCAAAGTCTGTGCACTACAGCAGTAGTGATTTTTTCATGCACCTCTGCCACTTAGATCTCAATTATAGCCACACAAATTCCATTTAGATGTATGAAGAGAAAAAGATAAAGTTTTTAGGTGTAGCTTCAACAGCTACCTCTTGGTCTGCCTTGAATATTTCTTCCTCACTATCTGAGTAAAATAATTTCAGATCGAGCTCTCTTGGTATTCCTTGAAGATTTCATTCCATAAGTTTAAACCTCTGAAGTAGAAAGAATATACCGATGAGCAAGATGTAACCTCGGTATATATGAATCTACGTGAAGTCATTCCATATAGTGAAGACAAGGTTTCACCTTTTGATACTTGTTGGGCATCGGATTTGTATACTTTATTTTCTCATTTTTACCGTACCTTTCTATCTCTTTGTGCCATTAGTCTTGAAATAACTAATTCCCTCGAGTTGATAATTTATGTGGGAAAAAGGATTGAATCTTTATCATATCCAGACACCAACATTTTGGCCCCGTTTTCGGGGAAGGATAACAGGTGCAAGTATAGAATCTGTAGTAGATCTTAGAGTCAATCTCTTGTCTTGAGGTGGGAACCTATTGCCTAGCTTCAAGTCTCGAGCGTAAGTGCTTTGTGTTTTCTTTTTTCTTTCATTCTTTCTTGTTTCTTGTATCATTTTGTTTTCTATAAAAATTTAAACGCTCATCTTGGGGAAGGTGTTTTATAAAACCTTGCCCTACGTCCTGGGCATAGTTTAGTTTTTCTTTCCTGTTGTTTTCATTTTTCCTATTTTCTTTTTTAGGGGCCAATTTCTCATCTCGGGGAGGGTATGTTATTACTCTGATCTAGGTCCTCAACTCTCATTTCTTTTCTTTTTTCATTTTGATTTATTTCCTGTGAATCTCTTCTCTCGTCCTGGGAAGGAATTTATTTGTCCTACTCCAGGTCTTGAGCTATTGATTTATTTTCTTTAATGAACCCTTTCTACAATTTGTATGAACAAAGATCCGAACAAGAGGGGTAGAGGAAGACCCCCAAGGAAAGGGAAATTTGGGGAGAAAGACATATATTCAGGAAATTATTGAAAAATCTAGATCGAGGCATCATCCCGTGCTGTTGCTAGGGTTAAGATTCAGACAAAATCCGAAGGGCAATATATGGAGCAACTAGTGCCATCCACGGTACCAGAATATGTTCCATCTACAACAAAAGATTTAATAAACGGGGTACCAGTGGAAGATAAATCCTTATCAACAATAGAAGGGGAAGAAGTGGCAAGTAAGGGATCAGAATAATTGGGAAACTCTAACTGGGAAGAAGAACCCAAAAAAGGGTTTTCATCCCCAAGAGACCAAGGCAGCGCTGTAAAAATTCATGTTGCTGAGTAAGGAGATTCTGATCTAGTAAGGGAATTTTTGAAGGACTGTGAGTCACCAAGGGAGCAGGGAAGTGCGTTGAGACCATCTTTAGCTGAATCACTCCAGATACAGGCTGCAAAACCAACCAAAATTCCAAGTGAGTATTGGAAGATCTTTATGGCACCTACAAGTTCACCATTAATTTTCCTATAGGAAATGTTATAGGCGATGCACCAATGAGACCCATACCTTTGACAGCCTTCCCTAGTTTTCATGGGCTCTCTTCAGAGGACCCTGACACATACCTTTTTGAATTTGATATTGTTTGCCGAGGATACGACTATAAGACGGATGCTCAGAAATTGAGAATATTCCCTGCTACCCTAAAAGGGACAACCCTGAGGTGGTTTATGGGCTTAGGGGGGAGCACGATTACTTCATGGGATGAAATGAAGAAAGATTTCCTGGAAAAATATCAATATTGTTGCAAGTCTCATGACATCAAGGAGGAAATATTTAAATTTTCACAGAAGGAAGATGAAAATATGGAGGACTGTGTAGAATGATTTAAATACATACTGCACAGGTCCGGACACAGTGAATTGGACAAGGACATTTTAAAGATCATCCTTCTCAGAGCACTCAGAGAGGACTCTCTGCAACTCCTGAATATAGTGGGTAAAGGATATATTTCAAAAGAAAGCTTTGAAACTATCTGTGATTATTATATCAATTGTTCAAGGGGGGTTGTAGGAAGTGGACATGGTATTCGGTCATTAAAGACCACAGTTGGAGGGGTCACAAAAGTAGATATTGGGAATCTGTTAGATAATTTGAGGACCGATATCCTGAGTACGCTATCAGCCCAAATGGACGCTCTACAGGAAAAACAAAAGCAGATGGAGCTGGAGAAAACCATGGCCAAATTCTGCCCTTAGTGTAGAAAGAAACACCCTTTGAAGGAATTCTCGTTGAACATGGTGGAAGCCTGTGCAATCTGCGAACAGACTCATGAAACCAGTGCATGTCCCTCCTTGCCCAGGCTAAAAGTGGTTTTCCAAGGAGAAAGAGAGGAAATCCCAGTGGACCAACTATATTTCATGGGGCAGAAGAAACCATGGCAACCTCAACCACTGGCAGTGAATCCAAGTATGTTCCAAGACCCATCTTAGTATTTTCATAATTTTAGTATGGATCCCCAATCTACACTATCTTCAGCCATATGGCCTCAATAACAGTATCCCCCTTGGCAACAATGGTTTCCTCGAGCCAGTCCAAATCCTTCATGGAATCACACTTGGCATGGAGCCCCTCCCACTGGATAGTTTCCTCAGCCTATGCCTCAGCAAAAACTTCAGTTTCCTTCCAATGTGCCCCTTGGAAACCCAACCATTAGACCTAAGCTTCCTCACCAACCCAACCCAAATCCAAATAAAAAAGGGGTTCAACAAACAAAAATGCTGAACCTTCCATCCTACAAAATTTCTACCCCAGGGCTCAATGAGATAAATCTACAGTCTGGTCGGGTAGTAAATGCACCTAATTCACCCATTATCACAGAACAACTTGACGGTGAAAATACAGAACCAAAACAAATAACAGTGAGGGAGAATGTAGATCAAAACATAATAAACTAGACACCTCCCCAAACTATTCCTAATCAAGGTCATTTAAAATTTCCCCCATATCCTGAAAGATTGACCTTGAGTAAACCATACCCTCAAGCAGAATTTGAATTTCTAGGGGAACTACAGAATATTTTTGTTAAAATACCTCTTTTACAAGCTATGAGGGACGTACCTATTTATGAAAGGACTTTGAAAGAATATTGCTCAAAGAAACCAGGTAGAAAACCTAAGGATCCACTAACTGTGCATGTAATGGGCAGAATATTTGATATCATGTTAGGAAAAATCATGCCTGTAATATACAGAGATCCTGGGAACCCGATTTTAATAGTACAAATTAATGGGATTGAAATTCCAAATGTACTGGTGGATTTGGGAGCAACCATCAACATTATCACTGCTGAAACAATGACACACTAGGACTTGGAAGCATTAAATCAACCCCTACTATTCTAGAACCTACAGATAGATCCAAAATTAAACCAGTAGGGAAATTAGAGGATGTGATCATTTCAGTAGATTCATGGCATTACCCTATGGACCTCCTTATATTGCAGACTCAATCTTCAGTGGGTGGTCACCCATTGATCCTAAGAAGACCCTGGTTGGCAACTGCAGATGCCTATATAGAGTGTCGGTCTGGACATATGATCGTATCAAATGGGACAGTTACAAAGTACCTTAAGCTTTATTCTCCTGTGAAGCCAAGCCCATTTGAAAAATCATCAACCAGTCAGGAACCTCTACCTACAGAAGAGCTTGAACTTGAAAATGAAGATGTTAAACCAGTTCTCATTATTGGCCAGGCCCTTCGATTTAAAACAAAGATTGAAGATGATGTCATTAATGCCTTCATTAATGCTTCCAGTTCTACTCCTGATCAAACTCAATATATTCTAGAATCTGCTATGAGCTATGAGGCACAGGAAAACATGGAACCAGAAGATGACATAGAAGATATTTCTATCACCCCATTCCATGATAGTACTCCAATCGAAATTGAACCAGGGAAAACACTTAATATCAATCTGAACCTATCTGAATCCCAGACCAAACATCTTATGAAATTCCTTCAAGAACATCAAGAATATTTTTCCTGGGATTATACCGACATGAAGGGTATCCCTACTGGACTATGCACTCATAATATTTACATTAAGGAAGATTGTCACCCTGTAAGACAGCCTCAATGGAGGATGAACCCTACTCTAAAAAATATTGTTAAAGAAGAATTACAAAAATTGTTGGATGTAGGATTCATTTGTATAATCTCAGAAAGCCAATGGGTATCCCCACTAGTTATCATTCCCAAAAGGAATAGTAAATGGCGGATCTGTGTAGATTACAAGGAATTAAATAAGGCAACAAAAAAATACCATTTCCCTTTGCCATTCATTGACCAAGTCCTGAATACCTTGGCTAGAAAGAAATTATTCTCATTCCTAGATGGATTTAGTGGATATAACTAGATCCAGATAGCCCCAAAAGACCAGGATAATACAACTTTCACATGCCCATGGGGAACCTTTACATATAGGCTCCTTCCATTTGGCCTGTGTAATGCTCCTGCAACCTTCCAGAGGGAAATCTTGGGAATTTTTTCTGATTTGGTCAATGATAGTGTTGAAATCTGTATGGATGATTTTAGTCCATAAAGGAATTTATTTGAGGAGGGATTGGAAAATTTGGATAAGGTACTCAAAATATGTTAACATACCCACGTATCATTGAGTACAGTCAAATGCCATATGATGAGGGAAGAAGGAGTAGTACTGCGACATTTTCTCTCAGCTGCTGGAATTCAAGTTGATCTGGCTAAAGTAGAGGTAATATTACATTTTCCTATACCCAAAACACCCACACAGGTACATAGCTTTCTTGGTTGTGCTAGTCATTATAGGCGCTTTATAGAAAATTTTGCTAAAATAGCACATCCATTACTTCAATTACTAACAAAAGATGTAGATTTTTTGTGGACCGAAGATTGCGAGACAACTTTCACGAAAATTAAAGGGCTGGTGTGCACGGCCTCAATCCTTTGAGGACCTGATTGGGCATTACCATTTCAAATACATACTGATGTTTCTCAGATAGCAGTAGGGGTTGTTTTAGGATAGCAAGTAGACAAAACACCGTATGCAATTTATTACGTCAACAAGAATTTAATTCCTGCTGAATTAAACTATACAGTGATAGAAAATTAATTCTTAGCTGTCATTTATGCCATCAATAAGTTCCGACATTACGTTACCGGGTATTCTACTATTTTCCATACTGATCACATAGCAATCAGAGATTTGAAGAATAAACCCATTACTCCTGGTCGTGTTACGAGATGGTGACTATTGCTTCAATAATTTGATATTAAAATAGTAGATAAGCCAGGAAAAGATAATGTAGTAGTTGATTTCCTATCTAGAATGGATAACAATGATGAATGCACACCACTAGAAGACAGTTTCCCTGATGAACATATTTTTACAGTCTCTACTAAACATTCGTGGTATGCAGATATTGTTAAATATATTGCTACAGGGAAAGTGCCTCCTCATTTTTCATATAGGGAACAACGAAATATTATTCATCATAGTGGCCGATATTCTTGGATGGCAGGATACCTTTTTCATACAGAAGTAGATAAGCAGATCCGGCGCTGTGTGTTTGAAGATGATATCTATGAAATATTGAAAGCTGCCCATGATGGCCCTTGTGGAGGGCATTTCGTGAACAAAAGAACAGGACATAAGGTGCTGCAAATGGGATATTATTGGCCTTCCATTTTTTGTGATGCTCAGAATTATGTCAGGAGGTGTCATAGTTTCCAACGTATGGGGCAGCCCGGTAAAGCAGATGAAATGCCTTTGCAGGCACAACTAGTTCTCAAACCTTTTGAGAAATGGGCTATTGACTTAGTTGGACCCTTTAACCCACCCTCCCAGCAGAAAGTCCACATCTTGGTCTGTAATGATTATGTTACTAAGTGGGTGGAAGCCAAAGCAGTTGCGAAAGCAACAGAACAGGTAGCCTCAGATTTTCTATTTGAATAAAATTTTTCTCAGTACAGTACTCCAAGAGAGGTTGTTTAAGATGGAGGAGCACAATTCACATCACACAAGATAGCAAAGCTTATGCGAAAATATGGGGTCAGGAACAGAGTGAAATCTTCATACCATCCCTAGGTGAATGGACAAGTCGAAAGCACAAATAAAACATTAGAAAATATTTTGACAAACACTGTGGCATACCATCGTCAGGATTGGGCTCAGAAACTTATGAAGGCTTTATGGGCATACAGAACAACATGGTGGAATACAACTGGGTTTTCACCATTCGAGTTGGCTTATGGGAAATCTCCATTGTTTCCAATTGATTTTGAAATCAACATGCTCAGAACAGCTTTAGAAGTTGTATTAGATCTATCAGATGCCCAAAAACATTGACTAGCTCAGCTCAATAAACTTGATGAAATACGTTCAATGGTTGTCCAGCGAACTACTGCTATTCAGCAACAGAGGAATAAATGACATGATAAGTTTATTAGAAACAAGGTGTTTCAAAGTGGAGATTGGGAATTACTCTATGACTCTTGTTTTAAGGATTTTAAGGGAAAGCTTTGCACTCGGTGGATGGGACCTTATGAGGTAAATGTTGTATTTGATAATGGAACAGTCAGGATAGTCACAATTGATGATACACGTACTTCCTTTATAGTGAATGGACATCTCTTGAGACTTTACCACCGGCCAACCTCTAAGGATGCTTTTAATAAACAACTCTCTAAGAAATTTGGTTTGAAGGTTATCAATGTAGAGAATCTTTCCTCTGTACCCTCACTGTAATATATATATATATATAATAATAAAGAATTTTGTTCTATTTTCTTATCTTTTTGTAGGAACTACGACTAAGGAGGAAAAAAATCAAGGAATACTCATATTGCTTTTACTTGGTTGTTGCTACTCCGATGCTGCTACACCGAATGTTGTTACTCAGTTACTGCTACTCATGTTGCTATTACTTGGTTGCTGCTACTCCGATGCTGCTACACTAGATGCTATTACTCGGTTGCTGCTACTCATGTTGTTGTTACTTGGTTGTTGCTACTCATGTTGTTGTCACTTGGTTGTTGTTACTCCGATGCTGCTACACCGATGTTGTTATATCGATGCTATTACACCAAGGATGTTACACCGATGTTGTTACTTCGATGTTGTTACACCAATGTTGTTACACCGATGTTGTTACACCAAATGTTGTTACACCGATGTTTTTACTCTGATGTTGTTACACCGATGCTGTTACACCAGATGTTGTACACCGGATGCTGTTACACCGATGTTGTTACACCATCCCGTCATCCAGGTAGGACGTCAGGTACGCCTCACGTGGCTCGTACTGATTTAATTAAATATCCCATGTCAATATTTTAATGCTGTGGACGTCAAAATTTAATACGGGGAGGGTGTCGTCATGCCAAGGACAATGTAATAATTACCCCATCATTTAAGAATGACATCTCACTCATGGTACACCTTACGAATCACATCAATATCAGGTACCATCATTTAAACCTATTGGGATTTGCAAAATGTCTCATCTATCTTGTACGAGTAATTATTATTCCTATTCTACCACAGTTACCATATTTCTTTATGATTTTTCTTGGTTTTTGAGAATTACCAATCGTATTTACCGTTACCACCTGTCCATTTTCACTATGTTTTTCCTCCAAATTTGGTACCCACCTTTACCAACTGTTTGCTGCTACAGGAAGTGTTTCTAGAAGTCTCCACAGTATGGGTGTGCTGGCTGTGTGGCATGAGCCTGAAAACATAGATTCAGTTTGCAGCAATCCAGAGGTTTGGAAATTTTTTGTCGACAAAGGTTGGGATGTCTACTTTGACATATTGGAGAGATTCGATGGAAGTATTACAATGGAATTTGCACTCAATTTAGAGGAGGATCATTCATGGGTTAGAGGTCTAGAAATTCCTATTATAGAGGAAGCAATTGCAGAGGTTAGCGGGCTTAGATAGCAGGGGCACCAATGGTTTTCTCGAAAGGTTTCTCTCCCAGAGTTTCCTAAATTTTTTTTGTAGGAAGGAGAAAGTGTAGTTCAATTGGGCAAGGGATACGAGTGCAAAAATGTATCGTATCCATGGAATGAAGTTGCAGGCTTCTGGATTAAATATATTACCTGCAAGGGTCAGGCCTCAGCTCTATTCAACTATAATTT
The DNA here is from genome assembly GCA_034641835.2 of Pinus albicaulis. Classification (NCBI taxonomy): domain Eukaryota; kingdom Viridiplantae; phylum Streptophyta; class Pinopsida; order Pinales; family Pinaceae; genus Pinus; species Pinus albicaulis. The sequence continues at coordinate 1,107,536,557 of CM076579.1, forward strand.
TAAAATTCTAATGCACCTCCGATTTCCATAGAATCAGGAGCATGCCGTAAACATGCCATTATTTATATTAAAACAACTATAGCATACAGCACAGGCTTCTCAACACTCCTGCTGGATGATGGCAGTACTCTCTAACCATGGACTGGTGTGATTATTGTTCTTTCATGCAATAAGTAGGCCGTGGGTTTCTTGGGAAGAAGTCTGTGGATCCTTAGTAGAAGAGGTAGAAACTATGGTTGCTACTAGAGAAGAAGAGCTAGCCTCTCCGGGTGGTCAAGTGGAAGAGGAAGCTTTAGAGGAAATCAATCAAGAGGAACCCGAGGAAATGGAAACAGAGATTGATTAGGAAGAGCCTAAGGAAGAGGAGATGATGATTGATCAGGAGGAGCCTGAAGAAATGAGTATGGAGGAAGCAATCAACAACGAGGATGAGGCCGTCACACAAGAACCATCCTCATTGGAAAAATCCACAGAAAAGGGAATCAAAATGGAAGAGCTGATTAGTGGCACAGACAAAGCTGTCACACAAGAACCAGCTTCGCTTGAGGAACCTACAGAGGAAATGATTATGGATGTTATGTATGAAATTGATACTGTGATACAATCAAAAAACTTTTCCAATGAATAAAAAAGGGATGGAATTGTAGTCAGATAATTGGCAAGTGATGATATTTCACAAGAAACATCATCACTTGACCCGATAAAAATGAATGTTGATATAGTTTGGGGTGCTACACAAGAACCACCCCCAATTCGGTCAGAACAGGAAGATTTGACCTGTGGAATCGATGTTGGACCTCAAGAATTAGTACCAACTGTGAAAACAAAGGTGGTTCGCGAGGAAAAAGAAGATGGAATGAGTCAGACCCATGAAGAAGAAGTAATGATAGAAGGTGTTAGTGTCAGTCTTGTCATACTACCATCAGTGATCAAAATCTGCTCTTTTGCATTTGCATAGTAGGAGTCTCATACTATAACTTTTTATCACTCCATTAGGTCATGGATTCACTCATGGTTGGGGTCACTTCATCAATTTTCCCTCATGAAAATACTTGTTGGTTCTCCTCTCTATGGTCTTCAGTCCTGATTCGTTTTCACTTTGCAGTTCATTTTATTAGGTCATAGGGTTTCATCTCATTAGGTTTTAGGGTTCCACCATAGTCAAATTTATGATGAAAGTGTCAATAAATATCATCAGGGACATGAGGATGCCAAATAGACTCAAAAGCATGGTATTTGGAAAAGTCAAAGAAGTTGTTCTTTTAAGCTTAATGTAATTTTCACCTCAAAACATGTTTTAAGGTGAAAACAGGGTACTTTGTTTTTATTATCATTTCTTATGTAATTTTATGTTTCCATATGTAATCATTTTAACTTCAAAGTTGCTATTTCCATAAAGCCAATGTAGTCTTTTGAAGCCCGTCACCAAGGGTCAAAGGGGCTTTTTCTCTACCTGGTTTTCAAAGGTGTTATCCACATGAATTTTAGTCAAATAATATTCTAATGATGCTCATTAGAACCAGCTCAGAAAAATCTTTCCAATGGTATATCATACTCCCTAAATCGACTTATGTATTGGAAAATATGCCCAAATGAATAAAGGTCCCCAAAGCACAATTCTCCCCTTTTTCCATTATTCCACTAGCCCTTTCAACTTTACAATTTTTTCCTTTTTATATGTTTTTCCCTTTACCACAAAGTCTTTACATTTCTATCTCCTACAACCCCAATGCGATGCATCATCGCTGATGCGATCGCATTACACATCGCCCATTGCATTATTGCATTTCTTGTTGCACCGTAACTTTGCCTTCCCCCTTCTCCGATGTGATAATCACGCATCGCATATCGCAATCCCTCGCCAGCACTTAGCTCTGCCTCCTCATTTCTGCCAATGTGATTATCTCTCATCGCAACATCGTATTCTCCAGAACTAACTCTGCACTCCCTACTTCTACCAATGATATAGTCTTCGCTCATCACATCGTGTGATTGCTCCCCGCACCACCAAACCCTACCAGTTCGGCCTATTTCTCTGATGCGATCATTCGAACATAGCTTCATTCATTCCATTTCTTATCACTCCATTCCCATTGCAAAGGCTTATTCTCCATCACTTATCGCATATCACGATTTCCTCTGCCAAAATCTTTCTGCTCCTCTTTATGATTGCGATTGCGCTTTCCGATCCCACCATTTCCTTTCGCTCTTTCCAAAAAAAAAAATATTTTTTCTCCATTTAAAAGCCACATTAATTTTATTGGTTTTATTTATAAAATGACTAAATTTCTCCATTTCCATCGCATCAGCCTATTCTCCATCGCTCCACCTCCCATTGCATCGCTCATCGCTCCATCGGTCCATTGCATATTGCAATTTCCTCCACCAAAGTATTCCTTCTCCTTCCACTTGCGATTGCGATTGCGATTTCCGGGCCCCCCCAAATTCTTTCGCTCTTTTCAAAGGAAAAATATTTTTTCTCCAATAAATGAGGCAAATTTGATTTTATTGGTTTAAAAGGGTTTTCTTCTGCAAAAGGGTTAAAAGGGGAGGACATTCTATTGAGACTGTAAGTAATTGTGAATATAGAGATTATTACGACATCAACCATGAAATAAAAAAAAATGATAAATGAGTGGGCGGGGTTCCAGATCTATTTTATTTCATTTTTGGGGATAAATTGTAACAGTTGATACTTCCAGATGGTCGGATATATAGTTTCCTCTCTTTCAGAGTAATATTGTTGGGTTTTTCTATCTTCAGGTTTTGGTTTGGGGGTAGGTGAAACAACTCCTCTTTCTACGGATTCACCCCCTGAGGCTTGTCTATTTAATGTGAATTTTTCAGTAATTTGTAGAGGTTGGAAAGGTTTGGAATCACTGGGATGCTCTGAGCTTGATTGTACATATTTATAACCATTTCGGCAGGGAATTAATAAAGATTTGCAGCTATTTTTTATGGGATCCCTGTGGTATCGAAATTTAGCACAGTTTCTTCTTTTGTAATCATTTGTGAAATTTTATGTATGCCATCATTCATTCCATTGAATTATATTGAATTTTTTCAAGTTAGATAGGTAGAATCCATTGTTACAGTGCTCTTCCTTGAGAAATCATTAAATATTTTATGTTTTCTGCTATTTGAGAAGGATTCATCTCATGTGCCCTCCTCATCTCCTCACCGGTATTAAACACTTCACATCATTAAGCCAAACGTGTTAAAGTCCATGCCTACCCTTCCCCATAAAATACTCTACATTTTTTATTTAATTTCCCAGACTTAAACTTCCTAGCTCCATATGATCCAACAACAGCAAAAAAAGCTATCAAAACCATTCAACCTACTATACCTAGCCTCAAATAATTTTTCGCAGCCATCCTTGACTGATATTCCATATGAAGAGAGCCCTCTCCCTGCCTTATAGGGCTAGCTACAAGGTTAAGCATGGTTTGTTGTTACCCTGGCTTGCCTCCCTTCAGCCTAAGGTCAATCTAGGTGCTAACATAGTGGCGACCATACTGGGTAAAAATCTAAAACGAAAGACTGATCACCCCGGTAATATCTTCCATATAAATTCTGGAGCTTTGGATGATGAGTTTTAGAATTTTCTAGGCTGAAACAAAATGTTGTAAAGAAAAAATTTCGAAGTTTGACCACACTGGCTTCAAGGAAATATACAAGGGCCAATCCTGATCCAAATCCTCCCCCTATATTTGAAAATCCTAACCTTATTCCGCGAATAATCAGAAGACAATAAATTTCAGTAAGCCCTAGACCTATTTTCAGATCCCATTCCTATCCCAGTGAGTGGTTGTTTGTTGAAGACCTCCATTTTGATGAGTGTTTTGAGCTTTCTTTGTTGAGAACCAAATCTGAAATTGCACTTCATGACATAGTTTTAGGCCCATATTTTCTTGTAGATATCAAAGCTCAAAGGGAAAACATATCAATTGACGATTATATATTAAACTCTTCTCAATCATCTATCACTGTTAGCAATATCCCTGAGCCTTCAGAATCAGCATCCGCTACCCTTAATTCATCAGTATTCCCATCAATTTCTGAAATCAATTCTCAAATTCAGTTTATACCTACCCTTCCCCTCCAACTTATCACCCCTACTTCTCCATCAACAACTCCCTTGAATCCTAGTAGTTCAAGTGTTGTTTTAAATCCACCTTGAGTCATGGCTACCCGGTGTGCACCCCTGGTTTTACCTCAGAATCTGAATGATATGCCTGCTGATTACCAAAGTAAAATACCTCTTTTTGATGCCACTGAAAGAATCACAGTGTAGCTACATGTCGATAAAATGAGTGACTTCTTTGACCTTCATGAGGTAGAGGCAGAAAGTGTGACTATGATATTGTTTGTCCAAAGATTTGGAGGTGAAGTTCGAAAATGGTTCAGAGCCTTACTAGCAGCCTCTATCCACACTTTTCCAGAGCTACATAGACAATACTTAGACCGGTGGGAGGTAAAGAAAAACCCACTCCAAATTTTGTCTGAGTATGAAAATATCAAAAGGAATGTGGGTGAAAGTGTACAAGATTATTGTGTGAGGTTTAATCCAATGTATAATGCTATTCCAGCCAACCTCAAACCCCCCATGGGGTCAGCTTTGCTAAAATTTCCAGATGCTTTTGATGCTAACATGGCATATCAGTTATGAGAATGAGATCCTACCACAATTGAATATATGCAGAAAACCATTGTAAGCATAGAAGCAAATCTGCTAGCCAAAAGAGCACGGACGAGAGTTGAAAAGAGAGTGACCATAAAGGAGGAAGCATCTTCTTCAGATACTAAGATGGACACTTTGATCCGAACAATGGAGAAGATGGTTGATTAGTTGACTATTTCAAATAGACCTGAAGCACTAATCAGGAATCCAAATTTCAGAGGATAGCAACAGCCCTAGTTTCGAATCAAGCGGAGGGAATGGAAATAGATGATGATGATGATCCGGTATTTGAAGCTAATCATTTTTTCACTTCTGATGGTACTCCCATTTTTCTGACAGAAGATGAACAATATGCAGTGGTTCCAGACACTTGAACAGATGAAGATTTCATATCGGCCAATGACGTAGTTCTAGAGGAAGAGTCTGATGATTATCAACGAGGATATATGAACTCTTTGTCAACACATCAAAAGTAGTATTATTTGAGGAGCAGAGATGTGCCAATCAATCCCATTTAGAAAAGGAAAGAGTTGCTATCAAAGAATGAGTATTCTAATACTCATAGGAAAGGGAAAGAACCTATTGATCCTACTTCCAGCAAAGTATCCTCGAAAAATAAAATTTCAGATGAGAATAATAATCATCCAAGTGCAGTGAAGGAGCAAGTGGAGAAGAAAGATCTTCTCATCAAAGAGGTAGAAAAAGTTTCATCTTTTAATTTAGAAAATGAAATTTCCAAGTTGAAGGTGTCCATTCCCTTGGCTGAGTGGTGAAGAACAACACTTATAAACATCAGGTATCTATATTTTTGCAAATAGACTCTATATCAAATTTGGTAAATGTTGAAGATGATCATCCTGAACTCATTTTTGGTCCTGCCATAGAAGGTCAGTCTGAAGATAGTGAAGTCCCTCCATTTTACCCGAGTCTTCGATTACATGAGTACATTTTACACAATGCTATGTTGGATTCCAGATCTTCTCACAATTTGATTCCTAAATCCATTATGGAGAAGTTGGGTCTTGATATTACCCGCAAATACCATGATCTGTACTCCTTTGACTCCGGTAGGGTCTATTGTATTGGTCTTATCAAAGACTTGGTAGTATATTTAGATCAAGTCCAAGCCAAGAATGTTTTGATGGATGTGGTTGTTGCTGATGTTCCACCATGGTTTGGTATGCTTTTGTCCAAATCACGGGGTGAAAAAATTAAGGGAACTATACAACTTGATTTCTCTTATGCTACCATCCCCGTGTTTGGTCAATTGAGAAAGTTATACAAGGAGAAGAAAATGAAATATATGATCACCAGCAAAGAGAAGCCAGTTAATCATCCAATTAATCCCGTCCATACAGATTTAGAATCATTTGTACTATATTCAAATAGTGGTTTGAATGATGAAGATGTTCAGTTGGTAGAAGTAGAAGAGGTACCAGAAATTTTAGAGAATTTTAGGGAAGTCCTTAAACAAGAAAAACAAAAGTAGCAATCCTTTCTGAGCTTTCCACCTGCCAGCAGCAGAAGGTCAGTGAACAATAGAAAAATTAATAAATTAGTCAAGGTAAGGTAGAGAAAGAAACAAAATTTCAGCATGTAGAAGAGGACGAAGGCCTTTGGAGCATGGATTTTGACGGAGTTGTTAGTAAGGACGGTGTCGGTATAAGAATATGGATTCAAAGCCCTGTTTTCCAACCTGAAAGAGTTCCTATTAATGTTAGAGTATGTGCTTATAAGTTGGCTTTTGACTGCTCTAACAATGAAGCAGAGTATGAAGCTTTGATTGCAGGTCTGAAAATTTTGAAAAAGTTAAATGCAAAAAGGATCTCTATCTATGGAGATTCAGAGTTGGTAATCAAACGGGTAAAGGGAGAGTATCAAGCAAAGCATCCACAATTGAGAGCATACAGAAATTTGGTCCTAGACATCCTGAGATTGTTTTCTAAATATACTTTGACAGCAGTACCCTGAATTCAGAATCTTATTGCAGATTCACTTGCCACCACTGCAAGCAATTTGAATATTCCAATGAAATCCAACAACAAATTCGAAATTCATGTCAAGAATCAGCCTGATTTTCGGGATAATTTAAGGTATTGGCAAGTGTTTTGGGATGACAATGAAATCAATGTTTTTTTGCAGAATGAAGGAAAATTCAAGAACGCTTCCATAGATGGTGATTTTGATACCGATGAACAAGAGATTGAAGAAAATCAGGTGGGCATGTTACAGTTGAAAGATAATGTTATTCCTAGAGGTCTCATACCTTTAGAGGAGCCTTTTTATCGAGATGATGTTGCAAGAAAGCCGAGCTTGGTGCCTACTGATAAAGGAGTTGAGGATGTCAATCTTGGGACAGTTGACAAGCCTAAGTTTGTGAAGTTATCAAAAGAATTGTCTCCTGAGGTAAAGGCCCAGTATGTTAAATTACTTTCTAAATTTTTTGATGTGTTTGCATGGGATTATTCAGATTTGAAGGTATATGAAAAAAATATAATTCAGCATACTATTCCTATCAAGATGGATCAAAATCCATTTAGATAGAAGCTGAGAAGGATCAATCCAAGGCTGCTTCTGTCCATTGAAAAGGAGGTAAACATATTCTTTAAAGCTGGTATCATTGTTCCAATTAGATTTTCTGATTGGATTTTGAATTTAGTCCCTGTATGCATAAATACTGGAGAAATAAGGTTGTGCATAGATTTATGGAATCTCAATAAACTGTCCTTAAAGGATAACTATCCACTTCCGAAGATGGATCATATTCTACAAAGAGTAGTTGGAGCATTGCGCATGTCACTACTCGATGTTTACTCAGCCTATAATAAGATCTTGGTGCATGAAAAATACCAAGACAAAACTACTTTTACGACACCTTGGGGAACTTTTCAGTACGCCAAAATGCCATTTGGATTGAAGAATGTTGGAGCCACTTTCCAGCGAGCAATGGACATCGATTTTTCTAATGAGAAGGATATTTTTCTGGTTGTTTCTTTAGATGATTTGACAGTATTCTCTGGGTTTGATGATGAACACCTGCACCACTTGAGTATTGTATTCCAGCGATGCAGAAATTTTGGGATTTCTCTAAGTCCAAAGAAAAGTCTATTTGCTATGGATGAGAGCAAGATCCTTGGTCACATCATTTCTAAAGACGAGATACACATTCATCCTTCAAGAGTGGACGAAATTAAGCACATACACTTCCCATGTAACAAAAATTAGATTCAAGCATTCAATGGTAAGATGAACTTCTTACACAGATTTATACCCAATTTGGCAGAACATTTATGAGAAATGACTAATATGTTGAAAAAGGACAGCACTGCCAAATGGAGCGAGGATGCTATGAAGTCATTTAATCTGGTAAATTTTTCTTTTTCCAACACCCCAGTCTTGATTAGTATTTATTACACTCAAGATTTCATTATATTTTCATTTGCATCGGATCATACCATGGCTGCAGTATTGATGCCAAAAAGAGATCAGATTTAACAGCCCATTGCCTTTTTCAGTAGGACTCGAGATGCTGCCTTGCGGTATAATATCATTAAAAAACAAGCATTGGCTCTTATAAAAGCATTAAAGGATTTCATAGTGTACATTCTGCATTCACATACCATAGCATATGTTCCTAATGCAGCAGTAAAATATGTCCTGGCACAAACTGATCCGGAGGGAAGAAGAAGTAAGTGGATAGCAGCAATGTTGGAATATGATTTGGAGATTAAACCCACAAAGTTAATAAAGGGAAAAGGCTTGGAAAAACTAATGGCACAATAAAACATATTTTCCCTTGACATAAATCTCATAGCAGCAATGTCAGAGGATGAGGATGATGGTTCCCTTATTTTAGTTTTAGAAAATTTTCTCCAATCACCATGGTATTCAGACATAGTTTTTTTATGCTCTTCAGCATCTTTTGGCACCTCCAAGGATGTCTAGAAGCGAAGGTAGATAACTAAAACTAAAGTCTGCTAAATTATGTATTTAAATAGTGCTCTTTATTCGAAAGATCCGAGAGGTATCCTACTTAATTGTTTAGTTGAAGATGAGGCTCAGCAGGTGATGCATGACTTTCATAAAGGTGATTGTGGTGGTCATTTGTTTTGGAAAACAATAGCTAACAAAGTGTTGAGAGTAGGATGTTATTGGCCAACTCTATTTTTATATTTGTATAAAAGAGTGATGAGCGGCCATGAGTGTCAATTTTTTTAAGGAAAAAGGACACTGCTTCCTCTTCCTTTGAAACCAGTTCAAGTAAATGCACCTTTCTAGTAGTGGGGACTTGATTTCATAGGGGGAATCCGTCCCACATCATCAACACAGCATCGATGGATCTTAATAGCTACCGATTGTTTCACCATATGGATTGAGGCCATTCCATAAAGGAAGACCACAAGTACAGTAATTATTCAATTTTTAGAATCAAATATCTTGACTCATTTTGGTTTCCCTTGCAAGATCATAATAGATAATGTAGTGGCATTTAAATCCAAGAAGATTGTGGAGTTTTGAAATAAGTACAATATTATACTAGGTCATTTAACATCATACTACCTGCAGGGAAATAGATTATCAGAGTCATCAAATAAGACTTCGGTGATTATAATCAAGAAAATGTTGGAAACAAATAAGGGGAATTGGCATCGAAAACTTGTCAACGCATTATGGGCTGACAGAGTTAGTAGCAATAAATCCATAGGTATGTCACCATTTGAATTATTTTATGGCACTGATTCTGTATTTCCTACATCACTTACAGTTCTGGTCATGAGATTACTACAAGAAGCTGGCAGCAAAGAGGATGATAATCAACGAAGGATCAATCAAATGATCCACCTTTAGCAAACAAGGGAAGAGGTTTATCAAAACACTTTTCGGTTGTAGGAAAAAATAAAGAATATCTTTGACCGCAAAACCAATGTAGAGAAATTTCAGTTAGAATATGTGGTGTTGAGATGGGATGCACAAAATGAGGACAAAGGAAATCATGGTAAGTTCGATAACCTATGGAAAGGACCGTATAAGATTTCAGCGTACAGAGGACATAATTATTTTCTACTCATAGAGATAGATGGTCAAGATTGCCCAGGAGGGCCAGTGAATGGTAGACTCTTGAAGCACTACTACTTTTAAGATGATTCTCTGAAATTATGTCATAGTCACTGTAGATACCATATTCATTATTGGTAAGATTTCAGGTACACAGTCATTGAAGCTTGGGGCCTGAAGCAAAGGCTATAAAACTTGAATGATATGTGTAAGGTTTGCTGGTTTTGATTTATTTTACAGTCATGGTTTGAGTCAGAGTCAGTCTGCATTGTGTCAGTTTTCAGTCTTTGAAGTATTTTTACCATATTTCCCAATGGATAAGGCTACTAGTCTATGGTTTTGTTGGCACCTCCAAGGAGCTACCATCCCCATTGGAGCCAATGTTAGTGTCAGTCTTGTCATACTGCCATCAGTGATCAAAATCTACTGTTTTGCATTTGTGTAGTAGGAGTATCATACTATAACTTTGTATCGCTCCATTAGGTCATGGATTCACTGATGGTTGGGGTCACTTCATCAGTTTTCCCTCATGAAAATACTTGCTAGTTCTCCTCTCTGTGGTCTTCAGTAATGATTCATTTTCACTCTGTAGTTAATTTTATTAGGTCGTAGGGTTTGGTCTCATTAGGTTTTAGGGTTACACAATAGTCAAATTGATGATGAAAGTGTCAATAAGTATCAGCAGGGACATGAGGATGCCAAATAAACTCAAAAGCATGGTATCTAGAAAATTCAAAGAAGTTGTTCTTTTAAGCTCAATGTAATTTTCACCTAAAAACATGTTTTGAGGTGAAAAAAAGGTGCTTTGTTTTTATTATCATTTCTTATGTAATTTTATGTTTCCATATGTAATAAGTTGAACTTCAAATCTTCTATTTCCATAAAGCCAATGTAGTCTTTCGCAGCCCATCACCAAGGGCCAAAGGGGATTTTTCTCTTCCTGGTTTTCAAAGGTGTTATCCACATGAATTTCACTTCAAATCATATTCTAACCATTTTGATTAGAAGTAGCTCAGAAAAATATTTCCAATGGTATATCATACTCCTGAAATCGGCTTATGGATTGGAAAATATGACCAAATGAATAAAGGGCTCCAAAAACACAATTCTCCCCTTTTTTCCATTATTTCGTTGGCCCTTTAGACTTTAAAATTTTTTCCTTTTTATATGTTTTTCCCTTTACTGCAAATTATTTACATTTCCATCTCCTACAACCCCTATGTGATGGATCATCGCCGATGCGATCGCATCACACATCGCCCATTTCATTATCGTATTTCTTGTTGCACTGTAACTCTGCCTTCCCCCTTCCCCAATACGATAATCGCGCATCGCATATCGCGATCCCCCACCAGCACTTAACTTCATCTCCTCATTTCCATCGATTTGATTATCGCTCATCGCAACATCGCACTCTCCAATGCTAACTCCGCACTCCTGACTTCCATCGATGCGTTAGTCTTCGCTCATTGCATCGCGCGATTGCTCCTCGCAGCACCGAACCCTGCCATCTTGCTCGATTTCTCTGATGCGATCATTCCACCATCACTTCATCGCTTCCATAGCTCATCACTCCATTCCCATCGCATCGGCCTATTCTCCATCGCTCATCGCATATCGCGATTTCCTTCGCCAAAATCTTTCCACTCCTCTTTGCAATTGTGATTGTGATTTCCGAGCCTACCATTTCCTTCCGCTCTTTCCAAATAAAAAGGGATCTTATCTGTTTAAAAGCCACATTCATTTTATTGGTCTTAAAATGGTTTTCTTTAGAAAATGACTACATTACTCCATTTCCATCACATCGGCCTATTCTCCATCGCTCCACCTTGCATTGTATCGCTCATCGCTCCATCGCATATCGCAATTTCCTCCGCCAAAGTATTCTCGCTCCTGCTTGTGATTGCAATTGCGATTTCCAAGCCCCCCAAAGTCTTTTGATATTTTCAAAGGAAAAAAGGGTTTTTCTTAGTTAAATGAGGAAAATTAGATTTCATTGGTTAAAAAGGTTTTTCTTCGGCAAAAGGGTTAAAAGGGGCGGACATTCTGTTGAGACTGTAAATAATTGTGAATATAGAGATTATTATGGTGTCAACCATGAAACAACAACAAATGATAAAAGAGGTCGCAGGGTTCCAGATCTGTTTTCTTTCATTTGTCGGGATAAATTGTAACAGTTGATACTTCCAGATGGTCGGATATATATTTTCCTTTCTTTCAGAGGAATATTGTTGGTTTTTTTCTATCTTCAGGTTTTGGTTTGGGGGTAGGTGAAATAGCTCCTCTTTCTATAGATTTTCCCCCTGCTATTTAATGTAATTGTTCAGTAATTTGTAGAGTTTGGAAAGGTTTGGAATCACTGGGATGCTCTAAGCTTGATTGTACATATTTGTAACCAGTTTGGTAGGGAATTAATAAAGATTTGCAGCTATTTTTTATGGGATCCCTATGGTATGGAAATTTAGCACAGTTTCTTCTTTTATAATCATTTGTTAAATGTTATGTATGCCATCATTCATTGCATTGAATTATGTTGAATGTTTTCAAGTTAGATAGGTAGAATCCATTGTTACAGTGCTCTGCCTTGGGAAATCATTCAATATTTTATGTTTTCTTCTGTTTGAGAAGGATTCATCTAATGTGCCCTCCTAAGCTCCTCACCAGTCTTAAACACTTCACATAATTAAGCCAAAGGTGTTAAATTCCATGCCTAACCTAACCCATAGAATACTCTGCATTTCTTATTTAATTTCCCAGACTTAAACTGCCCAACTCCATCTGATCCAAGAACACCAAAAAAATCTATCAAAACCTTTCAAGCTACTATACATAGCCTAAAATCAATTTTCACAGTCATCCTTGACTTAGATTCCGTACGGAGAGAGCCCTCTCCCTGCCTTGTAGGGTTAGCTACAAGGTTAAGCGTGGTTTTTGGTTACCTTGGCTTTCCTCCCTTCAGCCTGAGGTCAATATAGGTGCTAACATAAGGGCAGGAGGAAAGAAGGAAATTGAGCCAGGGAATCAACGTTGCTCCACAATAACCAACATTGACTCTGATTGAGGTAATAATGCATGAAGTCCTAGTCCAATCTGGGAATGATGATGAGGGATCCGTTCCTTGTTCTCTATTCCAGTCCATGATGCCCAGAGGTGCAAGGGGATTTTGGTCACCTAAACGGTTGGTGGAAGATGTTGTTGTTCCCCTGGTATTAAGATTTGTTGACATGGCCAAAATTGGCCTAGACACGACTGAACTAGAACAATTGGAGGTTCACCAAGAAGCAATAGTTCCTATAGAAATATCAGAAGACAAAGGGGTCAATGAATTTTTCAACCAAACAGCAGAATTTTTTGGGATAAATGGAGAAGAAGAAGGGCATGTGGGTCCAGGTCTCAGCCAAGAGGGTTTGACGAAAGAATCGGGAGAAGATACTGGTAGTATTCCACTGCCTTCTGAGCCTATCATAGGTCTAGAACCTAGATTTGTTGTCGAACAAGAATGGGTTGAAATGTGCGAGAAAAGAAGGTTACCTCTTAAAAAGAGGTACCAGTTGCAATTCAGTGAAACCATCAGACTGAAAAGAGAAGTTCGGAGCTTGAAGAAGCAAGTTTCACAGCTAAAAAGGAACGTAAAAGTTTAAAAATGGAGTTCATTAAAGCCGAAGGTTAAAGTCTCCACTGCAGCCACCCAGACTGGCCTAATCAAATAATTGTTTGAAGGTCATGAATTCGTATTGGCCGCCAAAAATTAGAAATGGATGTCTACAGCAAGTGACCATAAGAAAGAAAAATATAAGGTTTGAGTAGAGACAAATGGAGTCATTACAGGGTACATAGATCAATTATATAAGGCTCGGCTGAAGCAGGCCAAATAGAAGGCTATGATAGAAGAGTTGGAAGAAAAAATTCAGTTCCTAAAGACAGATAAGGAGAAGATGTTCTCCCTAGCACAATAGGTAATGGCCTGCATACCTCCTACACATGGCTATGCCTTATTCCTTCATGAGAAGTTTCTTTAATTTTGTCTTGAAAGTATATATATAAGGATATCTGGTACAAAATTGAGGACCCCATTCATTTTCTCCATATTTTGAAAATTCATGATGTTATAGGACAACATTTAATGTGTGAGCTCTACATGCATGGGTATTATTTAAAGCATGATCAGTCCTTTAACCCCATTCCATTTTTGGGGGACATCCATTTAATGGCTTTCACCTCCTATACCATCAATCAGATTAAATGGAGAAAGGCCTGGGATATATTTGAAGAAAATCAAGCTGGAAAACCATTAATCGTAAGAAGAGAGCATGGTCAATCCACAAAAAATTACAATAAACATTATACCTTTCTATAGATTGAGGGCCGAAAGGAACACATGATGGCAACTCAGAAGTGGTGTGCTGACCTATGTGTTGGCCAGATTACGACTGTTGTGTAACCAGCTCCAAAAAGAGAAGAAAAGAGATATCAACGCCTTAGAAATAAGCCACTTCGAGGGGGCAACCTCCAATACATTACATAAATGAACAATTCTTGGATGATACAAATGAAAAAAACCTCCTTCTATATATAGGATTCCATAGGTACACAATTAATCCTAGTGGGGCCACAATGTAAATCTCTTGAACCTATTAATAATAATGTGGGCGGGAATAATAACAATAAGGGGGTTACAGGGTACAATAATAAGAATAAGGGGCTACACTAAAATAGTAATAAGGGGTTACACTATTCAATATGGGGACCCAACATGTCCCTCTCCTTAAAGCAAGTGTTGTCCTCAACGCTTGGGTGTGACCCTGTGATAACCCAAAGCATAAAATTCTCATCCTCCAACAACAGTGCACCTGCGGAAATTTCTTCCACTAACATAAGAGTCCTCTAAGAAAATAAGAAATTGGTGGCCCTTTTTCTATTTCTTGTTTCTTGTTGCTTCATAACTTCTTTCGATGTCATGTTGATCTTCTGTTGTATTAATTAGTTCACAAAAGTTGGGGTTTTATCCTTTGAGAGTTGGAGAACTTGTTGCTTTGGATATAGAATGTGATCTTCCACTAATTTATCATCCATATTTTCTATTATTTGATCCTTCAAACCATCCAACTTAGCCTCCATTTCTACTTTTAAACCATCTATTTCATCTTCAATTTCTCTTCGTAAGATCGAAACTTGTTGCACTTGGTACCGTAATTTTCATATCTCATACTGCAACTCTTCCTCTTCATGCGTCATAGTATAGCTTTTTGAGGGATTAATGGGTATGGAATTATTTTTATGGGACATATTTTAGAACCCAATACTGATATATATTCTACAATATGCCCTTGGAATCAATTCAAATTGATTCTTCATAAACTTATGCAATTCGGAAAGAAAAAAATATACACAACTTTTTCTTGCTTTTGAGGAGCTCAATATTGAAATTATGTTATATCTGTGATTGTGGCTATTAAATATTTGAAATTTAGCACTGAAGTATCCCTCTGAATTATGTTTTGAATGCCACAGGTCTGACTTGATTTGGATTCTCCAAGACAAATTTATGTCCAATCTCCCACAATGACCTAATTATGGACTAGTTCAATATAGCGAACTTGTACGACTTGAAACGTGTCACTGTTTCGTCCTTCGCCTATGAAATTGATAAGCACGAAACGACAGTCCGTGTGATTGTGACCAATTTTTACGTCACTCCAATCTGATGCTCAGAGAGAGAGTAATGAATATTTTCCCACGATCACCTCTTTGAGATGAAATTTAGGAGCCTGAAAAAATACTACCTTCCGCAGATCATATCTCCAAAAATATTGCGAACCAAGATCTAAAATTTTTTTATGATGTTCCTCAGGATTTCTTCTTTGCACCCTATTAATTTTAGCTTCTGATACTTCGTAGAAAAAAATTTATAGCGCAAATTCCATGATGACCTGTTTAGGAGCTTGAAAAAATACCTAACTTCCACAGATCATATCTACGAAAATATTGCGAACCAAGCTCTGAAATTTTTAGAAAATCTTCCTCAGGATTTCAGCTTCACACCCTAAAAATTTCACCACGAGCTTTAGAAAAAGCTTTCTCTGTAAGACTACTGACGACTTTATTTGACGGCAGCCTGATTCAGCTCAGAGTGCAAGTATTGCCAGCACTTCAAACTCGAAAAGAAGAAAGAATACTCGTCCTCAGCGTAACCAGAATAAACAGCGAAGAGGAAGCCTCTAATACATATTACATAAATGCACAATTCTTGGATGATACAAATGAACAAACCCTCCTTCTATATATAGGAGTCCATGGGGCCACAATATAATCCTAGTGGGGCCACAATGTAATCCTAGCCGACCTAACAATAATAATGTAAGGGCACAATAATAAAAATATGGGGGTTACAGGGGTACAATAATAACAATAAGGGGGGCTACACTAACATAATAAGGGGCTACACTATTAATATAGGGACTTAACAACGACATTTCGCAAGGTAGCGTTGGATAGTTGTCAGAAAAGATGGATGTTGTCTTCTTCCGCTGTTAGGGGAAGAGAACCATCAAGAGCTCCTAACTTTGCACATGCCTTGGAAAGAATGTTGTGTTATGTGGCATGTATTTAAACCTATGGGGTTAGATGGATGGGATTGAGATTTCGATTTCCCCTTTTACAGCTGTCAGTTGAACAGTATACTCCTGCTTATAACATTGAACCTGACTGGTGGAAAGACATTGTTTTGACAGAGGGATATAAGCCACCAGGAATAGAGATGACTATAGAATATGACCTTGTAGAGCTTCATGTCGATCACAGTCAGTCCAAATCTGACCTGAGGAGACAACGCGGTGTATGAGGACATGCAGATAGATCAGTCGGGGGGAGATGTTGGCCATCGGATTTGTATACTTTATTCTCTCATTTTTACCCTACCTTTCTATCTCTTTGTGCCATTATTCATATTAAAAGAATTGGGTAAAACACTTTCTCCTATGTTTTGTGGGATATTTGATTAATGATGTACTTGTCATGGAGGTTTTACCTTTCTATGTATTAACTCCTATATTTCTTTAGATTTGGCTACAACAGGTGTGTTATGGCCGCAAGACAGGGCACAACCCATCATTTTCCAACCTTATTTACTGCTATTGCATAACAACCATGGATGTATCAACGTTATCTTTGGGATTCTTATGGTTTCTTGTTGGGAAATCCAGTTTCCATTGTAACAATGTATATTTTTGTAACAAAGGAGCTGTTGGGAGAATTTGGGGGATATCAGGGTTATGGTATAAAGAAGCCTTTGGGCTGTGAATCGACAGACCCCTTTTTACACAGATACAGATCTTGTAATTAATATTCTTTTATTAATCAATACACAGAAGCTCATTTTTTCTCCTATGACACTTGAGTTTCTGCAGCCCTGATCCAAGAGTTGGGCCCACTCTTGTGATTAGGTGTTGTGTTCTTCTTTCTATCGTTTTCTTTTGGCACTGTGTTTTGTGGGACTCGTTAATTGCTGTTACAGTTACATTATTGTTGTGGATGTTTTTCATTTATGCAATTTATTTATTGCTATTACAATGATATTTGTGGTATAGATTAAACCTGTGATTCACAACAGACCATGTGCTTGTATCTACATATACTTTTCCATTAGTCTTGAAACAACTAATGCCCTCGGGTTGATAATGTATGTGGGAAAAAGGATTGAATCTTGATCATATGCAGACACCAAAAATACTGAATCCATTCTATAAGCCTTTGATGAGATGCATATAATTTATTTGCACAAATATGAGAATTTTTAGGAATGTGAGATAGTCAAAGAGTATGTGGAGGAAGAGGGTGAAGATGAAGAAGTTGGAGTTTGTAATATTCAAGAACCGATTTCAAATGAAAAATTTGGAGTTTTCAATATTGGAACACCTATTTTAGATCAATATGAAGTTTGTATCATGCCACCATTTGATACATTACTTAAAATTTATCCGAAGACAAAGCCTTTGGGGGATATCAAAATCTTTCTCTAAATTTTGGTTAGGTTACTCATTCCTTTACTTTTTGGTAAATCATACATTTAATCTCATTTTTTGTTAGTACTTGAAAACATTTCTTCTGAGTACTCCTCAAATTTTATCCTAGTTCAAAAGTAGGTATTTTATGAATTAAAACACCATAATTTTCTATTAAACATTGATGCTTCTCATAGTTAATAATTCTTTTGGGACGTTCCATTTTTGTCAAATTTTGGTTTGGCACAAGGTATAGTGTAAATGTGACCATTTGATATATTTCATTCGTAAAATATTGCTTTTAAATCTTGTGTCTGAATATAATAATTTTAGATCGAGTTATTCTGTTAATCACTCTATGGGGATGTGTGACAATTTTGGTGGATGGGGCCATTTCAAGACAAATTTGGTTATGGGATCGAAGAAACTATTAACAAGAAAGGAAACCTAAATTACATTTTTAGAGGTGACAATCAAAGGCAGATCTCTACCAACCATAGTGTGCGACAAAATAAAGGTGTCTCCCCAACCTCTTACAATATAGAAACACAATGTGGGGCATGCTTGAAAGCTTTGACGCTTTGTCCATTTCATTTATTCCGAGAAAAGAGAATCCACTTTTTGAACATTTGTAACAATCACATTTTGTTTTATGATATCCTTTTTTCGTGGTTTAACACACACACTGATATATATATAATGTGAAATCACTTTATTTATAGATTCACTTTTTGTATAATATTAACATATATAATCTACTTAAGATAAGAAAAACGTATAAAACTATGATACATTACTTAAATAAAATATTCCTAACTTATAATGGGAAATATTTAACAAATTCTCTTTTAAGTCATACTACTAGGACTCCAATACTATTGCAATAACTACAAAAAAATAGAGCAAACACTTTTGTGATTGTTTATCACTTCCTATATCAATGCAAATATAGTTTTGAAAATTAAATCTAAGTTATTTGTGTAAAATCTTGCATCATTTGAGTCTCTTCCTACATTAATACAACTTCTTTAGATAGATGATCAACATTTGAGTTCAATTATATATATATATATATATATATATATATATATATATATATATATATATATATATATATATATATATATATATATATATATGTATATATATATATATATATATATATATATATATATATATATATATATATATATATGAAAAAATTATCGAAATTGTTTTTTTCCTTCATAAATTGATTTCTAATTGGAATTGATATTATAGTCTTAATTTTACATTTGTTGTCTATCTAATTTATTAATATCTTAAAGTCTCCCAGTGCCTATAAATATTTTTGTAGTTATTTTTTCATAAAAATATAAAATATCTAAAACTTAACTATAATGTATTGATAAAGAAAAAATAGTGTCCCCTACATTATAAATATTTCTAGATCTTTGGTATGCCCCTAAGTCAACATGGATTTTGATAATTAATTATGTGTTCGTTTCATATTATATAATGTTTTTTGTTCAAATCTTTAGCTACCTTTAATAGCTATCTTGATATTCTGGGCAACTTGTGTAGGTGTCATTTAAGGCCTTGAAATATCAAGTTGTTAAATAATGCAATGTAAAGAGTTATAAGCATTTGTAGATTCATTATTTATTTTATAATATAGACAACAACAAAAAAGTCAATTGACGTTATTTGTTGTGTAAATTTTTGTTATAAATGACTTTGATGCAAAATAGAATTTTCATTGTTTTAACTAAACACTTACTAAATCTTAACTTTGTGAATTCAACAATAAAAATATCCCCACTTACGAACTTTAACAATTTTATTTGTTTTAATATTTTAAAGTAGTAACCTAAATTCAAAATTTAAAGAAGATATAAATTATTATAATGTCACTTAAAAAATGGATCTTTGGAAATCATAAGTTTTAATAATTAAAAAATTTAATATCTCTATGCATGGGCATGAGGGGAATTGTTATACTTATGCTATCAATTAATTTTTGCATAAGAGGGAGGTACTAAATTTTCATATTATACTTGTTTAATATTTAAATTTGAAAGATTTTCATTTATATATGTGAATAATTTAGGTATTTTGTTATATATATATATATATAATAACAATACTAATAATAATGATAACTTATTATTATTATTATTATTATTATTATTATTATTATTATTATTATAATGTAACACATTTATGTGAAAACTAAATATTTAATTTACTTTTACCATATATACGTGTAAATTATGGGGTATATGGAAATTTTACTCGGAAACTTTAATACTTAAAGTTTATTTTAATTTTAGATAAAAATGGTTATGAAAATTACTTCCTCTCTCCCTAGAGATAAAACATCTCAGTGAGAAAAAAATCCATGGAAGGAAGAGAGAAGAAATTGAATTATATGAAAATGACATTGTTAAGGTGAGGGAAGATATTTCCAGATAAATTATTCTTGAGTTGTAATGAGAGCAAGTGGAAGCCCTAAGACCGACTTGAGAATCTGTGAGTTCTAGCCTACATTCGATGGCCTTGATGCTTGAGAAGAAACCTTCATAGGAAATTTTTCATTTTTTTGGTTGTGGAATTGAAAATATCAGGTGGGGGGGGGTGGGGAGGGGAAGAGATAATTGGACGTTATTTCCATTCTCATTGTTGCGAGGAGTGGTATATCTTCTTTTTGAATTCCTGAATTCCTTGGTTGCTTAAGCCTAAATAGATAAGTATATTCGTGTATGTTCATATATTTTTTCTACAAATTATGTCATTTTTTAAATTAATTTAGGAAACATTTTTTGTAAACTATTTTTTTTATTTTGTTGTTCAAAGATGGCAAGAAGATAAAAATATAAGTATTACACAAACATTCCTTCTAATTTTTTATGGAATACTGAGAACTGTGGTCACTTGTTAAAGCTACATGTTATTGATAACAATGTGTGTTTTACATGGTAAATGAAAATTTGAATTATTTTCTACCTACACGAGTCTTAATTGATAAAGGAGAAAAGTTTGTCAATGTAGGAATTGATACAACTTTGTTGGGTTTGGGTTAGAGCCTATACCAATTTGACTGAGACAACAACCAAGATTCAGTCCCTCTTCACCTAGAGTGATAAAAGAAATTTCTAGTTAATTCATCCGTAAAAGAGATGTTATAGAAGGGCTTATATTTCTTTTTAAAAAAGATGACATTGTTATACCATAATAAATTCTCTATTATTTTTACTATTGTTCAATCATTTAATCTTGTAAGAGAATTTTGGGTTAGTTCCTTATCCAAGAAGTTACCATCAACCCATGAATAGTATTTCAAACCTTACAGATGCCATAATAATTAGTTCTCAAAATTACAAATGCATATAAAATATAGAAACACTAAGTATTTTTAGTAAATGTAGTAAACTTAGAAAAAACTAAAATTTTGAAACACGACAAAGAATAAAACCCATACAACGATAACCATAAGGTCAATATAATGACAAGTTGTAAATTTTCATTAGTGTTGTAGAAGTGAAAATAAATGTAGTGTCCCTTCTTGGTTAGACAGCTTTGATGACACATGGAGAGGGTGATTTTGATGTAGTGATATAAATATTATGCATGTCAAACTTATGTATATGCTTCTAAAACTTATGTATATGCTTGTAAGCTATAGACTAGATCTGCGTTCTTCTGAGAAAGACTGAATTTGGTAAGAATGATTTTGGTTAAGTGTATATTATCAATGTTTTCTATTTTGGTATCCTAGTTTGGACATAGGTGTATGACATGGAGTGTATTCCATGATTGAGACATATAGATACATGGATGATCATGGTTACGTGGAACATATGGTTAATTATGTTTCAAGTATGATACATAATTTGTATGATTATATATGATTCATGTTGTAGTTAGCAGGATGTGGGAGGGGGTCTGGTTATTTACAAACAAGGATGCTCGGATTATAAATGACTGTGGAAGCCATGATACATGATTTGCATAAATATGTATGCTTAATATTATACAAATTAGGATATGGCAGGGGACGTTGTTATTTACAAACAAGTATGTTTAAATTACGAATGTCTGTGGAAGTCATTTATATAAAATAAAAATGACTAGTCATGCACAATTCTTTGTCTTGGAACAATACCTTACCAACAAACCATCATATGGGTATAAGCTCTCAATGAATACCTTGAGGTGAAGCAAAAAGTTTCAAAAAGATTAGACGAGAAGACATGGAAATTAGGGTGCGAAGTCTTAAACCCATGAAAGATAAAGACATGGAGCATTGGATCTATAAAAAAGGATCAGGTTACAGATTCCATAATATTTAAAATATCAAGGCGTTGAATCTTGGATCCTTAGAGTAGATGAGGGCGCAAAGTCCTCAATCTAATAAGGCACGAATATGCATGCGATAGGGATGTGGAATTGATATTCTCGAAAAGAACAATAGTCCTCATGGGAAACTCACAGATAAATTTCCTTAATAAAATCTAGTTTCTCACAATTATCAGGTGAATTTATAAAACTCGAAATTAATGCCTAACATATCAAGTACAACTTTGTAAAAATAGTAAATCACATTACATCAATTGCTAATCAGGTATAGTGAAAATAAAATCACTTAACATATGACTAATCAATCCTAATATTTCAATATTGACTTAATCATAAATATTATTATTATCTTTTATGACACTGTGATATTATTATTAAAATGAATTACATGTCACCTTCATCACCTCAATCACTCAACACCTCTCTACTTGATTACTCTCATGGCTCTACATAACTCTCTCTCTTAATGATACATTACAAACATGGCATATTCCTCTTACACTCATTAAAATTATGTCATAAAATATTCCTCTTACGCTCTCTTTAATGCATATCTCACACTCTCCTTAACTAAGGCATGCATACCTCTCCTTAATGGCATGATTTCCACTCCTCTAAATGGAATATATTATTTTTCCTTAAGGAATTCATATTATTACTCCTTTATAACAATAATTTGTTTCTCCTCTTATATATGTGTCTCATGTAATCTTACTTGGGGGAAAAAAGAAGCACATTGTAATAACAAGATTTGGAGAGACTTAAAGAGGATTGTGAGAGGGAAAGTCTTGGAGAGTAGCGAAATTTTCTTGAAATGAATATGAAATTATTAAACAAAATTACTAGCTAGCTCTACCTGGTGGAGTTGACCATGGGTGGTATCAAACTTATCTCCCTCAGATTTCCTTGTATAGCTATCCACACCTATATATTCTGGTACTACTTGTGAGCTCTTACAACTCGGGGGTTCCAAGGGGAGAAGCTCTCCCTGGATACGGATGGCTAGAAAATTGAATGGTTCAAATGAGTTGGTTAAGGAGTTAGATAAATAACATATTCTCAGTGATTTGAGTTGAATATATCATCGGGTTTATATTGGACTGTCTTGAAATTTTAGTATAGCATCGACATTAAAAAAAAATAACTTGAAATTGTTGTAAGTATCTAATTTTGGTTTAATCGTATGTTATATAGAATCTTATTGGCTTGTTAAAACAAAGACTAAGAGTGGTGTATATGTATGGATATGTAGATCTGAAGTTGGAATTATAATTGGTGTAGTTTATTGTACTAACCTTGGTATTTTAGCATTTGAGAAAGGAAATAAAACTTATAATTTCTAATGATAGTTAAAGTAAATAATTGTCAAAATATTTGGGTAGTATTTTCATGAGTTATCATTTTATTTCATTTTAATTTAAATAGGTAATTAGAGACATGTTTTAGAAAGGGTTTGAGGATATTTTTCCATGTGTTTGGAAAAATATGTGAGTGGGAAATGTTACCATTTTGTTTATATGAAAATAATTATTCATGAATAAGTGTTAACTTGTAGCCTACCATAGAAGTAAGGAAATAGACACATTTCCAAAGTATATGTCGACAAATCATTGGATCAACCCTTAAAATAAGAATGCAGAAATAATGCAAGCCAAGAGTTTCAAAGAAATTAATCGAGTTAATTTAAGTCATTGTGTGCTTGAAATATTTTCAAATGTATATAACAAGTATGGATACGTAATGAATTAACATAATCATCACTTGTTAACTCTTATTTTGGATTGAATCTCTCTATGCATTACAATAGCTCATGATGCTTGCCATGTGATTGTTGGAATTATTGAATGAAAACAATGCTGCATGAATCTCAAAACCATTCAATTCACATACAATACATGAAATGATTTAGAAATAATTTAGGAAATACATAAGTAATTATAACTTAATTATCTGTTACTATTGTTATTCATGGTTGTATATTCAAGCTTGCATGCTATCTATTTGACAAAATATGTAAATGACATTTGAGGAGTCAAAATATTTTCTAATTTTAAAGAAATGAATCCATGGGTGGTTTCGTAATTATTCAAGTTAAAAACACTTGGTATTCATCCCATATGGACATGTAACCCCCAATTTTATTAAAAAAAAAAAAAAATCAAACCTAAATCATAAATCTCGACGATTTTGCAAATCGATGATGCCACCTATGTTTTCATATTGTAAAGTTTTTGGTGAAATAGTTATATTATTTAGTCTCTTTTCTAAGATTCCAACATCAAAGTTTTAATTTATGAATTTTATGATTTAAATAGGTTGAATAAGGATATCAAATTCATTGTTACCATGTTTTTGACAAAACACCTTAATGTTTGTATATTACATGTTTACGCAGTGTTTGAAAAAAATGCCTAAATGGTTTTAGATTGCATGCTTGCAAGTTTTTTGTCAAAAGGGCTCAATGGATCTAGATTGTATGCTTTAAATTTTTTAATCAAAAGGAATCAATCACTGTAGCTTTTGCACATATAAATTATTAGATTAAATGTCTTACTTACTGTTGCGTTTATATACTAGAAAATTATGAATCGATTCTTTAATGGATGTAGCTTCCTATTTCAACATCATTTTATATGAATGTGAAAATGAATGTAATAATTTGCTGAAGTGTGAATATATAATAAGATAGTTTTTAATTTTATTATCTAAGGTTTTCATAAAGGAAATGGGGGTTGTTTTTTTTGGTAACAAATTTTACAGTGAACCAATTCTGTAGGATTTTGTTCAAGTGAGCATAATAAGTTTCATCTAAGATGGATTTATTCATGGATGTTTTCCTATGATTTAATAAGTGTATAAAACAAATATTGTTCCCAATTTAGGAAATGCCATTATTTAATTTCTCACTTTTTAAAGAATAATATGCTTTTGAATTTGCAACAATGGTTTCTCTTGTTGCAACATTTATTATACAAGTCTCATGATTGAAGCAATACCATTGATTTTTTTTAAATATATCATATGTATTATATTTAATTTAAAGAGAGGGATATTCCTCCTTCATTTATCTTGTTACAAGTAGGTTAATACTCATACCCTCATTTGTGATTTTTTTGATAGATACATAATATTTAGGGTTCTTGTCACATGAATTTGTGATTATGATGTCAAGAGTCAGTAAGTGGAACTTATTTAGCACAATATAGGAGAACAAATAGGTTTATATAGCTTAATTCTCACACATGGTATTATGGTGGCATTTATTTCCAGTCTTACTTAGATCCCACGTATAAGTATGAAAAGATCACATGCTTATTTTAAACATGAGGAGAAATGTGTTTTGTAATAGGTTTTAAGAGAAAGTTATCCATGAATTCATATTTTATATTCATATATTGAAATAGATGAAGGAACATGATCACACGATAGCTTAGTTATTCATATTATGGGTAAAAAAAAAAAGAGTAATAGTGTTCAATATGACATTTACTTCTCTATAGTATTGATGGTTGGAAATATGGGACCCTACACATGGTATCATAGAAAGCTACAACACTAAGGCCTAATGGGTCAACATGCTTTCTTATAGGTTGATGATGTATGAATGTTTATTTTGCATGCATGGTTAATTACTGTGTATGTCTACTTTGGAGCATATTGGTTGCATAAGGGATATTATTATTATGTCATTTGGAAACTCATGAATGAAAAATAATTTTTTCTTATACTTATTAATAATTTTGTTAAGAAAAATTATTGGAACTATGTTAAATGACTTGAAGACATGTTGGGAAAGGATGTGCTTGAGAAGTTGGGGTTAAAAATAACCTTGTGAAAGGATTCATTTTCAATGGGTGAATCAGATATATGGATTGTATGCATGGTTTCATACATGTTTAATGCATCATTATCAATGTGATAAGGGCTTACTAGTCATCCTTACTAGCTGAAAATGTATCTACTAAGAAAAATATTTGCCTAATATGGACTATAGTACGGTGACCTTGGTGTGTATTCTTTTGGAATGTGTAACTTATGTAAGGTTGAGATTTAATTAACGTGATGATTGAGTTCGTAACGTTAATTTTTACTTGTTTATTATCTACACTAATGGAAAATTAACAAAATTTACCTTAAAAGATATCACTTTTAACTGTGAATGTAGATTCACAAGTAATGTATGTGCATTAATTTGATGTGTTAAAATATAATCTGGGAATAAATTTTTAACGAGTAATAATGCAATTCATATGATTCCTTTGACAATATTTTATTATTATTTTGGGTTCACATTATGCATCCAATAACTTGAAATTACTCAAATAATAGGTTGTGGTATTCCTACTAAAAGAGAGGCTTAAATGACTTGTGCATGAATGGTTTTGGAAGCCATTTTAAGGAACACTTGAAGTTTATGTTTTTCTTAAGTTATGTATGGGTGTGGAATCTATACTAGAATATATCTATGAGCTAATGTATGGATGTGGAGTCCATAATAAAATATTTCTATGATTTAAGCAATGAGGTAAGGTATGGGTGTGGAATCCATACTAACATATATCTATGAGATCAGTAATTCTTATGGTTAGAATGAACAAATTATTTTGATCGAATCTCATAGATATCATTACGGAGGATTGATTATGTTTAATTAAAGTTCAATTGCTAGAGTTTCGTAAGATGAAATTTCTTGAGATTTAAATCAATTGTTTTCATTTTATTACAAATGAAGATACTAATATTGGTATAGTGAACACCATTAGGTGGTTTAGAATGTTTGGAATAACTGATTTTGATATATGGAGTCAAGTGTGAACTAGGTACCTATCCTCTAGTATTGTAATTATTTTGCATGTGTTGGATTTAAATAGAATCAAATTGATTTTAAAATTATTCAAATGTTAAAAAAAAAATATTGTGATAAGTTGATGGAATATCTTTTCTATTGGGTTAAGACAAATCGGGTCTTAAAAAGCCATAATAGTCTCCTTAATAATTTTTTCAATTGCATATTGGTTGAATTATATTTAACTAAATTAATTAGAGAAACTATGAGGTTTGAAATTATTAACTTTTCTAAACTATTGTTAATTAGGGGATAGGGTCAAAATCGATATTTTTTATGGACTTGATGAACCGCTTTCCTGAAATTTGATTAACTTCTAAATTGTCAAGAGAATAACATGTTTAGAAGATAAACATGTTTTTTGGTGAGAAATATGTTTTAAATTTGAACTTAAAGGAAAAAAGTTTTGATATTATTGAAAAGCTTATTTGAGTTTTTGTTTTACAAGCATTATGCTTGTGGCATTTTTTGAGGGAGAAATTGAAGGAGAGTGAGATCACATTTTGATGCACTGGAATTGTCGCATGATTTAGAAACCTGAGATGATGTATAGTACATGGAATAGAAGAGATTGTTGGATTTAGTAATTTTTACTTGGATGTATAGTTGTATTAGTAGTTATTAGCCCTAAAAAATGTTGTAACCTCTTGAGAGGGTGGTAATTCTCCTTAATATATATATATATATATATAGGCTTAGATTTAGGCAAAAAATTCCCTTGTGATAGTCTAAATCTTCTTTGAACTCAACATGATTCTTCATAGTTTGATAAATTTATGGTTTTCGTAGCTTTCTTTTGTGTATTTATTGATAGTAACAAATAAGACTTGAAACCAAATGAAATGACTAATTATTGAATAGAAATAATAAGTGATTTTATAGTTGTAAAATAGGTTGACTTGCAGTTATCAAGGTAGATTCAATAATATAGATATCGTATTTCCATAATTATGAAAGTTGTTGTTGATTACAAGTGACTTTCGAAAAAATATCATTAATTTGTTTTTGGAATGAATATCTTCTAATAGAATCATACATAATTGATTTTCAATTAAGATAATTTAATGATAATGAATATTATGGGAACTCAGGGAATAGTCTATAATGCAACAATGGGTCAATGAGGACTGTATGGAACCTTAGCTTTTTAGTTAAATTTTTTTTTGTCTTGAACCTAAAATTGTGATTTTCGTAAAGAGTAAAAATTTAGTAAAAAATGTATATAGACCATAAATATTTTTATTTTAGGGATGTATTATTAAATGAAACTGAGAAAATTGGTTTGAGAAAACATAAATCAAGTGGGATGTACGACTGGGTTTTATATATGACATCATATTTTGCTACGTAGTATCACTAGCAATTGTATGTGGATGATTTGCTGCTTCTTGTATGAAAATTTGATTCTAATATGGGATGGACCATCATTATTTTTTATACAACCAATGTGTGAGCTATTCATAGCTTGGAAAGCTCAACACAATATAGAACCAATTATATGACACATGTAGGATTCATGAAAACTGCAAAAAATAAAAGCACATAGAATATTAAATTGTTATAGATAGCTTAAATAGGTGCCATAGAAATTACATAAAATACTATTTTGATGTGGCATTATAACTTGTATGGGTCATTTTTATATAAAATTATTTGAAATTTTTACTAAAACATGTCTAATATGCAATGGATATATTTTCTACTTTATTAAGAATTGTATGTTTTGGTTTTCATGGAGTTGATTCCAATGTAGAAAACATTAAAATTTGAATTGGAATTAAGAAAAAGATATAAATTACATATACAAAATGTTAACAGCTTATTGATAGGATAATTGAAAAGAATTAAGTATCTTAGGACTGTCGGAAAACTTGAGGTTAATTTTAGCACAAGAGGGGTAGTATGTAGTGTGACATTTTGGTGAGATAACTTTGATGACACTTGAAGATGGTGATTTCGATGTAATGATATTAATATTATGGATTTCTGAATTATTTATATGATTTTCTACTATAGACCTAGTTTAGGTCACACAGTTTCTATGTGCTTATGATAAATACTAATTTTGGTAAGACTAATTTTCATTAAGTGCATATTATCAATGTTTTTTCTTTTGGTCTCCTAGTTTGGACATAGGAGTATGACATGGATGGTGATCCATGATTAAGACACATAGCTCCATGGATAATCATGGCTATGTGGAACATATTTTTATTTATTATTTATGGTTGATACATGATTTGTATGACTGGATATGCTTAATATTGTACTTAGCAGGATGTGGCAGGGTGCTAATTATTTGTGAACAAGGATGCTCAAATTATAAATGATTGTGGAAGTCATGATACATGATTTATATTATTATATATGCTTAATATTGTACATAGCAGGATATGGCATTGGATGTGGTTATTTATGAACAAAGATGTTTAAATTATAAATGAATGTGGAAGCCATTTCTTTAAAACCAAAATGACTTCGAAAGTCATACACAATTATTATTCCTGGAACAATAACTTGCCAACAAACCATCATATGGGTATGGGATCACAATAAATACCTTAAGGTGAATCACAAATGTTCATAGAAGAGCATATGAGAAGCCATGGAAATTAGGGTGTGAAGTCTTAAACCCATGAAATATAAAGATGTGGAGTGTGTGATCTATGATAGAAGGATTAGGGAGAAGAGTCATGAATATTTAAAAGATCAAGATGTGGAATCTTGGATCCTTGGAGTAGATCAGGGTGAAAATTCCTCAATCTACTAAGGCATGAATATGCATGTGATAGGGATGTGGAGTCCCTATTCTCCAAAAGTGAAATACCACTCATGGGAAACTAAAGGATGAATTTCCTTATAAAATATATTTTCTCACAATTATGGAGTGAATTTCTAAAACTAGAAAGTGGTTTCTAGCACCTTAAATATGAATTTCCAAAAATAGTAAATCGCCTTGCATCAATTGGAAATCAAGTATAGTTAAAGGAAAATCACAGAACTTATCACTAATCAATCCTAGTAGTTCAATATTGACTTAATCATCAATATTATTATTATCTTTTATGTGACTATGATAGTATTATTAAAAGGAATTTCAAGTCACCTTCATCACCTCAATCACTTGACATCTCTCTCTTTAATTATTTTTATGGCTCTACTTAACTCTCTCTCTTAATGATATACTAAAAACATGACCAATTACTCTTACACTCATGAAAATCATGTCATGGAAGATTCATCCTAGTCTCTCTTTAATCACTATGTTTCACTACCCTCAACTAAGGCATGCATTCCTATCCTTAATGGAATATGTTACTTTTCCTCAATTCATGAATATTACTCCTCATTTATGAAAAGAATTAGTTTCTCCTCCTATGTGTGTCTCATGTCTTCTCACATAGCGGAGAAAAAGAGGTGCATTGTGATAGCAAGAGTTGGATAGAATTGAATGGGATTGTGAGAGGGAGAGTCTTGGAGAGTAGCCAAATGTTGCTGAAATGAATCTAAAATTCCTAAACTAATTTACTAAGTACCTCTACCTAGTGGAGTTGACCGTGAGTGGTATTGAGAGGAAGTGAAAATTTTATTCCTGAGTTTTCCTTGTATATATCTCTACTGCTATATTTTGGTATTGCTTGTGAGCTCTTATAGCTTGGGTGTTTTAGGTGGAGAAGTTATCCCTAGATATGGTTGGGTGGAAAACCAAATTGTATAAATGGGTTGGTTAAGGAGTCAAATATGGATCATATTCTGGGCGATCGGAGTTGAATATTGGAAACAGGTATAAATTTCATTGTCCTCTAATTTTAGTATAGTATTTAAATTAAAAAATAAAAAAGTAGAAATTGACATTGTTGTAAGCATTTAATTTTGGTTTAGTCTTATGTTATCTAGAATACTATCGAATAGTTAAAATAAAGACTAAGAGTGCTCTATATGTATGGATGTTTAGATCTAAAGTTGGAATTATTATCGGTATAGTTTATTGTACTGATTTTGGTATTGTAGTGTTTGAGAAACCGGAAAATATGCGAAGGTGGGTTACACATTTGTGAGAAACACATTCGGAAATTTTATTTTGGCCATAATTTAGCCGAACTATTCCTGCTGTTAACATTGACGGCGTATCGACGACATGGGTAAACAGATTTCTTGTCGGAGATGGGAAAACCATAAGCAACAGTTCAGTAGAACTAATAGTCCAACCGAATTAATAGTTCGGATGAAATTTTTAAAATAATTGGGTCGAAATTTTTGTTATAAATATACCGGCCCCCAAATTACAACAAATTTTTGTTACCGTTGCATTGCTTTGTTTGTCTCACTGCTCCATTATGTTGTTGTCTCAATCTGTTGTTGTCTCGCCGTTGCACTGATATTTTTCTCTCTCGCTGATCTGTTGTTGTCTCGATGTTACAGGGGCGAGGAGGGGAGCAAGCGAAGGTGAGAAGGCGTTATTTTTATGCTTAGCTTTTTTAATGTTTTTTTAGATTTAATTTTCTATGTTTGTAGGTGTGTTTTTAGGTTTTCTCTAATCTGTGTCTTTGGCGATCTGCGGCCTCTTCATCTCACTGTATCACTGTTTGCTTTCCATGCACACTCTCATTGTTTTCTCAACATGCGCATTCTCGTTGTCTTCAAATTTCTAAGTATTTCTCCAAATTGAAATGTCATGATCTGTAATAAAACAAATATTTCTTAAATTCAATTTATTTTAAAAAGAAATCAAGAATTTGCTACAATTCTGATGTTTGATATGGTGTAATTCAAAATGTATGTGGTATTCTTATTTCCATTTATATTCTTTGTTATTAGTCATTATCTCATTATTCTTCCTTATTTAGTCATTATTTCATTTATGTATATTTTTTTTCAATGGAAAAAAACCTCTACTGTATATAATGTACCAACACAATATTAGCTTGTACGAACTCCTTCTTGTTCTAGCCAAAAGTGAAACCTCGCGACAAATAATTATATATCTCTAAGTCTCTTGAAGAAATTATTTTATATTATTTGAAATAATTAGAACGTACTCTATATCAGACTCTTGAAATTTATACCACTGAGCTATCCAATCCATTACTTGATGATGGTGGTGAAGACCCACCTGAATCTTGTCCCAGTACTCCTATTTCTCATCATTCATGTGAAATGATTATGCATCTCATCCCAACTCTCCTCGAAACATGGCACAGAACCAACCTAGGTTAACTCAAGATGTAGTGGCCATCCTTGGAGATGTTCAAGACCTGCCAACTAGACCCAACATCTTCCAAAATACGATCTCGAAAAGAATTTTACTCTTTAAGATCATATGAAAAATTTTATGTTATTGGTTTTTGTGGTTAACCATTAATGAAGGAGTGATTAAGCGGTCCCAGAGGTCCATAAAACCTTCAAATTGGGTTACATTAAATATTATAACATCCTCCCTTAAACACAACTTGGAGGACCAAATAAAATAATTTACATTAGCATTCCCCTTTCATTTATAGGGACAACAAGATCAATGTTCAAAACCAATAGTCTGACGAGGACAAGGTACATAAATTCTCTTAAGAAAAGCCTTAAAAAGAACCACCTCCAAAACTGTGCACCATGATCATAAAATTGTTTTACAATAAATGATGAAGAAACAAGGGAAATGCACATCTAAACAAAATAGTAGTGGAAATTATATAAAATACTATCATCAAATATTCCTAGTTACGTAGTCAGCTAGACATTAATGATCAGGTCAGTTCACAATCCAAGCATCAAGTTGGTTTTATCCATCCCAACAAGCTCAACAACATGACCATTTAAAAAAAACTTAAGGATCAAATGGCATAATCACAACAGTCAATGAGGCTCACAGATAATTCCTCCAACCCAAAATGTCCTACTTGCAAAATCACGTCAACAACATTGTTCAATAGAAAAAGCCAATGGATAATGCAACAACATTAATGAATTAATCAACAGGAATAACGAGTAAAACTATATTAATGTCTACTCAATGATACACATATGTGTTAAGTCCTATAGCATTGGTTTCAATGCTACCATGGCCAATCATCACTCCAACCACAATCCGTCCTGCCAGTCAGTATAGTTCCAAGATGAAATCTCTTACACCTCTTTTGCAAAGATTGATATGAATCACTACCACCATAACAATCATTTTGACTCTTGTATTAGCCCCTCCTATTTCTATGATGAGGATGTCGATATGGAAAAGAGTAATGTTCCTATTTAACAAAAGGTTAATTATGTGATTCCTACTTAAGAAAAGGTGCATGAGTAAATTATTTCTTTTCATCATTATCTGTAAATGACTCCAAATCTGGCATATTATAATAAACAATATCAATAGAGTGACCTATTTATAAAGTAAATTATGATTAGGATAAGATTAAAATTCACTATGTATGCACTGATGGGTTTAGAGGATATGTCACTCTGATTCCAAAAAGAATTCTACAACAATTATGCTCACTGATATAATTCGTTGAACCCACTATCTTTGATGACCTAAGTTTCCACATGTGCTAGACAAATCTAGTATTCACATAAAAAATAATTTTCTTTCACTATGTTGTTGCCTCATCAATCATGATTTCATATCCACGAAATTTGCACAAACAGGGATGAATGATCAATTTGAAATAGGCCACAACTTAAGATATAAATTCACCCTTTGACAAATTCAAATATGTATGAAGTAAGAAAAAATGATCCAATATGCTTAAAATCATTCAAACATTGGCATTATTTTCACAATTCCATCACGTGAAAACAACACGAGCATGCTAATCACCCTCATGTATATCAATCCTAACCTTAATCTTCCATATTTTGTTGTACAAGTCATTAGATAACTAAATTCATACAACTGGTAATTCCATGCTTGATCCAAACCATGCATGATCAGTATCCAATATACATGGCACATCAAGTAGAGTTTGAATAGTCTATGCTAGTAGAGTATGCACTTTATTTGCAGACTTGCAACAATTACTTTTCCATTCTCCAAATGATCTACACCATATCTAAGCACCCAATAAATAGATGAACCCTTAGTAAATAAATTTGACCAATCCCAAGAGACCTACACTTCTCCAAGAATCTAAGCAATGGCTCTACCCATGTACGATTGGAGCCATGCTATGGATATTGAAAAACTCCCTTTATCACCCCTTCCTTAAATAAATGATAAACATGGTAAGTGGTTTGATCAAAGCTCCGTTTCCCAGATCATACGCTTTGGTTAGAAAAAAGTGAGATACTTCATTATGTACCTACCTCTTATACTTTGTCCTTGGCTTTCCCTTTTTTTGGGAAATACATCTCTTTCCATCAGTCAAGGAGTAATCCCTCCTGCATATTTTCTTATCTCATTGAACATCAAGGGTTGGGAAATCCATCATGCCTGGTAATATCATACTTCTATCCTTGGTTCAACAATTCAGCAGGAGCCACTGTAAGGAGAAATATAGGATCCATAATCATTTTTCTTACTATGGGCTAAATCCATAACTACTAATAGCAGTCCCTTGGCAAGGACAGTTTTGCGCCGACCAATGGCAGTGACAGAAGCAAGCATAATTATTTTATTTTATTAGTTCCAGATTTCTAAGAGTAATATCCCTATATTGTTCTTTGTTCATGCATCAATATATATATATATATATATATATATATATATATATATGGTTTTTTTATTATCTTCTATAATATGTTGTGTATGGAATAATAAACCTTCATGTTCTAGCCTTCTGAGAGAATGTCCCTATACTGTACTTTGTTGATGCATATATATATATATATATATATATATATATATATATATATATATATATATATATATATATATATATATATATATATATATATATATATATATATATATATATATATATATGGTTTAATATTTCTTATATATAATATTTATGTATGGAATAATAAACAAGGCATATTGTTATATTTTTATATACCATTGAATTCATTACACATACAGTGGGTTATTATCTGATCCTTGAGTAATCTCTAATCTCATAAGATGTAACCATTTCCAATTATATGACAACCTTCTTTTTAGATGAGGATTTTCAGTTGGTAAAGTCTTCCCATCAGATTGGTTTTGTGGGAAAGTTATTCGAATCTTTGTCAGGTTTACCAAGGTTCCTATTTAGAATCCACTTTATGTTGTGTGTACATGGTTTGCCTTAATATTTATGGGAGAAATTACGTGTACATGGTTTGCCTTAAATTTTTTGGGAGAAATGACATGTACATGGTTTTCGTTCAAGTTTATGGGAGAAATGACATGTACATGGTTTTCCTTAATATAATATATTTCTAAGGAAAATGTTAGTCTTTTTTGAAACCATGTACATGTCATTTCTCCCATTAAGGCATTTAATAGCGTTTTGGGAACCATGTACATGTCATTTCTATTTCATTTATCCCACAAAATTTAAGGAAAACTTTAAGGCAAACCATGTACATGTCATTTCTCCCATAAAATTTAATTTAATATCTTTTTAAGGAAAATGCTAGTGTTTTTGAAAACCATGTACATGTCATTCCCCCCATAAACCTTAGGGCACTTTCTAGTGTTTTGTGAACCATATACATGTCATTTATATGCTATTACTCCGATAAAATTTAAGGCAAACTTTAAGGAAAACCCTATACATGTCATTCTCCCATAAAATTTAATTTAATATATTTTTAATGAAAATGCTAGTGTTTTTTAAAACCATGTACATCTCATTTCTCTTGTAATATTTGAGGCATTTCTAGTGTTTTGGTAACCATATACATGTCATTTGTATGTCATTACTCCCATAAAATTTAAGGCAAGCCATGTAAATGTAATTTCTCCCATAAAATTAAGGCAAACTTTGAGGCAAAACATGTACATTTCATTTCTCCCATAAACTTTCAGGAAAACCATGTACATTTCATTCTCTCATAAACTTTAATTTAATATATTTTTAATGAAAACTCTAGTTCTTTAGAGAATCATGTACATGTCATTTCCCCCGTAAACTTTAAGGCATTTTCTAGTGTTTTGGGAACCATTTACATTTCATTTCTATTTCATTTCTCCCATAAAATTTAAGAGAAACTTTAAGGCAAATCATTTATATGTCATTTCCCCCATAAAATCAATGAAAAATTTAAGGCATGTCATTTCTATGTCATTTCTACGATAAAATTTAAGGAAAACTTTAAGGAAAACTATGTACATATCATTTCTCCCATAAACCGAAGGCAAACTTTACGGAAACCATGTACATGTCATTTCTCCCATAAAATTTGATGAAAACCATGTACATGTCATTTCTCCCATAAAATTTAATTTAATATATTTTAAAGGAAAACTCTAGTGTTTTTGGAAACCATGTACATGCCATTTCCCCCATAAAAATTTAAGTAATTTGCTAGTGTTTTGAGAACCATGTACATTTCATTTTTATTCCATTTCTCCAATAAAATTTAAGGCAAACCATGTACCTATAATTTCTCCCATAAACGCAAGGAAAAATTTAAGGCATGTCATTTCTCCCATAAAATTTAAGGAAAACTTCAAGGCAAACCATGTACATGTCATTTCTCCCATAAACTAAAAGAAAACTTTAAGGAAAATCATTTACATGTCATTTCTCCCATAAACTTCAATGCGAACCATGTACATGTCATTTTTCCCATAAAATTTAATTTAATATATTTTTAAGGAAAATGCTACTGTTTTTGGAAACCATGTACATTTCTTTCTCCCATAAATTTTGAGGAATTATCTAGTGTTTTGGGAACCATGCACATGTCATTTCTATGTAATTTCTCCCATCAACTTTAAGGAAATTTTTAAGGCAAACCATGTACATGTCATTTCTCCCATAAATTTTAAAGAAAACCATGTACATGTCATTTCTCCCATAAAATTTAAGGAGAACCATGTACATGTCATTTCTCCCATAAAATTTAATTTAATATATTTTTAATGAAAATGCTACTATTTTTGGAAAGCATGTACTTGTAATTTCTCCCATGAAATTTAAGCCATTTGGAAAGCATGTACATGTCATTTCTCCCATAAACTTTAAGGAATTTTCTAGTGTTTTGGTAACCAAGTACATTTCATTTCTATGTCATTGATTCCATAAAATTGAAGGAAAACCATGTACATGTTATTTCTCCCATAAACTTCAATGCAACCCATCTACATGTGATTTTTCCCATAAACTTTAATTTAATATATTTTTAAGTAAAATTATAGTGTTTTTGGAAACCATGTACATGTCATTTCTTCCATAAACTTTAAAACATTTGCTAGTGTTTTTGGAATCCTGTACATGCCATTTATATGTCATTTCTCCCATAAATTTTAAGGTATTTTCACGTGTTTTTGGAAACCCTGTACATGTCATTTCTCCCATAAACTTGGCATTTGCTAGTGTTTTTGGGAACTATGTACATTTCATTTCTCCCAACCATGTACATGCCATTCCTTCGATAAACATTAAGGAATTTGTAATAAAATTTAATGCATTTGTAATAACGAAAATGCTAGTGTTTTTGGAAACCATGTACATGCCATTTCTCCAATAAACTTTAAGGCATTTGTTAGTGTTTTTGGGAACCATGTAGATGTCATTTCTACCATAAAATTTAAGGCATTTGCTAGTGTTTTTTGGAGACATGTGTATGTCATTTCACCCATAAAAATTGAAGGCAAACCATGTACGTGTCATTTCTCCCATGCATTTGCAATAAATGTTCATTTAATATATTTGATTGATTTATTTTTTCATGGACAAAAATCCCACTAAAAATGGTTGAAAAAGGACATTATGCATAGATATTTCTTGTTATCCCAATCTAGGGAGAGCAATGATAACATATGTGTTTCTAAATATTGTGACTAACAAGGTCCTCTAAAGGAAAATGAATATACCGGGAAGAACAACACACAATGAAGCATATTATATTGCATTGATAGAAGGCTTGGAAACAACTAGGGAATATGGATCAAATGGAATTTTAGTTTTCACAAATTCTGAACTTGTGTGCAACCAGATGAAAGATGTGTACCAGGTTAAGAAGGAGAGGCTAAAACAAATGCATGGAAAAACAAACAATATTTCTAGAATATTTCAATTTTTTATTATAAGACATTGTGAAAATGTTAATAAGGTGTTTGGTGATCTATTGTGTGGGGCAATGCCAGTTCAAGATTCATCTCTCAAAGATGAATTAGTGTTGAGACACTCTCCTTCAAAATTTATTGATGGACATTGTAACATATCTTCGATATGTGTATATTTTTTACTTATAAATGCATCATTTTGAATGAACATGTGATTTTTTCAATTATATACCGAGTGTGCTCGCACCATGTAAGCGTAACTTGGTGAAATTCATGTTTTATAAAATTAAAATGTGTAGGAATTCAAAAAAAAATTGTTTAAAGTGAGTTTCACAATAATTTATGCTTTGAAAGTTGTGTTTCACATAATGTCTGTTTGTGCTCAACATTTGTGTACTAAATTATATTAATTTTTTGAAATCTTTTGAATTCATTTTAAATAGTTATTTTAATAATTTATTTTAAATAGTAATTTTAAAAATAATTTTAAATTTCCACTATAGATATGCATATATATATCATTGAGTATGAGAGGTGAACATCAATAGAGTCCCATGCCTCTAAGAGAGAGGGCGATCATGGATCGAAGGATGTTCATGGTATTTATATTAAATGTTAATGTTTTTAAATGACATTTGAATATATAATCTTATCTCCATACATACATGTATACATGTGGAATTTATTTTATATATATATATATATATATATATATATATATATATATATATATATATATATATATATATATATATATATATATATATATATATATATATATATATATATATATATATATATATAATTTTATCCCCATGTATTTATATGTATGTATGTAATTTTGAATTGATTATAAATTCATATTTTTTCATGAATCTTCCCTCTCCTCACATGAGGGTGGTGGTGGTACACATTCCCCTGGTGTCCAATCAACAGGTGGTGGAAAATTACATGAGGGTGGTGATATGCATTCCGCCCATTCGTTAGTCAATCGGTGGTCATGTTGGTCCTCAACCAATTGGTGGTCATTCTAGTTCTCAACGATCTCAGAGCGGGCATGATGTTGCCCAGCCATATCGAGGTGGCCATCAATCTGAATATTATTTTCATTCAATTATTAGTTTGTTAAATTATTTGTATGATTTTTTATGTTTAAAAATCAAATTTGTACAAATTTGTTCACACTCTTTTTTATTTATA
The DNA here is from genome assembly GCA_034641835.2 of Pinus albicaulis. Classification (NCBI taxonomy): domain Eukaryota; kingdom Viridiplantae; phylum Streptophyta; class Pinopsida; order Pinales; family Pinaceae; genus Pinus; species Pinus albicaulis. The sequence continues at coordinate 1,107,575,823 of CM076579.1, forward strand.
CAAAATTTTAAAAATTGATACGGAGGGTGAAAATGTTGCTCGAAAAAGGCATAGGCCAGAATGTGTTATTCAAGAAGAAGTTTGTAGACCAACCACGACTTATTCTTCTGACATTTCGATTTACCTTGGGAAACAAGCATCGAGAAATTCACATTACAAAGGTGTCAACATCTTTATTCAAAAATGAAGAAAGATCATTTGTCTTTGAAACTTTGTGTTGAGAGTCAAGAAAAGTTAAAAATAGTTACTCACTCCTTAAGTACACTTGTAGATGTGTACAAAAATTTTGGGCCAACCTCGGAGAATTTTGTAGAAGTTATGAGGAAAATAAATGAAACAATGATGGGTACCGATACATGGGAGGATGTTAAACATAGAGTTACAACAAAAACAACTATGCCTATGTTTAATTTCAAAGAAGGGAAAAAAAGAAAGATTATAAAGGTGTGATATTTCAAGTACCTCGATATATCTTGCCATTTGTATGATAGGAACCTTACTAACTATGGAATACTACCAAGGAATTCGGATGTTCCTCTTTATTTTGTAAAATTATTTTATGCAGAGTTATATTTGAGAATGAAACCCAATTATAATGACATTCGCTCTAAATTTTTTGTCCTTGGAAAGGTCGATTATGTGACCGCAGGGGCTCTAAGTGTGATGTTGATTTGCCTCACCCAGAGCCACCATTGGTAAGTCAACCTCTTCATGTGGAAAATTTGCAATTAGAGATAGATTTCACTTCTCAAATTATTCGAGAAGCAAGGGATGCCATCATAGACAATGTTCAGAGTGGACTTGGTGGAATTGTTGTTTTTTTTAATGGACAAAAAGCATCAGAGAATGCACGTGCTAATTTTTTGTATCATACAGATAATGAGATATAAAACATGAGTATTGAAGAGCTCAAAACATATGCAAAGAATTGTCGCAATTGTTATCAGGACTTAATTATTCATGAGGAAGAGGGCATGGGATCAATACGTTTTAATGGTTAGGGTGAATATTTTAACATGTACAATTTGTAATAAATACATATACATACATTTATTTGTATATGTTAATCTAACAAAAATGTATCATATATGTGAACACCATTTTCAGTTCTCACCTTTGTTGAACGAAGATTTTAATATCACATTCGAAGCTTCAGGTTCTCAGAAGCAAGATGATATGTTGGAAAATGTTAGCGTTTTTAGATTTTTCATGATGTTGATGTACAATTATTTTAATCTATTATTATATCGGTATCATGGTGACATATTTTTTAAAATAAAAAATTGTGTACACAATTACATGTATATAATTAAATGTTAACATATTCTCATTCCTTCTGATGTTTTTGCGATCGAGGTACCCTCTTCTGCCCTATTAAGAGATGTGCCAAATCAACCATCACAAGTATGAACAAATTTTCACTTAAATATTTTTTTAAGTTATAAATTGAAGTGAAAGTTTCATTCAAAAATGAGATCTAGAGCTTGATTTATTTTGCAGTTTTAAAATTTTGGAATTTTAGGTTTGTGGAAATGATTTTTGTTTGGATCCACCGTCTTCTTCCCTATTAGGAGATGTTCCAAATCCACCATCACAAGTATTCATTTTTTCACTTACGTTTTTAAGTTATATATTGCAGTTCAAAATATCCATTAAAAAATGAGATCTAGATCTTGAGTTATTTTATAGTTTTAAATTTTTTGAATTTTAGGGTTGTGGAGATGGTTTTCGTTTGGAGCCACCATGTTCTTCCTTGTTAGGAGATGTTCCAAATCCACTATCACAAGTATTCAATTTTTCACTTATATGTTTAATTTATAAATTGAAGTTAAAAAGTTTCATTCAAAAATGAGATCTAAATCTTGAGTTATTTTACAGTTTTAATTTTTTTTAATTTTAGGTTTTTGGAAATGATCTTCGTTCTCCAAGGACTCCAGCGATGGAGTGTATTATGGAGAGAGGAACATCCACACAATTTTAACAAGTTGTCTAACTTAAATTTTTTTAATATTATTGCAAATTATTTTATACATTTCCGTTTGAAACATATATATATATATATATATATATATATATATATATATATATATATATATTGATATTGTACATGTATATTGTAAAAGTTACTATGGAGGGTGTATTGATGGACAACCAGCAAAAGACAATGGTGAGGGAACTACATGAGGTATTCCATGATTTTTTATTTTTTCTTTTTCGTTTTATTCTTTTACATGAAGTTCTACATTCTCATTCAATTTTAAAACATTAAATTTTTAATGTTTGTACACATTGTGTACAGGCTCCCCTTTCTTCAGAGGATAGCACAACAAGGCTAAGGAAAATGCTGGAAAAGACACTCGATCCATCTCTATTTGATTGATGATGCACATGTGCAACATTCTATTTGATAGATAGTCTTAAATTTACTTTTCTATATAGAGTCTTATTTATGCAGTCATATTTACTTTTCTCTATAACTTGATACTTGTAACACTATACATTGTTATATATATTTACTTTATTGTTCATGTGATACAAATTTTGGACATATTTTACATTTTGGATATAGTTTCAAACTACATTTACTTTTATCAAGAATGATTTTAAATTTTGGATAGTTACAATTGGCATGTGAGCACATGTTGTGATATAATGTTTTTTTTCTTAAAACTCAAGTTGTCAAATTTTATTTGTTAAATATAAAATGAATCTAGATGGAAATTTCACATTACAAAACACATGTATATTTTGAATAGTTGAACTACATTTGGCATGTGATCGCACGTTGTGATATACTTTTTTGTTTTTAAAACTCAAGTTTTCAAATTTTATTTGTTAAATATAAAATGAATCTGGATGGAAATTTCAAATTAAAAAACACATGTGTATATTTTGGATAGTTGAACTACATTTGGCATGTGATCAGATGTTGTGATATAATGTTTTTTTTTTTAAACTCAAGTTTTCAAATTTTATTTGTTTAATATAAAATGAATGTAGATGGAAATTTTAAATTACAAAACACATGTATATTTTGGATAGTTGAACTACATTTTGCATGTGATCACATGTTCTGATATAATGGTTTATTTTTAAAACTCAAGTTGTCATTTTATTTGTCAAATATAAAATGAATCTAGATGGAAATTTCAAATTACAAAACACATGTGTATATTTTGGATAGTTGAACTACATTTGGCATGTGATCACATGTTGTGATATAATGTTTTGTTTTTAAAACTCAAGTTGTCAAATTTAATTTGTTAAATATAAAATGAATCTAGATGGAAATTTCAAATTAAAAAACACGTGTATATTTTGGATAGTTGAACTACATTTGGCACATGATCACATGTTGTGATATAAGTTTTTTTTTTTTAACTAAAGTTGCCATTTTATTTGTTTAATATAAAATGAATCTAGAAGAAAATTTCAAATTACAAAACACCTGTGTATATTTTGGATACTTGAACTACATTTGGAATGTGATTACATGTTGTGATATAATGTTTAGTTTTTAAAACTCAAGTTGTCATTTTATTTGTTAAATATAAAATGAATCTAGATGTAAATTTCAAATTAGAAAACACATGTGTATATTTTGGATAGTTGAACTACATTTGGCATGTGATTACATGTTGTGATATAATTTTTTGTTTTTAACACTCAAGTTGTCATTTTATTTGCTAAATATAAAATGAATCTAGATGGAAATTTAAAATTACATTTAACACATACAATCGTACATGTTATGCATTTGAACATGTGTGTGAATGTTATATAATTTTAGGATACGTCTATTATTTAGGTGATATTTAAGTACATGTTGCATGATCATACATGTCATTTAAGACAATCATAGATGGTTTTACATATTTAAGTTCATTAATATATGTACAAAAAAATGGTTGAATTACATGTTTGAATATATGTAAAAACGATGGAAGTACAATACATATCGATGTATATATCTAAAAACAACGATAAAATTCTAGGTGTTCATAGATGTGTCAAAAAATCATAAAATTTTAAAATTGCATTAAAACATAGATCTAGTACACAACATTTTTCATTAATGTACATAGAAAAGCTACTTTCAGTTGACAGTAAACTGGAAATTACAAAACACGTACGACAAATTTTGCATTCAAGAATGAATATTATAATTTTCTTAATAGATACATCTAAAACAACATCGTGCAACTGAAAATTTGCATTATATCAACTATGCTAGATAGACAGATATGTACATTTTGCAATAGTGAAATTATGACAAATTGTATGAGATAATGTATGAAAACATTTAAGACCAGATAATCTAGATGTGTATGTGTACACGTGTATAAATTACTCATGTGCGTGTACCAAAACAATGTACATTTTCAAACACTTGTATTTTGAAAATGTGAAGTTGGGAAACACTTTTTGCCCTTTTTTGATGTTGAAAATTGTAATTTTCTGTGTTTTTCAATTTCAACTCAACTAAACTCATATTTTTATCGCAAATTATGCTTTGACATAAAAACAAGAATTGTAGAGAATTGTCTTACCTCCATACCGATATTTAAAAAAAAAAAAAATATTGACATATAGATCGGTAAATTTTTTGTTTACTAACTGCATATACTTGAAATTTTCAGGCAAACATAAATAGTCACTTTATTATCCTTTACTTTTTTTAGGGAAGGTTATTCATTTTTTGGAAAAAAACCATAGCATCATAATCTGCATATACTGCACTAGTGCACAGACTATTTTTTGGTAATTTTTGGATCAAATCACTATTTTTTATTATTTTTTGAAATGGACGAAGACAAAAAAACAGTGATGTTTCAGTACATTTAATTATCCTTTGATTTTCTTTTCAATGTGATCGTCAATAAGAAAAATGAGAGTACCCTTTTGAAGTAGACAGGGAGAGGAAGTGCACTATGATTTTTTTAAATTTTTTGGTGTCCTCGTTTGAAAGTTATTGAATTTTCATTCAGTGCAATTTTTCGAACAATGAAATTCCATAGTGACATAGTTTAGTAAAAAATTAATAAAAAATTGAATTTTTTTAATGAAAATCCATAAATCTCACATCATCAAAAACTAGATTTAGAGACGAATCTAATGGTACTTGGTCCGACATATAACATTTTTTTTTTGTAGGTTCCATCTGTAGAATACATGTTTCAAAATTTCTGAGTTTTTCTTGATTTTGCTGACCCGAAACTCTCTACTGAGAAATTCCCTCTTTTAAAACTCTCTACGATAGAGTTTTAAACCAATTTATGCGCGGGAAAACTCCCGGCCAAAAGTTTTAAAAACTCTCGGCCGAGAGTTTGCGGCCGAGAGTTTGCACAATAAAACTCTCGGCCGAGAGTTTGTGGCCGAGAGTTTTGTGACACAACTCTCGGCCGAGAGTTTTCAAAACTCTCGTCCAAGAAAATATGAAATATTTAAAATATCTCGGACGAGAGTTTTGAAAACTCTCGGCCGAGAAATTTAGTTGACTTTTTTTCTCGGCCGAGAAATTAAAAAATTCTCCCGAATTCTATCTCATGCCAAAAAGTGTTTCCCAACTTCGCGTTTTCGCATAAAATATACATTATAATAATTTTAAAACTTAAGAATGCACAAAAAATGGCTAGTTCAATTTTTAGTTGAGTTCTCGAAGTTCTAAAATATGAATCCAAAGAAAATAAAATATTGGGCCGTTCAATGAAAAGAATTATAATGGAATGCCATCTTCAATGATCTGTTCATGATCGGCTTTTGACATTTTCCATTTCTTAATTTTCAATTTTTCCTTTGATTGAACTTATATCAACTTTATGCGTGTTGCACACACCAAGTGACTATATTGACAACTTATGACATCAGGTCCATAGTCTTAGATGTAAAACAAATCTTGGTTTTGATGATTTTGTTAGAAAAAATAACCTTTCATTATAATAGACCCTCTGTCATATGTAAACCCGTAATCATCATAGTTTTCCAATAATTTCATCTTTCGTTCAGTGCAACGCATCAAATAATAATTCACATTTTCATTGTTGGTAGTATGTGAAAATACAACAAAACATCTCCTGCACAATAAAACAAACTTATATTAAAACCTAGATCATAATTAACATGGAAAAATAATTTTAAAATTAACATGTGTACTTCATTTTATTATCTATTTGTAGATCTCTATCATTTGAAAGAAATTGAAATGTTACCTTCTCTAACAAGATCAGAAACTCGATCACCTTCGGATGATACTGTAATCTCCTCTGATTTCATTTCTTCAAAGTTTGCAACGGAAATTTTCCCCTTTTTATTTAGTTCTGTATGTTGCCAATATTTGACGTACATTTTGTTTTCACAAATATCATTGGATTTTGTGTTTTCTATGAAAACATGACAAAAACAAGAATATTTTCTTTTATGCAATCCAAACACATTATTGTACAAATTTTTTTAATTGAATGCAATTTTTGAGTCCATTTTATTGTTTCAACTTCATCTCCAATCGATCTATCTAAATCTTGGACCCCAATATGCCAAAAAAACCTATATGGAAAATTCAAACAAGAATATAAACATGTTATTCAAAATACCATCAAAGATAGTCATTGTGATAAATGATATTTAAAATTAGAAATCCAATAAAAATTAAATCATCTACCTTCGTACTTCCCTTGATTGGTTAGTCTCATGGCTTAGTGGAACGATGCACCATTGAACAACTTATTCAGTTGAGACAAGTCATTTTATAGTGTGGTCCATTTGATATCTTTGAGGTTCTCGTTTTACACATGCCCCTGCACCATCATGTTCTCCTTTTCCATGACCAGTCTCAAGGAAATTCCAACAATGTTTAATGTGAGTTTTCAAATGAAGATGACAAAACCAAAAGAATGATCATGAATATTTGAATTGACCTACGCATCCATTTCACCATATCCATTGTTCATTGAATTTTATTTCACGACTTTTGAAGGAGTCATAAATATTTTCAAAACAATTTTGTACAAATTATATATCATTTGTATGATCACCACTGATATAAAAGTGATATAATTTATTAACATGCTGATTTTCACTGGTGCTTTCTATATAATCAACATTTTGTTCAACATCTCTATATAGAATATGGACAAGCATGGAGACTTGGTCAGACTGATATTATTCACTCTGTATTTACTTTGGTGGAACAAATCTGTAGTTTTATACAAAATCAACTATTGAAAAAATGGTCCCTGGTAGAAAAAATTCACGATATTTTATGAATTGCAAGTCCCACCATTGAGCTCTATGGGAATGCTTGGCATATTTGTAAATTTATGCCTCAAAAATTTCTCAAAAACTTTATCACAAAAATTTCTTCTTCTTGTAAATAAATTATTTTAGCACTTGTAGTACTACTTGAACCAATCTATGTATGAATATATTCCTATCTCTTCCATTTCAATTTAATGTTGGAAAATGATTGATCATTTATATCAATACGTTATTTTTTTTTAAATTTATTCAAATTTCCACAATCATCGCATTTTTTACCACCAACACATTTCGTTTGGTAAAATAATTCATGACTTTCTCTTCCATAAAATTTTTATATGAAATCATGGATAGTGGAAGGAGTAGGTGAATCTTTCCAAAAAAATTTACCAAAATTAAGGAATGTGTCATACTATAATTGAAATTCCACATGATAACAACAACAACAAGTATCGCGTACAATGATAGGTTTAACATACCATGGTTTTTGTTGTACAAAAGCACTGATTGAGACATTGGTTTGAAAATTCTCTTCTATGAACTTGTTGAAAAACTCTATAGCAGTGGTGTCCAAGAAATATTTTGCATGTTCTTCGTATTGATTTCGTGTTATCATTCTTCACATCACATCCCTTGATTTTGGTGAAACACGTGAATTTTTCATCCAATAGTCATATATTATTTTTTTAACATCTTCTCCAAGTCTATCTTTGTATGGTTTCCTAAAAATAGTTGTCCAACAAGCGATTTCATCATTTACATTTATTTGCAATCGAAATTTCTGATGTTGTGTAAAAATTTTTGTGAGGTTTCTAATGCTTGTGCCATAGATTTTACCAAGCGATTCTCTTGAGTACATATATTTTACCAAGCGATTTAAATCACAAGTACATAAATCTATGTACTTGAAGAAACCACTGCCATTTTTAATGTTCTACTTGCATCTAAAGCAATTTTTTTTACATCTTCCAATTGAATTTAGAGCACTATTTATATCTTGTATCACATTTTCCTTCATTTTTTTATCTTTTGTTGATTTTAAAATACCCAATAAAGTCGTAGCTTCTTTTAATTTCTTTAATGTTAATAGAATTTTTAACATTTGGGCTTGAACTTCCACAGTTTCATCTTTGAAGAAGGAATCAATAATCGGCTTAACACGTTATCTGTACATATTAGAATTTAATGTACATAATGAGTTTACATATTCAATAAATAATTAAATTACTAAATATGTATAATTTCAATAATACATGTTCAACATATATATACATACGTGGTGATTCAATTTCTTCACTTGAATTTCTTTCAACATTTTCAACATCTTCAATCATTGGTTTAATATCTCTTTCACATTCTCTTTCAAAATTTTCTATCTCATCATCAATGTTTTGAGGAATGTCTCTCTTTGTTTACATTGCAAAACATTTTTCAAATTAGTTCATCAAATAAAAATTAAGTTTCACAATAAACACAGTTACTGATCAAATAGGTAACTGAACTGGTACCTACTTTTATGAGGTAAGAAGAAAACCAATCGATTTTGAAAAGTGGTAATGCAGAATCACTTTTTTTTTTTTGAGCATGTTTTTTGCACTTCAATTTTTTTTTTTCTTTTATGTCATGCTTTTTATGTCGATTTTGAATAATGGTGTTGTATCATCACCAAATTTTTTTTAGAGGATTGATTTTGACACTATACATTTTCAAATGTCTTCTTCTTCCCTACGATGTTTATTTTTAAGCGCATTTATGTACTTGTGATTTAAAAAGTTTTTTTTTTTACATAAAAAATTGTAATGAAATCTTCATTTTTTCACATAGATAAAAAAATGAAAAAAGGGTCAATATTATAAATTTTATATTTTCTACATGTTTACGTATTGTTAATTAATATTTAAGTGCACATAAAATAATTGTCACTAAAAAACAAATATTTTGAACCATATGACAAAAAAAGACAAATTTTCAATATAAATAAAATGCAAAAAATACACTTTTAGAATCTTTTTGTCAAGAAATACATGTTAAATAAACTAAATTTTGGGAAAATATTAACAAAAAAAACCAACGAAAATAGCTTTTTTATTGAATTTTATGTCAAAAATAATAGTAATCACATGTTTTTTGCAAAAAATAAGGATTCTTCGCATAAAATATCAAATTCTAAACATTACAAGCAAAAATGATTAATAGATCTCAAAATTTATCTTCATTTACAAGCATAACTTAAACATCATCAACAATAGCAACTAATCCAAATTCAACATCTTTTGGAACATCATTGATGTCTTCTTCCACAACATTTTCTACTTGATTTTGGTCATTGTCATCTTCTAATGGACCTTTCATGACTCCAAATCTTCGAAAGTGTCCCTTTCCAATCATTCCATATAATGGTGGTTGAGGTTCCTTTGATTTTTTTGCCACATGTGATTCATTAAAATCCCCTTTCCTCAAACCAACCTCTTGCTTCGCATCCAAAATGAATTCAAGATCGTTATTTCCTTGTTGAATAAATTAGCAATGCACTGGGTCTTTCTCAATGACAATGAAACCTCTTCCTTTTGGTAGGCAACATGCTAGTGTTGTACCTAATCATCAAGCACAAAAGAAATAAATAGGAAAATTAGTATAAAGACATAAAAGGTAAAAAATAAAATATTCAAATTCAAATTTATATAATAAACTTACCTACCTGAGAATAAATCCAAAACCCAATCTCCTTCATTTGAACATAGATCTATAAGATAGTTAATCAATGTTTGCAGTTTTTGATAAATGTTATTTATATCTCCTTTTCAATATTTATCCACATATGTTAGTTTTCTTACAAATGCGTCATGAGCCAACACTTGACTATGACTCTTCCCATCTACTCGATTCATAAGAATATGCTTATAGCTATCCTCTTTTGTCAAACATTCAACATGGATGAACTCACAATAATTTATAGTACGCTGACCTTTGGAACAAGTAATATTTGACTTCTTCTTATAACATAACATAGTAAAATTCAAATTAAATTGTACATAAATAAAAAAATTTAACAGTAATCAAACATACAATTTCAAAGTCTTACCATGTAAGTTGCATCCTTGAGTTTGTTTTTAACTTGAAGCTTGTTAATAACATTGCAAACTCTGTGGCTGAGTGAAATGTCACAAATCGCCAAAGTGGTGATGTTGTCACTTCTTGAAAACCCGTAACCACTTTATTAAAAGCTTGATAAGTATATGGTTCACTATCATATTCAGTGTTTGGGAAATTGTAACCATGAGCAATATCTACAATAACTAGGGCATATTCTCTTTTAGGTATTATTGATGCAATGTCTTCACATTCACCTTGTATTATTTGATATTGGATACTGTCGATTCCATTCCAAATGTAATGATTAAGAGTAGGATCAAGTTCAACATTCATAAGATGCTTCTTTCTCATCTTTTCCAACTTAAGTTTTTCAATAAAGCTTTTGAAAGTATCTAGTACTCCATTTCCATTCTTCTTCGACATCTTTAATGACATAAAAATATATATCTATAAGTAATAAAATAAAAATAGTTTAAATATGAATAAAATGAATGTATAAATAAACATTCCTTATTGAATGCAATATAAAAATATTTAAGTGTTGTTGTAGAACTTGCTTCTGGGTAGTAGTGCACAACATCATCCCAACTGTCTTCATTCAGCATTTTAACCATATGTTCTTGTATTTTGATAAAAATATTCTAACTGAATAAATAAAGTTAAAATTGTTAATATAGTGACAAGTATAACAAATTATACCAACAACATTATGTTTTATTTAAAATAAAATTATAATGAAATGAAAATAAGAAATAATTCAAGAAACTTACTTTTGAAATTCTGCACACATTTCCTGCATTGATAATTCACCAGACTTCACACGAGCTATTCCTGCATTGATAATTCACCAGACTTCACACGAGCTAGTACTAATTTGACTAGTTTCTTATCTTTCACACCTTGCATTGTTCTCCAAGGTGTGATAGTCATACCCTCTGGAAGTTGCTTCATCTCAGGACCTATCTTAATCTTGATACATATTATGGGTTTACTCTTTTTTAACCTTTTGATTTTTTATGGAAATATTCTCCCACCGCTCAAAAATCTCCCTAATCAAATCCCATATCTCCCTAGTTCCTAATGCCAACTCAAAAATGTTATCCATGCTTCTCAATATATTCGAATGCATTTTTCCATCTTTTTCTTTGATTTTTTTCATCAATCTGATAACTTGTTTCCATTAAACACTCCTTCCGAAATGTCAGACTAACTTGTGTCCTATCCCCACCACATTTTTCTATGAATTCATTATGTATAAATTTGACCCTTTGGATGAAATTCATTTTCATTCTGTACTCATTATCTACATTATTATCCCATGCCAATAACTTTGATTCTATTTATGTTAAGCCAACGTAAATGATGCATTCCACTGTTTGAAAATGATAGTTATTGGGATATTCCTCAATCAACTGTCTTTTAGTCTCTACCGAATGGTTCCCACCAATGAGAAAATACATAACTTAGTTAATCAATTTTTTTTTAAAGTTTGCCAATATAAATTTAAAATTAACGCCTATAAAATAAATTAAAAAAAACAAATTTTATTTGTAAAACTAAATAACTTGAAAATAAACCAACAAAATTAACTATAGATTTTTTTCATTTAAAAACAAAATATTAAAAATTGAATACATTTTATAAAAAAATAAAAAAATGTTTTAAATTGCATAAAACAATTTTAAAAATAAAAATAAAATTAATTTAAAACTTAAACTTATGTTTAGTATTTAAAAAAATAAACAAAAGAAAAATATTTAATGTTAAAATTAGTTTTTTTTTAAGCTAAAGAGCAAAAAAAAAATTAATGTTAATTTTTTATTGTAATTTTAATTGTTTCGTTTTATTAAATATACACTTGCTAAATTAAATTTTAAAATTTTTAATATAATGAATATAATTAAAGCATATATTTTAAAATTAAAACTTATAATGTTTTATTATATTTTAAAATTTAATTTTATAATTTTAAGAGTTTATTTTGAAATGTTGATATATATACACTATTTATTAAAATTTAAAAATTTTAAACATAAAATAAATTTTAAATTTTAAAATTATTATTTATTTTATGATTATAACTAAAAATAAATAAATTTTAAAATTAAAATTTTATATTATATCAATATTAAAGTTAGCATTTACACATGACAGTGGAAAAAAATGTTGAAGGAAATAAATATTATAATTCTTTTTTTTGAAAAAATTAATCCCACCGTTCCATTTACAAATTTCCAATATAAATTTTCCCAATTTCTGTCCCATCATTACAAGTCGAGTACAGGGATTGAATTGTTTTCGTACAAGGGATAGTTATTATTTTAGTACCTTCTATCCCAACACATTTCATCACACTATTGCTTCTGTCAACATGATCCATTTTTCATAATAATAGTTCCTGGATCCTTGCCATGGTAATAATAAAAAATTTAGAAAAATTATAGAAGAAGTTTTCACTTACATGTCAAATAATAAAGCCAAGTGGCTACACATCAAAAAAACACACGGCCATAAAAGAGAATGCGACATCGTTTAAGCTTTGCTCATCATGTGCAAACCTCATCTGCAACCTATGGCATAAACAAACGTCAAGCTAGAAAATAAATAAATATATATAGGAGAGGTCATTGTAGAAACAGCTCTGCAGCTTACAGAACAAAAATCTAGAGCATTGCAAACCTAATGCTTCATTTCCTATTTTCTCTCTTCCCAAAAACAGAGAGAGCCTTCATGGCGACACCTCAAAATATTTATCTCACATTGCTACTTCCCGAAACGCTTCGGGAAACCAGCCTCTTCCGCCTCAGCCACGTCTCTACATAACACCATAGACTCAAGGTACCTTGCTTCAAAGAAATTTGTTGGTGGTTAGTCGTAATGGTAAACTCCCACCCAAATATAGAGAGCGAATAGGAAGAGCAAGAGCAAGAGCGATTCATTTTCCTATTGCTTCCTTTCTTTAGATGCAGATAAACGGGCTGGAGCAATAGAGTTCAGTCAGTGTTTCCTCAATGCCAATACCTTGGGAAATGACATAGAGTGGCCATAGTCCTTGCAAATGGAACTGATGCCAACAAGAACCTGACAAGCGGCCGTCAGTGGTAGAGGAGGCAGAGGCCCGTCAACATGATACATGGAAGGATGCACAAAGAGCAGGTAAAGCCTAGTTTTTTCAATTTTCTCACACTGTTTTCACCTGACTGATCACTATTAGTATCGTTGTGCTGCTACTTCAACCATTTGTTCTGAGATAATTCTGAACAACTTTTACTGTATCTGTTATATGGAATCTGCTACTAGCATAGGTTTGGCTTGAAATTTGCAGGTTTCTTGAGGTGTGAAGGGCTTCAATTTTGGGTTTGGCAGCCGTAACAGGTCTCAAAACTATTTTCATTGCAAGCATCAATTTTGGGTTAGGTATTCGTGGCACGTCTCAGAACTGTTTTCATATAGCTTTGAATAGTTCTACGGTCAACTGGCTCACGATAATTTTTGACGTGTCAATTTGTCACTGGGCTGAGGGGACACGTGTTCAGATTCTGTCAGGAATGACGAATATGAATAGCGTCCGGAACTTAAATTCCCGGAACTTAAATTCCCATAATAAAATGCCTTTGGTGTAATTATATATTTAGAAACAATTTTAAAAATTATATATAAAATATTATATATATTTAAAAAAAAAATTAAATTATATATTAAATATTTCAAAACCAAAAAATAAATTATTTATATTTAAAACAAATTAAAAAAATCAATTTTTTTTAAATTTTATTTTATATTTAAATTTAAAAAAAAAAAAATTGTTTTGGGAAATAACTTCTGCCGCTGGAGGCCAGCTGAGTGGCGCCGTGGAGGGCTATCCAGCTGGACTTTGGCCCTCGACAGGTGACCAATTTTTTTTTTAATTAAAAAAAAAATACATAAATAAAAAACGTTAATATTTTTTTAATTTAAAAAAAAAATGTTATAATAATAATAATAATAATTTTTTTTAATATATAGTATATAGCTATTGCATTTAAAATTTAAAATATTAAAAAACAATAAAAAAATTAAAATATATGTTTTTTAATATATATATATATATATATATTAATTTTGTTTTTTAATTTTTTAAAACTATAAGAATTATCATAAATAAAAACAATTGTTGATTAATATAAAAAAAAATACTATACAATTTAACATTTAAAAAAATAATAATAAAAAATAAAAAAATGTGTTTTAAAATTTAAACGAAAGAAGTTAAAATTAAAAAAAAAAAAAAAACAAACAGGTTTAATATAAACTAAAACTATATATTCTCCTTTAAATATATATATATATATATATATATATATATATATATATATATAAAATAAAAATCATATTTTAAAATAAAAATAAAAAATATATATATATCTTTTCAATTTGCACTTTTAGAAAAAACAAAAATAGAATAAATATAACTGTTTTTAATGTGCATGGTCATTTTTTCGTTTTTTCTATCATAGTGGAACCCATCCCCCTTAAAAAAAAAACTAAATTTTTGTCCAAAAAACCATAAAAATTTGAGTTTTTTTTGTCCACCTTCTTCACTAATAAAATTTTAAAAAATTATGGTTGTGGAACCTAAAAACCATAAAAAAAGATATTTTTGAATACAAAATTCATAGAAAAAGAGGTTTTCCCCAAAATCATCTTTAAATGGACAGAATAGAAGGAAAACTAACCTTTGAAATGCGAAAAACTCTTGTTACCAATGCGAACACAATGCCTCCACAAAATTATCAATGCCAACACAATGCTTCCAATGCTTATCAATGCCAACACAATGCTTCCAATGCGAATAAAACGCCTCCATAAAGTTACCAATGCCAATGCAACACCTCCAGAAAACTGCTCCGAGAAGAAGTAGAAGACTTGATATTATGTGATGAATAGAAAAAATGATTCCTATTATATAGTGGGTATTTTGTGATTGGTTTACTATTTAACGAATGTGGGATTAGAATTTAGGATTTAAAATATTTACATGATGTTAATTATAGTTAATATTATAGTTAAAATAGTTAATATTTGCATGTAATTAATATAGTTAACATTTAATTTAATATTTACATGTACTCAATGTTAAATCATTCAAATATAATATAGGGTTAAAATTAAAAATTGAAAATATTTACATGTAGTTAATTATAGTTAATGTTATACTTAAAATAGTTAATATTTGCATGTAGTTATTATAGTTAATATTTACATATAGTCAATGTTAAATCATACAAATAAGAAAATTATTTTAGTTTGGAAGTCATGCATGAAAGGAATCTTTTGTCAATATTTTGAATAGAAAGTATGTTGAAATATTTCAAGGCCGACAGTTTATTAAGAAATTTTGAAATATATTTTAGACGAATATAATGGAAATTATATAGTTAATTATATTTAAAATAGTTAATATTTGCATGTAGTTATTATAGTTAATATTATAGTGAATATTTACATGTAGTCAATGTTAAATCATTAAAATAACAACATTATTTTAGTTTGAAAGACATGCATGATATGAATATTTTGTGGATATTTTGAATAGAAATATTGGTAAAATATTTCAACACAAATAGTTTATTAAAATGTTTTTAAATACAGTTTAGACGAATATTTTGTACGAAATATTTGAAACGAATGTTTTGGAGGGAAAGTTTTTCGCGAAAATTTTTGGGGGTAAAATTTGCAGGGAAATTTTCAGTATTTAATCTATATATTGTAATTGGGAGAGGCATTTGTATCAATCAACATCTTGTTGAAATCCATGGTTTATTCTGATATCGAAGTTTTTCTTTCTACAACATTAACATCTTCGTCATGGGATAACTCTATTCAGATTGATGAGTATAAAAGGAGTCTGTTCACCATGAATAGAGAGTCAAAAATCGCCTTGGTCGTAATCCTAAAGATGATGAGAAAATAATTTATGAGGCACAACAAAAATAAATTTCTATAAATCGAGAGTCAGTTATTACACTTAGTCTTAATCCTAAGGATTATGAAAGGAACAGTGATGAAGGGCATGATGAAGAATTTCCAGAGTCAAAATTTTCACTTCGTCCCAATCCTAAGGATTATGAGGGCACCACTGATGAAGGGGGGAATGAAGAATACCCACTTCGTCCTAATCCTAAGGATTATGCGAGCACCATAGATGAATATGGGAATGAAGAATTTGCAACGTCAAAATATACACTTGGTCCTAATCCTAAGGATTATGCGAGCACCACTGATGAAGAGGGGATTAAAAATTTTGCAAAGTCAAAATATCCACTTCCTCCTAATCATAAGGATTATGCCAGCACCACTTATGAAGATCGGAATGACAAATTTGCAGCTTCAAAATATCCACTTCTTCCTAATCCTAAGGATTATGCCAGCACCACTAATGAAGAGTGGAATGAAAAAATTCCATAGTCACAATATCCACTTCGTCCTAATCATAAGGATTATGCCAACACCACTGATGAAGAGGGGAATAATAAAATTCCAGAGTAAAAATATCCACTTCGTCCTAATCCTAAGGATTATGCCAGCACCTGTAACACCTCCAGTGTAAGGAAATTTTTTTATTTTTTTTTCATTGTTATTGACCTGTTGGCTGAATACGAAGTTCAGAAATGGGGTATTTATTTCCCTTACTATTATATTTTTCTCTATCCCTTCAATTTCTCCTTTAACTTTTAATATCTCTTTTTCCCTATTCCCTTTTAATAACATTTAATATTTCCAATGGTTACCGTTCACCCATATATATATATATAAAATCCTATATATATAAATATATAGACCACCTATATATACATAAATATCATATATATCATTATATATATATCACACATATATATATTTCTGTGGATAAAATTTCCTTTGAATGCGCTTGCCTCATTTCATAACTCATATATATATACCTATATCCCATATGTATACATACACCTTGGTAACACGAATTTGAGGGAGCTCGCATATATACAACCCTGCAGGAATGATTTATTCACCACGTATAACTCTACCCTTTGAAAACCGACTATATCTTCTCAAACTGGCATTTAGACATAGTGAAATTATAATGGCAAATAATTTGAATCATCCATGTCCATGTAATACGTAGTGTATAGTCAATTAATGCAGTGTAGGTTGACCACCGTATGCTTTCAGCATTCGAAATTTCTGATATATGTATCTGTTTGGACTGGTGTTCGATTTCTCACCTGCGTTATATCAACTACTATGCCGGTCACGTTTTATGTGATTACGCTCTCATATATATCTATTAACGTGGAATCTGGTTTAAATTCCCTTCATATCTATTTCTGATGTAACCATTACTCTAATGTAAAGTCCCTCTTGCATGAAGGCTACTGTATATTTGTTTATGCACCCTTATCTACATTTCACAGATCTGGTACGTAGAGTATTAATGCGTTGTTTCGTGTTTGTGCAGAGTGCAGTTGGCCAACAGGCCACGGTAGGGTTCTGCCTTAAATGGCCTGAGTACTCGCCACATCCCTCAATCGGTGTCGTGTAGGAAACAAGGATACCCGTGTTTCCCTCTGATGCGTTGTAAGTTCGCAAGGTACAGGTCCGAGTTTAATTTTCTTTTGCATCGGGAAAATTTGATTTTATTTACCCCAGTACTAATGCCTGGTGCAACTGGCATGTGTCACCAATAGTGGTGCGGCCCTGATGCGGCTCATTTCAGCAGAATAGAGCGCCGAGTTGTAGCCGAAATTTTGCCGGCACTGTACTGCAATTTCCAGTGGAAGAAAAACTCGAGATGAGAGGGTACTGCTTGGCCCATCCGTCATGATTTCTAAAATCCCCTTCGGGATTTTCTTTACGCAACTCTCGGCTATGCAACTAGGGTTAGCGCCTCCGCCCTACACGCTAAACCTGTATCCCGCCTCCACGTGCACAGTGGTGTACTCATAGAAACTAGACCGCGGTTTTCCCCTTTTTAACCTACGTTCCTGTCGTTGTTCATCATTCCCGGGTTTAGTTCTTTTGTATCTAGCTTTCATTTCTTTTCTATCTCTACGCCTCAACTCTCTGTGTCGCCCGACGTTTATGATAATGGAGACCGGGTCAACACAGGCGTTGCAGTAGTCTGATCATTCGAACGGCACAGGTGTGGCTCGATACCGAAATGAAACATTTGTATACTTTGTTCGTATTGGTTTTTTTCTGAGATTGCTTCCCTACGATATTAAATCACGTTTTTCTTCTTTTGTTGGAGGTTCTATCACAGATTGCTACAGGTTCCGCTACAAGGCGAATGGAATGTTGTTTGTATGGAAATACATAAGCAACATGGGTTATTTTAAATGCCGCGTTCCTTCCCAACCTAACTCAGATCTGCTATTCGTTTTGGTTGTTTTTTTTTTATTAAATTTTCTGTTACTCCCTTACCATTAACCCTCGTTTCATAGAAGAAATCAGGTGGGACGTCTCGGTCAAGGGCGAGAGGTATCTGGTTGAACATGCTCCCCTGTCGGATTCACATTGTTAGAAGAGGTTAATATCCTTCTCAGCTTTGGTATCTTTTGTATTCAGATGGGATGCCAGATTTTGTTGCATCGATAACTATTGTTATGACTTTAACCTGGTAGGATTAGACTGAACTTTTATATTGACCAAACCATTTGTATTTCCCCCTTCAAGGATAGAATGTGAGTTAAGGGATTTCTATGAATAACCCTTGACATTCTGACTGCAACCAAAGAATTCTATTCTAACTTCAACGTATTTACCAATGCTATGGATGTGGTTATGATATATGCGCTACTCAATGTTTTTCCGTGTTATCACATGCTCGGTAGACTGCAACTACTAACCTAATCCTGTTTTGGTTTTCTAGGGCGGCGGTTTTACATGCTACAGGCAGGCATGGTGGTTTTTTTTTTTTTAACCGAGGACTGAAGATTCATGGCTTCCTTGCCATTTCCCACTGCATGCGACAGAAATTTTACAGCTACCCGTCATGGGTCATAGTTTTATGGTTCTGTCCAGATCTAGCCATCCCTACTGCGTAAATCAAGTAAGAATAGCTAACTGCTACGCCGACATAGCTACGCATGGTTCCTCACCAGTTAAAATCATAGGCGTTTTATGCACATGATTAGTTTCGGTATTTCATCAGGCTATGATAATTATGTTCGCCGCGAATTAAAAGTTACGTATTGTTGTTGTTTGTTGACTCTAGAAATTTCAGTTTCCATTCTGTTTTAATGCTACACAGCAACCCTAATATGACAATATTTTTCAATGTCAGTTTGGCCGGTGAACAGGTATTGGAATTGAATTATTCCATAACGGAGTCGCTAATATCAATTAAATGGGTATAGATAAGCCCTAGAAGGTCGTGGCATTAATAGCTATAAAATCCGTGGGTATTGGATTGGTGCGCCTACTCCATAAGAAATCGAATAGTCATAATTTTTTTACATAGTTTGACCATGCGCCAAGTCGCGTCGACATAGGATACATATATATATATTTTCCTTACTACCATATTCTTTTATAATCGTGTATTTTAATGAATCTTTGATTTGGCTCGCGGCTCTTATGTTTTAATTTATTCCTATGCATATATATATATATATATATATATATATATATATATATATATATATATATATATATATATATATATATATAACTGTAACACCCCCAATTTGTGTGTTGAATTTTAAAGGTTAGACATTTGAATTTTAAAATCCTAAGGGGGTGGACCCCAAGGGATGACTATGGTGTGAATGTATTTGCATATTTTATTTGAGGAAATAAATAAAATGATTGTGCATTTTGACCAAAAGAGAATTATATATCACTTGCCAAATCCATGAGGATGGATAAGGCAACAAATCCCCAAAAATCTTTCAAAAAATCCTTGAAAGAAATTAATTTAGATTTGAGGAGGAATCTAAAATTCCCCAATGAAGAGGAGTAGTTGGGAAGAGGTGAGAAAAAGCTGGCAAAAGCTGAGGAAAATCTTAAAGCAGCTTTAAAGAGTCCCAAAATGGGAAGCCTAGGCTAAACAGGAAAGAAAGCATCCTGCTATTCTGGACGCAGAATTAGAAACATGCTTTGGGGGAATTATGAGCTTAAATAAGCTGCACCTAGACTGATCAGAGGTTGATCAGTGCTAGGAGGTGATCTTTGCTCGGGGGTGAATCTTGGGAGATAAAGAGGATTCTAAGGTTGGGAGGTTGGTCAATTGCAGCATTTGGTATTTTCTGAAAATTCCAGTTCTCTATGTTATGATGGTATGAATTGGCTACATATAAAAATATTAAGAATAGTTACTTGATTTTGGTAGTACTACATTTAGCAAAGTCTATAATGAGGTAAATACCTCCTAGAATCTGCTTATTTGTAGACTGGAAATCTATAGGGTAGAAACTCCAGAATCTCTAAACCTCAGTTGGTCTAGATCTGAAGTTACTTGGGCCCTATAGTGAATTAATTTCATTATATTCTATAGACACCAAACTGATATGATGTGGTTATGTGTATTGAAAAAGAAACATTATAATAACACTGAAAAAGTTAGTTTGTGTAGCAGCATAATCCTCAAGCAATATAAATAGAGTGGTAATATGAACATTATACATCTATAGCTTTTATAAATCTCATGTGTGCATATGCTACCAATTATAATAGTACTAGCAAAATGAGTTACTATATTCTATCGAAAGTTGATGATATTTAGAATATGAAACACTTCACCTCTAACTCTATCTTGATTCTTAAAACAACACAAAGGAAAACACAAAAGAAATCTCATTTCTACCCTGAAATCTTATACAAGCCTATAGAATAGTTGATGGACATATCCCAACCTATAGCTATATGAAGGTAAGAGACATAAAAAAATATGTACCGCATATTTCCATTACTTCTAATGCCAAACTTAAATTCCATTGTAATATAATGCACTGCAAAGTATATGAAAAAAACCCTACGAAGGGATATACTAAGGATATTGGTATATCCATTAAACATTTAATGCGCCGATAGATATGTAGGAGTTAGTCGATTTTAAATTAAATATAGAGCGGTGTGAGAACAGAGTATGAACAACACGAAAAAAATAAAATGCGTGAGGTATATACACACATATGCATCCATCATGGAAATAAAGTACCGAAATCTGACTAAACCAAGGGGTGAACCTGTAAACTATATATAAATTTCTACCGCCCTGTCATCCAAACATTAAACGTGAAATGCCATCTACGTTAGTAGGGTCATAATATTACCTCACGAAGAATCGCCGCGAGCAAAAAACTTAGCTCGCTGGAACTTTGCTTTGATATCCGCATAAGATACATTTACATTACAATGCGAACCAGGAAAATATTAAATCAGATCCACATTTAGTGAGCGAGAATAAGAAGTGAAATACTTCCATGTAAATCGTAGCAAGGCTAAGGTATTTCAGTCGAGGTTTTGTCTCTTCGGAAATATCTAAAGGATACCCCAAGAGAACCTCTCTGTCACGTCTGCGCAATAAAAATTGCTGCAGCTTCTAGCGAGAATGCATCGAGAATCAAACTATAAAATAAAAGGAATTTGGCCAGGATTGCCGTGACTGAAATCTCAAGAACCTAGCGTGTAAGGCTGAGAAGGATGGTAACCCTCCTCCAACGTCTGCTTTTCAAATTCCAAGCGAGGAGGGCATTACATCTTCAGAATAGATGAAAAATAAAAGAAAACGAAACGAGACATCTGAGTGCCTGCGCGCTGAACCCAACAGAGGATAGTGGGTGAAGGTTACCCCCTCTGAAAGCATAACGCCAACTGCCACCTAGAACAGATGAGACGCTGTAATGGTGGTCAAAGGAGCCGGTAGAAACTGAGTTAACTCCCGGAAGAACGCGAGCAGAGCCACCATTTACCGGCTGAGCTCTGTCTCTGCTTTAAAACGAATGCGGGGAAGATCTAATGTCTTACTGCCTAGGTTACTATCACAGAAGGATTACTGTAATATGCAACATAACTGAAAACAAGAAATAAAACGATAGAAATCAATGGGAACTTTTCACAGCAATATAATGCTCCAAGAACCCAGGTGGAGCGAGGTCAAAATGCCTCCGCCAGAGAGAATAGGCACAACGAACTCTTGATAAGGAAAACGATGAATGGTATATTATAAAGGCTGTAGGTTAACATGCAACCTAAAACCCTAATTCGTTGTCCCATAACCTCGACAGATCCCGAGGGTGGCTGAGCTAGGTGTAATGCTGTCACAAAATAGTACTGGTCGATGGCAATAGGTGTCAAGAAATCCTTAAGCCAACGACGAATGCAACGTGAACTCTGTGTTTTGATGGACAGGGACCTGCTTGAAATATAAATTCGAAGGTTGCAGTCCGTGTCCGTAGGGGACAGAGTACACCCAACGCCGCCAGGGCTACTCTGTTGCACCACGGAGAACGTTACCCCTGCAACCACAGGCCACGAACTGTTAGCAAACGCGGCATATGAAAAACTCATCGACCAACATATAAGGTTATGTGGCTTATACGCAATTTGAAACCAGTACGAGTACTGGGTCCTTACCTATGGGTGCACGACGCATTGTGTCAATTCCATAGATAAGAGAATAGTGGTGTTCCATCGTTCGTCGTAGGATCCAGACGCCGGCGAGAAGGCTGCTGCAAGTGGCATCAATGTCATACGCGCCGCCCATGAAGAGTGTGCATAAATTAACGAAGAGAAATCAAATATCCCAAATTCCTGTTAGTATTAATCACAGAATTGCAATGACTTCTAAAGATGAAACAATAATTATCACTTATGACCGGTCAGCTTCCTGGACTCCATCAGATTAGTCGATAGTGATGAATCGCCTGCCGCTATGATGAGTTTACATAGCGCTCCATACCTACCATCTGGCACGTTTGAATGAGGAAATGGCGTGGCCGGAAATACGGTGAGGCAGGTGAGGTGTATCATTTACTGCCGGAAAAACCCAGAACTGAGTTTCTCCAACGCGGGGGTAATAATATAGGTAAGTAGAGTATTTGACGGCAAAAAGTTGCAGTACTCAAGAATATGAGTGTAAGTGTTGTAATAAAATCATTATAGACCGTGTCGCCGAAACTACAATAATAAACCCGAGTTATAAAACATATGATATTTGTATACGTCGCATATGAACTTTAGGGATGCGAATATAGGATGTATAAATATATACAACGAAAATAATTGATGCGTACCATAGGATAGATTTTTTAAAATAGCGTCAAGAAGGTTATATATATATAAGATAGGTTAAAAACAATAGGGTTAACTATATACGTGCATTATATATATATAAATGCGTGAAATTCCTATGTCCTTTAGGGTCGTAATGTTCAAGGCCGTAATGAGTTATAGGTATATATATAATGATTCCTTTGCATACCTCTATAGGTATGTTAAGGTTAGTAATTCGTATAAGAGGGGATACATAATTATATGTATTGAAAATATATATATATATAAAGGAATTCAAAATATGGTTATCATTATACCTATGGATATAATATATGAAAATAAATGCACCTATGGGTTTAATATATGAAGTTAAATGCACTTCACCTTTTATTAATGTAATGTTATACATATATTTATATACCTAGGTGTATATATATATGGTATAAAGAATATATATGGTGTATCTATAGGTGTATATATGTATATATAATAGGTGTATATATATATATAGGGAGATGGTATTTCGTGGAAAGAAATCCCGCAACTATAAAAGAAAAAAAAAAATCGACTTTGGAGGTGTTACAATAACGTTATTATTTTAGGTTGCGGCGCTTATATTCTCTTTTTCTTTTGATGCATACATATATGTATTCAATAGTGCTTGAGTAGAGGACATTAATTTATAAATAATTTCTTTTGCTATGATACTTGGTTAATATATAGATATTTTTGTTAAATGCGTATACATGTATGCAATAGTTCATTTGATAGTGTACATTCAGCACAGCTTTAAATCCATTGCTATAATAATTTTTTTTTTCAAGGGTTAGAGGTAATTTTAAAAGCAATATACCCTATAATTGCTATGAATGCCATAATCCTCATATAGAATAGAAGTACTTCTTTAACTAGAAGAAATTCGATTTTCATATTCTAATGTCTTTCCTTTCTTTACCTCAGTTCTGCTACAATCTTTTTCTAATATACTTATGAGCATATAATATCACCTTGTATCTACATAAAACAATAAAATATTTAATTATCCGTAGAGACTAAGTAACTTCAGATTTAAACCGGCCTTGGTTTAGAGTTTCTGGAGTTTCTACTCTATGGATTTATGGTCTACAACTAACCAGAATCTGGAAGGTGGAAGCCTTAGGATGGATTCTGGTAAGTGTAGTACTAAAAAGCAATCATACCAGTAAATTTGATTTTATATGTAGCCAATTCATACTATCATAAACAAAATAACAAGAATTTCAGAACATACCACAATTGCAACTGACCAACCTCCCAACCTTAGAGTCCTCTTTGTCTCCCAGGACTCACCCCCGAGCTGAGATCACCTCCCAAGATAGACCAACCTTTGATCCCCTTAGGAGCAGCTTATTTAAGCTCATATTTCCCCAAAGCATGTTTCTAATTCCTCGTGTCCATTAGCAGATGCTTATCCTCTTTGCTTAGCCTAGGCTTCCCATTTTGGGATTCTTTAAAGCCGTTTTTATGCTTTTCTCCTCACTTTTTCCACTTTTCTTTTACCTCTTCCCAACTATTCCTCTTCATCGTGGTACCTAGATTCCTCCTCGACCCAGGTCTACCTCTTTCAAGGATTTTTGAAAGATTGTGGGGATTCTATGCCTTATCCATCCCTCATGGATTTGGCAAGTGATCTCTAATTCTCATCTTGGTCAAAATGCACAATCATTTTATTTATTTCCTCAAATTAAATATGCAAGTACATTCATACCATACTTATCCATTTGGGTCCACCCCCTTAGGATTAAAGTTCAAATGTCTATCTTTTTTCAAATTCAACACAGAAATTGGGGGTGTTACATATTCCCCCTCTGAAAAGAAACACCGTCCTCGGTGTTGTTATTCAACTACTAGAGTTCACGAAACAAAACGGATATTTCTCCATCATTTCAGCTTCCCTTCTCAGAAGCTTCTCCACAGCAGTGCTTCCACCGCACTTTTACCTGCACTTTTACTCTAGCCACTGTTCTGTTTCTCAATTCAATTTCTTCCCACTCCAATATTTGAAGCGGTTCTGGCAGAAACTCCCCTTCTGTTTCCACCTGTACAAAATTCCAATCAACTATGTGAGAAGCATCATGCACATATCTTTTTAATAAAGAAATATGAAACACATCATGCACTCTAACATGGGGCGGTAAGGCCATCTTGTAAGCCACTGGTCCCACCCTTTCTAAAATTTAAAAAGGCCCACAATATCTAGGAGCAAGTTTTGCACAACTTCCAGCATTAAGTGTGCTCTTTTTGGGGTTGATGCGCAAATACACATGATCCCCTACTTAAAATTCTCGGTGCACTCTTTTCTTATCAGCATAGCTTTTCTGACGATCTTGTGCTGTCTTGATATTTCTTTGTATCTGTTTAACAATTCTTTCCATCTCTTGTAAGGCATCAGGCCCCAGCATTAATTTATCTTCTGGTTGGCTCCAGCTTAAAGGAGTATGACACTTCCTTCCATATAATGCCTCAAACGGACTCATTTTAATAGAAGATACTCCTAAATGCAGATACTCCTCCCACTTTGATGGTCTATCCATCACATACATTCTCAACATATCCTCCAAAATTTGATTCGTCCTTTCTGTTTGCCCGTCAGTTTGAGGGTGATAGGCAGTACTAAAATTCAGCTTAGTACCCATCCCTCCAAACAATCCTTTCCAAAATGTTGTTGTAAACTTAGCATCTCTATCTGAAACAATTACTTTGGGAACTCCATGAAGCCTTACTATCTCCTTCAGGAAAGCATTCGCTACTTGAGCTGTTCCGAAAGTAGATTTCACTGGTATAAAGTGGGCAGCTTTGGTTAAAGTGTCTACTACCACCATTACAGAATCATTTTGGTATTTGGTTTTAGGTATTCCTGTTATAAAATCCATGGAAACTGTGTCCCATTTCCATTCTGCAATTGGCAAAGGGTTTAAAAGACTTGCTGGATGTTGATGCTCCACCTTAACCAATTGACATTCCATACACCTACTTAGATACTCTGCCATATCTCTCTCCATTCCTAGCCAGAACAACTTCTTTTTCAAGGCTGTTAACATCTTCTGGTATCCTGGATGTCCTGCATAAGGTCACAGATATTCATCCACAAAAATTTCCTCTTTTTAATGAGTCTACATTAGGAATATACAATCTGTTTTTGTAACATAGTGGCCCTTCTTGATTTTGAGTAAAGTCAGCTTTATCCCTTGTTCTCGTAGTTTCACCAAGAGTGTTTCATAGTTTGGGTCTTGGTCGGGGTCGCTTTTCTCACCAACTCTTCTACTCAAACTGGCCACTACTCCCAATACTCATGAATTACAAGCATTTCTACTTAAGTTGGCATCGCAACTTTATTTTTCTTTCCTCTTGATATGTTTTATGTCCATATCAAATTCACTTAAAAAGGACAACCATCCTGCTATTTCGTATTTTGGCCTGTTTTACAAAAAAATATTGAGGCTGTTATGATCACCATCAATGCACCCTAGAAGATAGTGCCGCCACATTTTCAGAGCATGGATAACAGCTGCAAATTCTAAATCATGTGCACTATAATTATGTTCATGTATTTTTAGTTTCCTAGATTCATATGCAATAACTGAATTTTCCTGCAATAGAACTCCTCCTAGCCCCTCTCTGCAAGCATCTGCACATACAACAAACTCTTTATCAGGATCAACAATTTTTAGTATAGGGGCTGAAATAAGTTTTTGTTTCAATTGTTCGAAACTGTTTTGACATTTCTCAGTCCACACGAACTTGCCACCCTTTCTTTGCAATGATGTGATGGGATGTTCTATGGCAGAAAATTTTTCCACAAACCTACGATAGTAACCTTCCATCCCCATGAATGACCTCACTACTAAAACATCAGTTGGAACTGGCCATTCCTTAATTGCTTTTATCTTTTCAGGGTCAACTGCAAGCCCTTTTTTAGAAATAATATGACCCAAATATTGAATCTTATCCTTGTAAAATTCACATTTACTGAACTTGGCATATAGCTAATTTTCTTTCAGAGTTTGCAACACTATCCGCAGATGTTCCTTGTGTTCCTCTTTGTTTTTGGAGTAAGCTAAAATATCATCTATGAACACCAAAACAAATTTATCCAAATACTTATTTAACACACTGTTCATCAGGCACATAAAGGTGGCAGGGGCATTTGTCAGACCAAAAGGTACGACTACAAATTCGTAGTGTCCATACCGGGTTCAAAAAGCTGTTTTGCTAATGTATTCTTCTTTGATTCTGAGCTGGTGATACCCAGTCCTTAAGTCAATCTTTGAAAAGACTGAGGCCCCTCTCACTTGATCAAAAAGATCATCAATTCTAGGGAGTGGATATTTGTTCTTAATGGTCAACTTATTCAGTTGACGATAATCAATGCACATCCTAAAGGTCCCATCTTTCTTTTTCACAAATAATACTAGCGCTCCCCACGGAGACACACTTGGTCTAATATAACCTTTATCCAATAATTCTTGCAGCTGCATCTTCAGCTCCATAAGTTCAGGCGGACTCATTCGATAGGGGGCTCGAGAAATAGGTGTGGCTCCCGGCACTAGATCTATGGAAAAGTCAATTTCTCTTTTGGGGAAGATATAATTCATCCAAACCTTTAAATTCTCTTACCACCGTAATTCATTCGTATTTTCTTTCACTTTCTCGTTCTACTTTCACATGTACGTACAAACTTGCATCCTTTTCAGCCACTAATTAAAGGCTGATATTTGTCGTACTGAAATGGATTTTGGTTTTCCTTTTAATGAAAAAGGTTTCCCCTCTTCATCCACACAATGCAGAAATTTTTCCCAGCAGTTCATCAGGGCTTTCTTCTTTTCCAGCCAATCCATTCCTATCAGCAAGTCATAGGATCCTAATGGCAATATGTTCGTGGATGAACTCGTTGAAGACTACGACCACCATAATGTTATTTTGGGAACCATGGTGACTTTCTCTTAGTTCCAAAGGCCCACTGTACTAATTCAGACTGAAATTTTTCGTGTTTAATTTGACATTTTTCTACAATTCCGTGTCTAATGTAACTTAAAGAAGCACCTGGATCAATCAAAACAGTAACAGGTAGGTCAGAAATCTTACCCTCCATTTCCACCATAGTTGCTTGATGTTCCGCTTGCCGATTTTCCAAGGCTGCACTGATAGTTGGTATATTTCTGGCTATGTCATTTACTGTTGTTGCCTCTCGCTCTCTGCTGATCATGTGAATATTTCGATGGGGGCAGTCCCTCATCATATGGGGTTCTCCACAACCCCAACATTTCAAAGGTTCCTTCATTCTGACTGTCCCTTCCTTTTTATTGTTCCCTTCTACTTGTTTTGAAGCCACTTGGGACTGAGCAGTTTGGCTTTCTTTTGGTTTATTAAATTTTTTCCGCTGATGATCTCTACCAAAATTTCTTAGATATGCTGGTTTTGGTCTTTTACCTTTGAACTCACCCTTGTTCAGCCAGCTCTTCCCTTGTTCAGCTTTACCTTTAAACTGCTGATAGCATAATCTTTCTTTTCTAACGGCTTCATCCATTGTCTTTGGGTTGTCAAACTCAATTTTCTCCTTGTACACAGTAGGCAAGCAGTTCAAAAACCTTTGTACCTTTGCCTTTTCTTCCCTAATGTAAGGGACATACCTCAGTAAATTAGTAAACTTAGTGACAAACTCATCGATGGTGAGCTGTCCCAGTCTAAGTTCATGGAATTCTTTAGCTTTGTCGTCATAGTAACGCTCATTCAAGTAGCGATTTTTGAACTTAACCTGGAAATATTCCCAAGTAACTATATTTTCATCAATGGCATGCACCATCTTTGTCTCTTCCCACCACAGTGTAGCTTTTCCTTGTAGCTGGTACACAGCTAATCTGGCTTTCAGATTGCTTTCATATTCATAAACTTGGAAATACTTGATCATGTTCAGCAACCAAGCTTCAGCATCTTCTTCCTTCTCCCCATCATAGGAGGGAGGTTTGATCTTTCTAAATTCTCCCTGCAATTCTCTTTTCTGCTTATGTTGATGTCTAGCTGCATCCTCATCCTCAGACTCATCCATCTTTCTTTTTCCAGAACCTTCGCCTTCCTCGTTGTTCCGGGACGTTAGCTTTCTGATGAGCTTTTCCTGCTCCTTACTGGCTGATGACAACATGTCATTCTGGCTTCTTAGTTCAGCCAATTCTCGTTGCATCCTGTGCAACATGGCCATTACTGGGGCATTGGGATCTGGAGTAGAAAACTCATCACGCAGATCCACATAAATTCCTCCCTCTTCAGCCATTTTAGCACCACTGTACACACTCATACATTTGATTAATAAAACAAAAAAACAATCTCTACAATGTTCAATAATATTCAGAATTCAGTGAGCACAATAAAAACAGCCCAATTTTTGCACTTGAGCTCCGATACCATTTGTAACACCTCCAGTGTAAGGAAATTTTTTATTTTTTTTCATTGTTATTGACCTGTTGGCTGAATACGAAGTTCAGAAATGGGGTATTTATTTCCCTTACTATTATATTTTCCTCTATCCCTTCAATTTCTCCTTTAACTTTTAATATCTCTTTTTCCCTATTCCCTTTTAATAACATTTAATATTTCCAATGGTTACCGTTCACCCATATATATATATAAAATCCTATATATATAAATATATAGACCACCTATATATACATAAATATCATATATATCATTATATATATATCACACATATATATATTTCTGTGGATAAAATTTCCTTTGAATGCGCTTGCCTCATTTCATAACTCATATATATATACCTATATCCCATATGTATACATACACCTTGGTAACACGAATTTGAGGGAGCTCGCATATATACAACCCTGCATGAATGATTTATTCACCACGTATAACTCTACCCTTTGAAAACAGACTATATCTTCTCAAACTAGCATTTAGACATAGTGAAATTATAATGGCGAATAATTTGAATCATCCATGTGCATGTAATACGTAGTGTATAGTCAATTAACGCAGTGTAGGTTGACCACCGTATGCTTTCAGCATTCGAAATTTCTGATATATGTATCTGTTTGGACTGGTGTTCGATTTCTCACCTGCGTTATATCAACTACTATGCCGGTCACGTTTTATGTGATTACGCTCTCATATATATCTATTAACGTGGAATCTAGTTTAAATTCCCTTCATATCTATTTCTGATGTAACCATTACTCTAATGTAAAGTCCCTCTTGCATGAAGGCTACTGTATAATTTGTTTATGCACCCTTATCTGCATTTCACAGATCTGGTACGTAGAGTATTAACGCGTTGTTTCGTGTTTGTGCAGAGTGCAGTTGGCCAGCAGGCCACGGCAAGGTTCTGCCTTAAATGGCCTGAGTACTCGCCACATCCCTCAATCGGTGTCGTGTAGGAAACAAGGATACCCATGTTTCCCTCTGATGCGTTGTAAGTTCGCAAGGTACAGGTCCGAGTTTAATTTTCTTTTGCATCGGGAAAATTTGATTTTATTTACCCCAGTACTAATGCCCGGTGCAACCGGCATGTGTCACCAATAGTGGTGCGGCCCTGATGCGGCTCATTTCAGCAGAACGGAGCGCCGAGTTGTAGCCGAAATTTTGCCGGCACCGTACTGCAATTTCCAGTGGAAGAAAAACTCGAGATGAGAGGGTACTGCTTGGCCCATCCGTCATGATTTCTAAAATCCCCTTCGGGATTTTCTTTA
Organism: Pinus albicaulis; assembly: GCA_034641835.2. Lineage (NCBI taxonomy): Eukaryota > Viridiplantae > Streptophyta > Pinopsida > Pinales > Pinaceae > Pinus > Pinus albicaulis. The sequence continues at coordinate 1,107,607,142 of CM076579.1, forward strand.
CGCAACTCTCGGCTATGCAACTAGGGTTAGCGCCTCCGCCCTACACGCTAAACCTATATCCCGCCTCCGCGTGCACAGTGGTGTACTCGTGGAAACTAGACCGCGGTTTTCCCCTTTTTAACCTATGTTCCTGCCATTGTTCATCATTCCCGGGTTTAGTTCTTTTGTATCTAGCTTTCATTTCTTTTCTATCTCTACGCCTCAACTCTCTGTGTCGCCCGGCGTTTATGATAATGGAGACCGGGTCAACACAGGCGTTGCAGTAGTCTGATCATTCGAACGGCACAGGTGTGGCTCGATACCGAAATGAAACATTTGTTTACTTTGTTCGTATTGGTTTTTTTCTGAGATTGCTTCCCTACGATATTAAATCATTTTTTTCTTCTTTTGTTGGCGGTTCTGTCACAGATTGCTACAGGTTCTGCTACAAGGCGAATGGAATGTTGTTTGTATGGAAATACATAAGCGACATGGGTTATTTTAAATGCCGCGTTCCTTCCCAACCTAACTCAGATCTGCTATTCGTTTTGGTTGTTTTTTTTTTATTAAATTTTCTGTTACTCCCTTACCATTAACCCTCGTTTCATAGAAGAAATCAGGTGGGACGTCACGGTCAAGGGCGAGAGGTATCTGGTTGAACACGCTCCCCTGTCGGATTCGCATTGTTAGAAGAGGTTAATATCCTTCTCAGCTTTGGTATCTTTTGTATTCAGATGGGATGCCAGATTTTGTTGCATCGATAACTACTATTATGACTTTAACCTGGTAGGATTAGACTGAACGTTTATATTGACCAAACCATTCGTATTTCCCCCTTCAGGGACAGAATGTGAGTTAAGGGATTTCTATGAATAACCCTTGACATTCTGACTGCAACCAAAGCATTCTATTCTAACTTCAACGTATTTACCACTGCTATGGATGTGGTTATGATATATGCGCTACTCAATGTTTTTCTGTGTTATCACATGCTCGGTAGACTGCAACTACTAACCTAATCCTGTTTTGGTTTTCTAGGGCGGCGGTTTTACATGCTACAGGCAGGCACGGTGGTTTTTTTTTTTTTAACCGAGGACTGAAGATTCATGGCTTCCTTGCCATTTCCCACTGCATGCGACAGAAATTTTACAGCTACCCGTCATGGGTCATAGTTTTATGGTTCTGTCCAGATCTAGCCATCCCTACTGCGTAAATCAAGTAAGAATAGCTAACTGCTATGCCGACATAGCTACGCGTGGTTCCTCACCGGTTAAACTCATAGGCGTTTTATGCACATGATTAGTTTTAGTATTTCATCAGGCTATGATAATTATGTTCGCCACGAATTAAAAGTTACGTATTTTTGTTGTTTGTTGACTCTAGAAATTTCAGTTTCCATTCCGTTTTAATGCTACACATCAACCCTAATATGACAAGATTTTTCAATGTCAGTTTGGCCGGTGAACAGGTATTGGAATTGAATTATTCCATAACAGAGTCGCTAATATCAATTAAATGGGTATAGATAAGCCCTAGAAGGTCGTGGCTTTAATAGCTATAAAATCCGTGGGTATTGGATTGGTGCGCCTACTGCATAAGAAATCGAATATTCATAATGTTTTTACATAGTTTGACCATGCGCCAAGTCGCGTCGACATAGGATACATATATATATTTTTCTTACTACCATATTTTTTATAATCATTGATTTTAATAAATCTTTGCTTTGGCTCGTGGCTCTCACCTTTTATTTTATGCATATATATATATATATATATATATATATATATATATATATATATATATATATATATATATATATATATATAATGTTATTATTTAGGTTGCGGCGCTTATATTCTCTTTTTCTTTTGATGCATACATATATGTATTCAATAGTGCTTGAGTAGAGGACATTAATTTATAAATAATTTCTTTTGCTATGATACTTAGTTAATATATAGATATTTTTGTTAAATGCTTATACATACTTTTAATAGTTCATTTGATAGTGTACATTAATACTGACTTTAAATCCATTGCTATAATAAATTTTTTTTTTTCAAGGGTTAGAGGTAATTTTAAAAGCAGTATACCCTATAATTGCTATGAATGCCATAATCCTCATATGGAATATAGAAGTACTTCTTTATCTAGAAGAATGTCGGATTCCATATTCTAATGTCTTTACTTTCTTTACCTCAGTTTTGCTACAATATTTTTCTAATATACCTATGAGCATATAATATCACCTTGTATCTACATGAAACAAGAAAATATTTAATTATCTGTAGGGACTAAGGAACTTCAGATTTAAACCGACCTTGGTTTAGAGTTGTTGGGGTTCTACTCTATGGATTTATGTTCTACAACTAACTAGAATATCGAAGGTGGAAGCCTTAGAATGGACTCTGGTAAATGTAGTACTAAAAATCACTCATATTAGTAAAATTCGATTTTATATGTAGCCAATTCATACTATCATAAAACAAAATAACAAGAATTTCAGAACATACCACAATTGCAAATGACCAACCTCCCAACCTTAGAGTCCTCTTTGTCTCCCAGGACTCACACCCGAGCTGAGATCACCTCCCAAGACAGACCAACCTATGATCTTCTTAGGAGCAGCTTATTTAAGCTCATATTTCCCCAAAGCATGTTTCTAATTCTGCGTCCAGAATAGCAGGATGCTTTCTTTCCTGTTTAGCCTAGGCTTCCCATTTTTGGACTCTTTAAAGCTGTTTTATGCTTTTCCTCGGCTTTTCAGCTTTTTTTTACCTCTTCAACTTCTCCTCTTCATTGGGGAAAATTTAGATTCCTCCTCGGAATCTAATTAATTTCTTTCAAGGATTTTTGAAAGATTGTGGGGATTTTGCCTTATCCATCCTCATGGATTTGGCTAGTGATCTCTAATTCTCATCTTGGTCAAAATGCACAATCATTTTGTTGTTTCCTCAAATTAAATATGCAAGTACATTCATACCATACTTATCCATTGGGGTCCACCCCCTTAGGATTAAAGTTCAAATGTCTATCTTTTTTCAAATTCAACACAGAAATTGGGGGTGTTACACACCACTGATGAAAAGGTGAATGAAAAAATTTTAGCGTCAAAATATCCACTTTTTCCTAATACTAAGGATTATGAGAGCACCATTGATGAAGAGGGGGATGAAATAATTCCAAAGTCAAAATATCCACTTCGTCCTAATCCTAAGGATTATGTGAGCACCAAAGATGAAGAGGGGAATGAAGAATTTGCTGAGTCAAAATATCCACTTTGTCCTAATCCTAAGGATTCTTCCAGCACAATTAATGAAGAGGGGAATGAATAATTTGCAGTGTCAAAGTATCCAATTCATCCTAATCCTAAGGATTATGCCAACACCACTGATGAAGAGGGGGATAGATTCAAATTTTTCACTTCATCCTAATTGTAACAATTATAAGAACGCCATTGATGAAGAAGGGGGTGAAGAATGTCCAATAAATATAGATTCAAGGCATCCACTTATTCCTAATCCTAAGGACCATGAGAGCACTGAGGAAGGGGAGGGGCGTGATGAAGAAATTCTAGTGAATACATATTCAAAGCTTCCATTTAGGCCTAATCCCAAGGATTATGAAAGCACCACTAAGGAAGGGGACGATGAAGAGTTTCTTTCAAATGACAATTTTTTAGGCACATATCTCAATAATGAATTTTCTCTGAGTGATTGTTTCAAAGACACTCATGGTGATGAAGGATTAAATCCTCGCTGGGAAGAATTTGAAAGCATGGATCAAGATGGTGAAGAATTTTATCTGAGTCAGGGTTACAAAATCGCTGATGATTCTTGTGAAATGTTTTCCTCAAGTGAGGATGGTAATGAAAATTTTCGAGGAAATAATGTTGATGAATTTCTTAACTATGCTGAGAATGATAATAGTGGGGATAATATTCCTCCTAATGGTGATTAAACTGCTTCTAGAAAGGATGATGGAATTATGAAGTTGTTGCAAGAAAATATTGAAACTAGGAGTAGGAGTATACCTTTTCATATCAATCCAAAACATTCCAGTTATACAAGTGTGAAGACAACATATCTCACAAAAAGAAGTTATGTTGTTCATTTCATTTCAAGTGAATGTTTTCGAAGGGATTGCTTGAAACAAATGGATTTCAACTTTGATTTCGAGAAAAGGAAAATATATCTATCAATGAATAAAAGCATGAAAAATTCATATTTAGTGGGTTGCATGCAATCTACACTAGCAGGTTATGATTATCATATTGGGAATGTATTGCTTTGCAAAAAGGCTTTCAAAATGTTGCATTCAATTGGTAATTTTCATTTTTCAAGAATCTAAGAAAAACTATAAAAGGATCCCACATATTATTCAGAAGTACATTATAAAAGAGAGGTTGGGCCCTTAGACTGAAGACTTCTTTTCAAATCATGGAGAGTGTATGTCTAATAAAGACACAATACATATTCCAGATAATTTCTCAAGATGGGAAATATTCAACTTATACAGAGATTATGCAAAAGTTGTTGAAGGAGATGGTAATTTTATTACATATTCTTATTTTACAAGGGTATGGAAAAATGAATTCAACAATGTTCATATTCCTAAGTAGACAAGGATGGGGGTTTGCAGCACATGTGTTTCTCTTAAAGGAAAAAGAGATAAATATGAAGGGGCAGAAAGAGGTATGTGCTCAAAACATTGTTTTTTAAAATTGGATATTTATAAAGTATGAACATATATTTATTCATATGTTTCTTTATTTTATGTACAGATTCCATTGTCAAAGAACTTCAAGAGCATCAAAATCAAAAGAAAAGTTAAAGGAAAAAGTTGAATAAACATCGAAAGAAGTGTTATGGTAATCCAAATAAATAACTGGGTTTGATAATTGATGGTATGGAACAAAAGAACGCACTTCTTCCACATTTTGTCTGCACGCCAAAAAAATTATAGGAGGAAAATTTCTTTCATTTTCACTTGGTTGGTTGTATGGTATTTAATGAGAAGATGTTTCCAAGATTTTTCTTCAGAGCTCCAAATATTCATAATGATGCAAATATGACCATAACTATAATCCATGATGTGCTTACTCATTGGTCTTGTGTTCTTCCTGAAGTTCTGTATGTACAATTAGACAACACAAGTCGTGAAAACAAAAATCAAGTTCTCTTTGGGTATCTAAACATGCTCGTTGAATTGGGAATTTTTAAAAAGATAAAGGCTGGTTTCCTTCTTGTTGGGTACACTCATGATTATATTGATCAAATGTTCAGTCATTTTTTAGTAACATTGAGGAGTAAATTTGTTGGAAGCCTGTCATCATTAATTGAATGTATTAAGAAATCGTAAATTCCAGAGCATGTTTTTCATGTGTTGGAAAAAAATATTGACATGTAAAGGTTTATTTTGGGATCGCATGGTGAGGAGAAATGCATTGAACAACTTAATGACATTAGCTTCCAACATCCATTTTGTATTAAACAAAAATGATGGGATAACACTTATATGGGGCAATAATTATTCAACTGTTGCAGAATGGGGGCCATCATCAAGTTTAGAATTTTTGAAGTTCATTCCAGAGCATCCAATATTTTCATCAAAGATATTTTTATTATAGTCAGTTGTTGAACTCCATAATGCACGGAGGCATAAGAGAGACATCAATTATTTTGAATGTCTAGAGGAAAATAAAATATGTATTAGAGATAGATATGAGTACTTCGATGTTGCTGATTCAGTGTGGTGGGAGTCTTTTTTTAGTAATCAAAGTGATATGATTTCAAGATCAATAAATGAGGATACGATTTTGAAGACACATTTTTCTTGGCCAAAAAATATGCCAAATGAACATGAGAAAACACATATTGTTGAACAACAACAGTCTCAAGCTATTATTAATCCTCCACATTTAGAGGAAAGAGAAATCTATATTGGTTCTAGAAGATCACGTGCACAACGTGAAGCCATGGAAGACCTTTATAGGGGTTCTATGCAGGATGTTAAGGAGGGTTGCATGATAGCAGTGATAGCAAATGAATCTTGATCCACTTGGCTATCCATTTTGGATTGTCAAGGTTATAAAGGTCATTAATGAAAATGAAGATATTACAGTTGTTGATGTACATTGGTATGCCACATGTACCCATCCTTTCAATGGTGTGTATAAGCCAGACATGGTAGTTGAAAACAAATTGGCAGAAAGATAAAAAGGAAGGGCACAAATATAAATCATCATTGCACAGATGTCCTAAACTTGGAGAATGTTGACATACTTGTGTAAGAATTCAATTTGAAAAAGAGAGGAAGTCTTCGGTTGAATACCATAAATATTTTGTAGAAATTGATACGAGAACAATTATTGCTTAGATGACACTCTGTAGAATGTAGTCGTAGATCTATAAGACATTTGAAATATGAAATGGTGGGCATACATGTTGAATTAGATGGAGCACTAGTTGATGAAAGAGAAGAATATGGATCATATTCATCTGCATCGAGTCATTCATTTGAAGATGTAGGTTCTGATGGTGTGCCAGAACCTATGGTTGATTCTGAATAACTTTCTAAGACACTTTTATATAATTTATGTTTGCATGGTAACTTGAAATAAATATTTTGACTTCCATCTGATTTTTCATGATGTTATGAGGAATTTCTATATTTGTTGGATTATATGTATTAATTATGAAGAATTCATCTCTTTAGAATATCCATGGTGCAACAATGAATTAGAAAAATAATTTATGTTATATCCAATGTGCCAATGTTGATGTTTTGATTAAAAGTAAAAAATAAAATATAAATTAATGTTGAATTTTTAGATTATGCAGTGCTATTGCCACGATATTGTGTATTGTTACCATTTGGTATAAGATATTTTTAAAAAATTTAAAAATTATATGCCTCATTGAAAGGGGACACTTTTTTTTATGCTTGATTTTTAGGTTTTGGTTGAAATTAGATTTAAATTTGTCTTAGGCTAAGATTTGAAAAGAGATATATTTTTATCCTTTAAAATTAAAATTACTCTTGGAATAATAAATATTTCATCTACTTGTTCATTTTTAAAAATTGTTTAAGTCATATAATTTCTCCATAATGTCATGGTTCAAGTATGTTGAAAACTTAAGAATGAAAAACTCGAGATTTACAGATCGTCATTAAGGTTTTTATGCACTACAAAATTTTACCTTTAATGTTATGGTTGAAAACAATTACAATTTAGGGTTATTTAGAGTCAATATATTTTATATTTAACAACATGGATGAAAATCGTTCGAAATGATAAGGCCTCCAGACATGGTTTTGTTTATATTTAACATCATGCATCAAAATTTTTAGAATTTTACGATTTTTCAACGTCCTAATACGTTGTCTTTAATTCCATTGTTACAATGTGTCAAAATTGTGACACAATGATTTTTTTTGTTATTCTAGCATCAACTTGTTTTTTTTTTTAGGGTGTTTTTTCAATCCTTTTTTCAAAAAACAATTTCGTTTTTAGCATAATTTTATAAAATGTTGAAATTTGACGTTGAGAAAAAACAAAATGCATTCTGGAATACACACTTTTAGTTTTGGGGGCGTTTTTTTAGTCTTTTTAGGCTAAATTTATCGTTTTAAGGAAATATTTCTTGTTTGATTGGTAACTATGTTAATACACTAGCCAAATTTTAAATATAAAATTTATAATATTTACATTTACATACCTACTTCAACTTCTAGTTGAGTTTTATTTTCCCTTTCTATATTTGAGCATTCTTCTCTTTTTTTTTGCGATATTCTCTCCCATGTTCACTACGTTCCCCAAGGTCTCTTGTTCGATTATATTTTCTCTTGTAATTCCCTCGATTTCCAATGATAATTTAGTATGAAGCTCAAAATTTTCCTTCAAAATCCTGTAAAAGAAACTCACTACATCAAAATTTAGACAAAAACTCAATTATGTTAGCCTCTCTCAAATAACAATAATAAATTCAAAATAATAAATTAATTAATTAAATATTCCAAGTTAGGAATATGTGCCTAAATATTGGGTTGTTCCTCAAATATTGGAGTTTGTTTAGTAACTCCTATCTTTGTGGGGTTTTGGTGAGAAATTATCTCAACCAAAGGAGTCTAATATAGCACGAACTATCTTAGACATTTTCTCTCATCTACTTAAATTGTAAACTAAATTATTTTAATAAGAGAGAATGATGAGAATACATGAGGTTGAAGCCTCTTTTCTGCCATTGTTTTGTCTGGTTTTGTATCTGTGTTTTCTATAATCTATTTCTGAGTTATTTCATTTCTAATATATGGTATCAAAGCCATAGTGAGATTAGTTCAGGTGCTCGATTTTGTTGAGTGAGCCCTTGTCAGTATTGTGGAGCATTGTGGTTGCGATGTGGTAAAGCGCTAGACCAAAGGTCCCAGGCCTGTGAACATTGAATGGGAACCAGCATCACACGGCCCTGTAGACTGGTGCAAGAGCCGAAGAGTATCCAAATCAACGCCCTCTGTCATATGGTGAAGATTGTTGCTGCTTCTAAATCCGTCGTACATTGAATTGATTAGCAAACCACATTTGTGTTCATTGAGCCATGAGCTATGCTTAACGTGGCTGTTAGCACAGTAAAATTTATGCAATTTATCTCTAAGTCTAAGTCTATTTGCTGATTATTATTTGTACACATCTCTCGCTTTCATTCTCGCATCTATTTAATTGATTTTTGAATTGGTTTGTGCATTAGACCGTGAGTCTGTGCATTGGGCCATGGGCAAGAGTTTGTAATGAATTAGATGTGGATTTCAATGCTGCGTAAAGATCCAATTTCGTGGCTATGAAATGATAAAGTCGAGCCATGGTCTTAACAATATACGTCATTAAATAAAAATTGTTATCTTAGCAGAAATAAGCAGATGGGCAACATCAAGATCAGCGTTAAGATGAAAAATTAACTAAGTTGAAGCAACATTGAAGTTGTTGCATGCAGAAGCATTGTCAAAAGTGATCATGAGCATACTGGTTAGAACCAATGCAGGATTTGAACACCAGACAGAGAGATAAGTACACGTAGAGGAATGGAACGCCAAGCGTGTGGGTTTGAGGCATACACTTGCAGAGCTAAAGGGATTTAATCAGTCAAGACGACAATCACTCATTCTAATCTGGGAAGCATGAGGTAAATAATTCAGAACAAATACAATCGCATTTTTTTTAAGTAGAGTTAAATCCGTGTCAAATTATCTTTCATTGTAGCATCCATGTTTCGGACTATTTAAACCTCCTCAGAAAGTACCTTGAACTGTTAATTAATTTCCAAAAATATCTTTGTTTGACACTTAACTCTTCAAATTTTATTAAATTTTCTCTGTTGCTAACAAGAACAAAGTTTCTGAGAATGATGATGGTGTTTTTGGGTATCATCATTCCGTAGGAGACAATATAAAACCTTGTAAAGGGGTTACTTTGAAATCCTTAGTATTATCCTCTCGTTCCCAAATATGTGTAGGCGACATTCATACAAGGAAAATTGCATATGGTTTCTTTGTTTGGGTTGGTAGGCAATCTGGATATCAACATACCATAGAGGTGTGCAATGCCATGGTAAACATACTCGGTAAAGTTAAACAATTTGATATATCTTGGGAAGTGATTGACAGATGAGTAGAGGAGAAAAACAAGGTTCTTTCGTTACTGCAAAACTTTCAGAATCTTGTTTAGGAGGTATGCTGCGGCCCATATGGCAAAGTAAGTTGTGGAGAAATTTCATAGCATTGGAGATTTGCTGCGGAATTTTCCACTTAGTTCCTGCCAGTTTCCCCTCTACAACCGATTTCCACTCTAAAATTGCTTTATGTTTCCTTTGATATGTTGTGAGGACCGGAGGAGACTGCCTACATGACTGAGATGACCGAAGAAGCTTATAATCTAAAGCATTTGAAAATTTCAAATATTTTTGAATGAGGCCTTGTTAGAAAGAGCTTTTAAAACGGGGTTTCAAAATAGATATTATATGAAGGTAATATAAGAGAGAGATTAAGTGCTTCCATATTTTAATATATTTGAGTGAGCATTTAATTAAAAAAAAAAGGGTTGAGTTTGAAAAAGAGGAAAAGCATGAGTATTTAAGTGACTTCATTTTCTAGCATTTGGAAGGTTAGAGTGATAAGATAATGGAAATGTGATTTTGTTTATGAACCTTTTTGGAGTTATAAGGGGTGAATGAATTTTTTTAATTTTGAGTGATAAGGTGATATTTTTTTGGAGTGATATGTTTAAAAGTTGAAAGTTTTTGAGGTGATTTTAGGAGATGTAAGTGTTTTGTATTTGGAGTGATTTAAAAAATAATAATAATAATAATAATTTTTTATAGGAGGTTGGGTCAGTTTTTGAAGGCATTTGGTTCCAAAATTTGCAAGTGTAACATTCTCATTGTTTGAGAAAGTTCAATACTAATATTGTAAAACATGAAAATTTTATGATCTCAATACTCAATAAAGACATTATTTTTTGGTGTTGATGTGTCCTAGATCCGCCCGAAGTTGAATAAGGGGATATTAGGTACACCATGTGTGTTTGTGATGGCGCATGCTTTTTATGGCTTCATGTTGTTGCTTTTTGATTTGTGTCTAGTTCTGACACATCAATAATTTCATTTAGTGTCGCATACATAAATTTCAATATCAACAAGCACAACACATGTAACAAAATAGCTGCAAGATCAACACATGCATTTGCGCCACTACAACATATAATCAAAGATTGTCTACATCAGCATTCTACATCAAAAATCAAATTCACTTAGTCAAGTTAACAGCAAAGTCTACATCAGCGTTCTTGCAAATCCATTTCAGAACTTCTAATCAAATTCATTGTTTTAAGTGAATCATTAAAAATTCATTGTTAATGAATTTTTAAGAGAAAAAGTGAATCATTAAAATCATTGTAAGCTTTCTTGGGTGCATTTTCAACAGTGTTCGACACCCTTCCTTTAAGAAAAATCAAGTGAGTAAACGAGTTTTTAAAGAAAACAAGTAACAAGTTCACATCTCCTACAAGCAAGAGTGAGTATTCATTCAAGAAATTTGTATCAATTCAGTACAAAGATCAAACCTTCAAGTGAGCCATAGTGAAGATCATTGCAACAACCATCAAAGCAACCAAACAAGTTCAACTGTAACACCAATCAAGCAAGTTTAGATCGACATCAAGCGAGCGTGACTATTCATTCAAGTGAGCGTGAAGTCATCAAGTAAGTCAAGTGAGCACTTAAACAAACATGGTCATAATCAAGCGAGCATGAATTCCAAAGTTTAAGCAATAATATTCTACAATTCTAGTAAGTGTTCCAAGCAAGCGCAATGAGCAAAAAATCAAATGAGCGTGCCATTCAAGTCACATAGCAAGTGATCTTGTCCTTCAAGTACCAAAATCAAGTGAAACAGTGCAACGCACAATATCTCCAACAAGAGAGCCTAATTTCAAGTGAGCAAGTTCATATGGTGCAACATATTCATTTGTTAAACATTCTTCACAGTTTGATCATCTCAATTGATGAAGACATGGTGCAAGTTAGCAAAGACACTCTTGCTGATCTTTCACAGCATCTACAACAAACAAATGAAACCATTGAGTTTCTTCAACTAGAGTTGAAACTTCAAAGGATTGAATTGCAAGAAAAGAGTGATATTTTCAATTCTCTGAAACATCCAGATGATAAGTCATTCATCCAAACATCTTTAAGGGTCGAAGTTGTTCCAGTTCAAATTTCTTCTAAGCCCATGATCAAGCCCTGGGAATAAATTCAGAATAACAAGAATCGACGAGGCTTAGGATATATCAATGATAACACCAACTTACATATCCCAGATTATTCCAAGCCAATTAAGTTCGTCAGTGCAGGATTTCTTGCACAAATCACCTCGGCAGGTTTTGAGAAAGTTGTCGACAACCAGCCATGCATGCAACGCAAAGTTGCAGACAAACAGAATTGCACGTAACTTGAAGTTGAAGTCTAACTTAAATGTTCTCATTGTCAAAGAACCAGTGATATGGAAGATCAATGTTTTGATCTCCATCCTTGTCTCCATTGTGACAAGCCCAATAATTCCTCAGAGAAATGTCACAAACAACGACAAACAGCCAGATTGAAGATACATTATGAATGGATCAACCCTTGGAAATGGCCATCCACAGTCAAAATATTGTCTTAGTTCTAAAATCACATACAATATCACATACTGCAACCAACAGTGAAAAGATGATGATACCCTCATGCAGTTGAATGGGGGAGTACACCAGTGTAAAACTCCTACACCTGAAAGGGGGGAGTTCAGGTTTATTTTTTAGAGAAGTGTCTCTCCTTTCAGCTGACAAAGGGGGGAAAATGTCAATGAACTTGACAGTGGTTGTTAGACTGAATGTCTCGACAAAATGGAGTATAAAAACTCTAGTAAAACTGATAAATATATATTATTAATGATGAAAAGATGAGATGATTACAATGAGGGATCGCCTAGGCTTTAAATAGCCTCAAGGTGTCCCTTGGCGAAGAGGCATGATCTTTGATCATGCCCTTTCAGTTAACAAAACCTAATATAACTATATCTAACTAATAATTAATAAAATATTCATAACATTGCCCCTCTCTTAAAGATGCTTTGTCCTCAAAGCATACGTAATGATGGACAATGTTGACGAATGTCTGGTTTCCTCAAGCGATGAGCTCTTGCTTCCCACATTTTAAAAAGATCATGGAGCATCTTCTCGAGTTCAATCTTTTGGTGATGTGGATAGTGACAAGGTCTGATATTGACAGGGTCAGATCCTATTCCTGGCACTGCTGGTGATTCTTCTTTGTTTCTTTTTAGATTTAGAGGTAGGTTACCAACAATTATTGTTTGCTGTAACTTCTCCTCAGCATCAAATGCTTCCTTCCTAACAACTATATCTGCTTCATCACCGAAGGCCTTAACAGCGTTTGGTGCTATATCAGTGGCTTCGGATGTGTTGGTCGCTTCACATGTTTCGTTAAATTATGGGGATGGAACATTTTGTTGTTTATAAACATCTGTATCTTCATGGTGACGTGGGGAATAAGATTTTTCCTGATGCTCTTCTGAGTTCCCTGAATCTGCGGCATTGTTTTGTTGAGTTTGTTCCCTGTCAGGAGATATCGAGGATTGTGTCTGACTTAACTTATCTATCTTATCATTTATCTTATTGCAGAGTTCTGTCATCTTGTTCATTGCTTCGCTATGTTCTGTCATCTTGTTCATTGCTTTGCTAAGCTTTTCTGTGGCCTCCATTTGTTTTAGCCATACTTGCCTTTTTATCTGATCAATCGTCATCATTGATAAAGACATACTGATATTTTTCTGCCAGTTTCTCTTTTTCTTTTTTCTTTTTTTTTCTTTTTTTTAAATTAATTAATTAATTAATATTTAATTAATTAATTAAATTAATAATTTTTTTTTTTAATATAATAATAATTTTTTTTTAAATTATATAATTATATATATATATATATATATATATATATATATATATATATATATATATATATAATTATTAATTGAAAACTATATAATATATAAATAAATTATATAATTATAAATATATATATATATATATAATTATCAATTTGAAAACTATATATTATATAAATAAGTATATAATTACAATATATATTTATATAAAAATCAATTGAAAACTATATGATATATAATTTATATAATTAAAAAAAAAACTATATTTTTTTTTTATATCATATGATATATGATATGATTTATGATATGATTTATATGATATGATATATGATATATGAAAACTATATTTTTTTTTAACCGCGCTCGTTTGGTAAGTGACGGCAAGTTTGATAACTGTGCTCGTTTAATACACAGCTCGTTTGACAAGTAAACGTGGATCCTTGCCAACTGTCAGGCATGTTCACGATTTATTTTTAAAAAAACGTAATTTTTTTTTTAAATAGACGCACTTGGTTTATTGCTGTGGCACAGCACCGGCAGGGAGTATGGTTGCAGCGGCGAGGAAGGGTGTGCAGGCGGCGAGGAGGCCGTGTACTTGAAGCCGTGAACGCCCACAGTCGAATGAGGCAAAACAACGAACACGTCCTTCCCAAAACAAAACACGATGGTTAATGAGTTATTATGATATTGAAAAACGTGGTCTTCCACGACTGTCAGAGTTGCCACACATGTTATCGTCCCGCTGTAAGGGCCGAGAAGGAATAAGCTAGGACGGACGGTGTTGGAGTGTGGGAGCCGGAGGCGGAAGGAAGGTGCGGTCGGTGTAAGTTAGCAGAAGGGTTTGTACAGTCGGATGTAAACTTAGATAAATTGGAATTGAATTGAGATGAGGATTGTCTCCTCAAGACACCTGTCCGAGCTTCTTGGCAAATAAAAACAGGTTCGAATTACTGTACTTCTTCCTCTGTTCAGAAGATGAAACGACAGCGGGCAGGTGTAACGACAGATGAATCGTATTTTTTTCTTTTAAATGAAACGATAGCGGGCAGGTGTAACGACAGATGAAACGACAGATGAAACGATGAAACGAGTGTAACCACAGATGGTGTGGGCGACACAACTTATAAAATCGACTGATAACACTTCAAGAATTTCTCAATCTCTTGTTATGAATAAAATATGGAATATGGAGAATAGTCGATTTTAGCAGTGAAGAACCAATGGAGTGTAATGTAAGATCGACGTGGGTCGATTTAATTGCAGCGGTCGAAATGTTGACAGCGGACGGAGACGACAAAATTTTCCACTGTTTCTTTTATCATGGCAGATTGTGTGGAGAATACGATGTTCCTGGCAGCGTTGATACTGAAGAAGATTATGATGTAAATCCTTTGAATTTGGAGAAAACAGAACACGTTTCTGGCAATTTGTTTGTTGGCTTTCTCTGCCCTGTTGTTGATGGGTAATTGCAGAAATAAAAATTCCAATGTTTTTTTGTAATCCGAGCTACACAAGCGATGATTATGCACTGTAATGGAACCTGTCCACAGTTTCTCTGAGTGTAATATAGGAAAGCTGAGGGAATTATGAGTGTGAAAGGGGGTGGTTTGTAAGTTAAGGCAGAGTGAGAGTGAGAGAGCAGAAGGGGTTGGGTAAAAATCTGCAATTTTTTTGGAATTCCTTTGATTCCTTAATTCTGGTGATCACACAGATCCAAAGAGCGATGGCTCCGATACCAATGGAGTATAAAAACTCTAGTAAAACTGATAAATATATATTAGTAATGATGAAAATATGAGATGATTACAATGAGGGATCGCCTAGGCTTTAAATAGCCTCAAGGTGTCCCTTGGCGAAGAGGCATGATCTTTGATCATGCCCTTTCAGTTAACAAAACCTAATATAACTATATCTAACTAATAATTAATAAAATATTCATAACACAAAACCAGAAAAAAGCAACTAGTGGGCATCTTCAATAGCCAGTGGGCATCAACAAATTCGCCAGTGGGCAGTCGAAAACAAAGAAGCAGTGAACAGTTTTCAACACATCAAAAGCAACAGTAAGTTGTTTTTTGACATCATCAGCCAGTGGGCAAAGCCAGTGGGAATTCAACAAATTTTGTCAGAGGACAAGAGATGCTATTTTCATGCAAAGGAAAGATAGATCCTTTTGCAACTTGGCACTTGATGGAGTTTTCAAGTGAAATTTAGAGATGAATCAGACATACAACTGACTCATGGTCTCTTTAGATTGCAGTTTTTCAGCATCCAACTATGGCGATTTTTCAGGAAATGTTTTATGAGGATCAACATGAGAACTTGGAAGATGGTTCCTCGTTCTTATTTGGATTTGTCATTGAAGGGAGGAATTTTAATCTCTCTCAAATAACAATAGTAAATCCAAAATAATAAATTAATTAATTAAATATTCCCAAGTTAGGAATATGTGCCTAACTCTTGGGTTGTTCCTCAAATATTGGAGTTTGTTTAGTAACTCCTATATTGGTGGGTTTTTGGTGAGAAATTATCTCAACCAAAGGAGTCTAAGATAGCATGGACTATCTTAGACATTTTCTCTCATCTATTTAAATTGTAACCTAAATTCTTTTAATAAGAGAGAATGATGAGAATACATGAGGCTGAAGCCTCTTTTCCACCATTGTTTTGTTTGGTTTTGTATATGTGTTTTGTATAATATTTTTCTGATTTATTTCATTTCTAATAAATTAAAAAAATAATCACAAAAGATTTAATTTTAAAAAAACTTATTTTAAAATTTTTGCACAAAAGACATACTTCAACCCAAAACACTTTAAAAATTCTGCCAAAAAAATGTATTTTAAAAGTGAAATGAAGCTCAGAATATTTCCTTCCAAGTCCTGCAAAAAAAATTCATTTAAATAGTTAGACAAAAACTCACATTAAAAAATAATTATAAAAGATTTACTTCAACCCAAAACACTTACTTCAATTTTTTTTTTTACTTTAAATAATACCTCCAAGAAATTTCCATTGAAAATTAAGCCCAACCTCTTAAAAATTTTCACTTTAAAAAATACCTCCAAAAAATGTCCTTTGAAAATTAAGTTAAAATACCTCTAAAAAAGTGTCACTTTAACAAAGTACCTCCAAAAATTGTCTTTTGAAAATTAAGCCCAAAAAACCTCTAAAAAAATTTCACTTTAAAAACTACATCCAAAAAGTGTCCTTTGAGTATAAAGCCCAAAAAGAGTCATTTGAAAATTAAGCCCAAAAAATGTCCTTTGCAAAATCAGCCCAAATGAAGAATTGTTCAAAAATATGCAAAAATAATGATTCTGTTTTTGGCTATTTATATAGTTGTGAAATATTTTTTTGGAGGGACTTCGTTGAATTTTTCGGTAGATGTAATTTGGGAGAAAAAGTTCAGCCAAACTTCTTTAAAAATCTCAGCCGAACTTCTTTAAAAATTTCGGCCAAACTTTTGTGTCGTTAGAATTAAAGGGCCAACGGGGTAAAAAATAATTTGGCCAAACTATTTTAAAATTTCGTCCGAACTAACACATCTATAGCTATGCAAGAGCTAAACTCTGAACACATTTCTTCAACTTTGGAATGATTAAACTCCATAAAAATTTATGAATTAACTGTCGGAACCAAGACAAGCATTTTCAAAATTCAATCTACTTTCATGAAATATAACTTTTATGGAATTCCATAAATATTTACTTTTAATTAATTTTGTAATAAAAATGGGTGCAAAGAAAATCTTAAGGTCATTATGATTTAGTGAAATCAAAATTCTCTATCTTCCAAAATATACTGTAAAAAAAAATTGAAAAAATTATTGTGCATTACATTGGTTCGTCGTCAGTAATGGGTAGTTTTTAGATTTTTAGTTTATAACTAATACGTCGAAAAAATTCACGCAAGCCGAAAGATATTCACGATGGATTTTTTTCATATTGATCAGTTCAAAACATTCTTTTAATTATGATATGCATGAGTTGGTTTCGTAAATATAACGATACCGAAGTAGAATCTTTCTAGATTGTTGTAACACCTATTTTTCTTAAAAACACAAAGTTTTCAAAGAATACACCAACACGTTTGAACGTGACTTTTTTTGAATCCTTTGATTGTTAAGAAACACACACTCAAATAAATGTTAAGTTGAAGTATCATATGTGAATAAAAAAATTACAAAAAATAAGTAATAGAAATCTAATAAAATTTCTGACAAGCTTTATTTTTATTGTAAAATGAAATTATAAGCATAAAATTGTTTTGGTTTGCAGAAAGTTGAAGAACAAAACAAAAACAATATTTTTTTCTCAAAAAAGAGCAAAAAGTGTAACCCAACTTCACATTTTCACCCAAATAGAAAAACCAAATATTACTAAAGATAATTACTTTGAATAATTGTCAAAACAGTTAGGTAACATTTTGGTGAGTTATGGTTTTATTTCATTTTAATTAGAATAGGTAATTAGAGACATGTTTTAGAAAGGGTTCGAAGAAGTGTTTCGAAGTCTTTCGAAAAATATGTGAATGAGAAATTATATCATTTTATTATATATGCAAATAGTTACGCATGAATAAATCCTAAATTTCATCCTACCAGAGATGTTAGGAAATAGACACATATCCAAAGTATACCTAGAGGAATCACTGGATCAACCTTGAAAAGAAAATTGCAGAAATAATGGAAGTTGAAGATTTTCAAAGAAAATAATTGAGATAATTTCAGTCATTATGTGCTTCCAATATTTGAAAATGTAGATTACAGATAGGGATACATAATGCATTAAGATAGTCATCATTGGTCAACTCTTATTTTGGATTAATTCTCTATATGTATTACAACAACTCGTGATGTTTTCCATGTGTTTTGTAGGAATGATTGAATGAAAATAACGCTTAATGAATTTCAAAACCCTTAAATTCACTTGCAATATATGAAACGATTTCAAAAAGAATTTATGCAATATATAAGTGATTATAACTTAATTTTTTGTTAATATTGTTATGCAGGGTAACCGTAGGTTCAATCTTGCATGTCATATATTTGAAAAAATATGTAAATGAAATTCCACAAGTCAAAATATTTGCTAGTTCTAAATAAATTCATCCATGGGTGGTTCTGTAATTATTCAATTGAAACTAAGAGCATAAAATAGGGACCTATAACCATTTATTTTGTTTCCAAAAAATGATTTTCAGAAGCTAAATCACAAATCTATGCAATTTTGGAGATTGTTGATACCAACTATTTTTTTCTTGTTGTCGAGTTTTTCATGAAATATTAAGATTATTTAGTCTATATTTTAATATTCCAACATTGAAGTTTTAATATATGAATTTTAAGCATTAAATAGGTTTAAGAATAATATCAAATTCATTTTTGCCAAGTGTTTTACAAAATGCCTCAATGGTTGTAGCTTTTGTGCATATAAATTTTTAGAGTAATTGTATTACTTATTGTAAATTTCTGTAGTATAAAATTATCAATATTATTAAATGGATGTAGATTCCTATTTCTAAAAATTTTTATATGAATTTAAAAATGAATTTAATAAGTTGTTGAATTGTGAATAGATAATATGACAACTATTACTTTTATTATCTAAAGTTTTCTTAAAAAAATGGGAGTTGTTGAAAACAAATTTTACATTGACCAATTTTGTGGGATTTTGTGTAAGTGAGCATAATAATTTTCCTCTAAGTTGCATGTATTCATGGGTGTAGTATTATTCTTTAATGACTATTGAAAACAACTATTGTTCCCAATTTTGGCAAGTCCATTGTTTAATTTGACAATTTTTGTAGAATTATATGCTTTTGAATTTGTAACAATGGATGCTCTTGTTGCAACATTAATTATATTAGTTTCATGATGGAAGCAATGCCATTGAGAAATTTTAATTGATGATGTTGGAATATCTAATTCCTACTTGTCTTCAGTTAGAGTCTGTTCCTATTTGTTAGGTTAGTTCCTAGTTTGGTGTGAGGTTGAGATATTCTCTCAACTAAATTATTGTGCGTCTAAGATAGCTTCTCTATCTTGAGACTGTACCTCATGTATATATAGGTGACTTGATTTGATTAATGTAATATAGCTTGTATGCTCAGTTTCTAAGTCGGTATCAGAGCCCGTTTGGGCGTGGGCCTGACCTCGGCCCCTCCTGGGCTGAGGGAAATAAGAGCAAGGGAAATAAGAGACTATACTTTTGTTGTTTTAGTTTTTCCATCCATGTGACGGAGCTTGGAAGAGTGTGGACAAGAAATAACGAGTGAAGAGAGCGACAATTCCACCTCTTCATGCTGTGGATCTACCCATTGCAGTTATGGTCCCTTTTGGTTGAAGATGTTTTCTTGCTCGACTGATTATCTTGTCGCTAAAGAATTATGTTGCCTAAACGTTGATTCGTTAATTGATGCCAAGATGTCAGGTATGATTCGCCCACCTCAGAGGTGTGGTTGTCGATTCGAAGGCAGAGTTCATGCCTTGTACATGATCTCTTTGGAGAAGACGTAGTGAGGAGAGTTCAAGAAGGATATTGTGATTCTTTCCTTACTACTCATTTTGAGGTCCCTAGTGAAATGTTTTCACTTGCAATGGAAGCAAAGAAGCATGGCATGGGAGTAGTTGGTTCTACACAAAATATTTTGGATTTCATCACTCAGAATGTACAGGAAGAAGTGAGGCGTGATATGGATGGCCACGTCCAGTTTGTACTGGTGACAACAATTGTGTTAGAAATTCGCAACGTCTTGATTGCTGGGAAATAAAATGGTGCAAGAGAAAATATTGAAGTGGAAATTATCTTTCCTGTTTCTTCAAATTCCATTTCGAAGACGGCAGCATCATCCTTAAAACCTGGCTAGAGGACAAATTTCACAAATCTCTCTATTGTTCGAAGAGAATCATCTATTGAAGGCTATTCGATTCGAAGGCTTTGCTGTAGTGGTGCAGAGGAACGGTACTAGAGAGCATTTTTGTGTGAGGATAGATGTGCTGCCACACATCTGGTGAGCCATCTACGTGGATTGGATGTTGCCACTTGCATCAGTCTGAGCCAACATCAAGTGGAGCTTTGCCACCCTCTGTGTGGAGCATTAACAGGTGAAATATGGACCTACGTGGGCTGAGCCGGGCCAAGGCCGGTGCTATGCTGCCTACCTTGGTGAATTAGGTTGTCATCCTGAGTACGCTACCCAGATATGCTGCCTAAGCCATTGCTACCAGCGTGAGAAGGAAGAGAAACCAGCTAGACTGCTGCATCCGATGTTGGCCTATTTATGAGAGTTATCCAGGAAAAATAAATTTTTGGTTTACTAGGAGTCTCTTCTATATTGTTGTGGGAGCTTATCAGTGGAATCAAACATACTTCATTAGGTAACAGGGTTTGTGCCTAGCAGAGGTGCTTTTTTCTATCTTTAAAATCAGAAGTAGCCCTTTCTTTCTCTTTTTTCATCAGATCTAGAATCTCTGAAATATCTTAAAGCAGAAGGCTATTTCGAGTCAGAATATAATCCTGGATTTGCATCAATGGCTCACATCATGCTCCGTAAACATTCATTTGATGGTTCGGCCTTGGGATCTTTGGCTTCGCTAGAATTTCTTCACTGAGGGTTTACTTGATTTGGTTGAGGATTGGTTGGATGTGAAATCAAAGGAGTGATTGTTTGTGTTTCGCAGCACCAGTGGAGACGAAGGATTGGATAAGGATTGATTGTGTCAGTTGTTGCCTGATTTATCATTTGTTCAGTGCTACAGTGTTTTCATTATACAAGTTTGGGAGAAGAGGAGAAACGTGACTTGAATTTTTTGGGTTTGTGATTGTATTTGTTCAGTGAAGATTTATTGACTGATAATTTGACATATGAAATGACACTCTAGTTTGTCTGAACAATTTTTACTAACAAAACTTCGGGTGTAGGCCATTTAGGAGAAGACCAGGCATTCTGTCTTTGAACATCTTGGGCTGTTTGAATGCCTATGTGAGGCACAGTTGTATAAAGGTGTGGATTAGGGAGAATCACTTGTCTAAGTCGGAACTAAGGGGGAGTATTGGATATGCAGGTGTTTTTCGTGGATCATTTTATTTATGGATCACTTCATGGATCTGTTGTTGTATGGTGTAGCAGAAGTGTGGTAAGATTCTCGATCCAGGCCAGTGATTTCCTCTTCGTTGTTGCAGCCTGACAACCAATGTGATAAGGCATGTTTGGAAGTCTCTTGTGTCGGCACCAGATGTCCATCGACAATGATGGAGAGCTGAATATGGTGCAATGAGGATGGATGTTTGTTGGGTTAGTTTTGTTACTATGGCGACGTTACTGCAGATCCGACCTATGTGTCATTGCATGCTCTAGAGAAGAGCTGGTAAGCCTTAATGGCTTGTGGCCCCTTTGTGGCTAGAGAGCCTTTGTGGCGGTGATAAGCCTAAGTGGCTGGAGAGCCTTCGTGGCGGTGATAAGCCTTTGTGGCTATGATAAGCCTTTCATGGCTGTGATAAGCCTTTATTGCTGTGATAAGCCTTCGTGGCTGTGTTGAGCCTTTATGGATGTGGTGAGCCTTTTTGGCTGTGAGCCTTCGTGGTTGTGTTGAGCCTTCGTACCTGTGATAAGCCTTCGCGGTTGTGTTGAGCCTTCTTGGCTGTGATAAGCCTTTGTGGCTGTGATGAGCCTTCGTGGTTGTGATAAGCCTTCATGGCTGTGGTGAGCCTTTGTGGCTGTGGTGAGCCTTTGTGGCTGTGATAAGCCTTTGTGTCTGAGTTGAGCCTTGGTGGCTATATTATATCTCCTCAAGGCTGAGTGCCTGAGCGGTGGAGGTGAATTACTGCTTGTCGAAATGTGAACTAGCAAGCAGGTGAAAGGGTTTTTCTCGTGCATGTTCATGAAGCAACGTGGAGCGATCAGTTGTCAGTTATCTAGTAGGGATCAGATCGAAGACAATGTGCAGTGTATGATCTTGGATCTGCTCACAATAACAGTGTGGGCATTGTTCTGGTGAACTGAAATTCGGGGCAGTCTGTCCGTAGCAGTGAATGGCGTGGCCATGTGTTGTATTACTATCATGGTTATCGCTTGTGCTTATATTGTTATTTGGTATTTTTTTTTGTTTGGTATGGGTAAATGTGGACAAGTCTTGAAAATTTTATACATATTCAAATTCGCGACCTCAATATGAAGTCATTTTGTTAGAATTCATGACTATAACTAATGACAGGTATAGCATGGAGATTCAAGACCAGTACATCCTAAGTTCAAAAGTACAAAATCTATGAAAAAAATATTCAAACGAGAAAGCTCTAGCAGGTGAATGGTATGGTGAGCAGCAAAGGAGGATGGACAATCAAGTTTGAGAGAGTTTGTTTTGTGTGATTTTCTTGGAATAAACTCATGACTATGGTAGAGTATGAGTCACAGTTTGTAATTATAAGCAAATCTACATGTCATTTATTGTTTGTACGTGATGTAAGACCCAGAGAGGCATGCATACCCCTTTGTTATATGTTCCCTATGTCAGAGAGTTTTAACACCCTGGAAGAGTGTGTCATGCGGGATGGATACACTTGGGTGGACCATATTGGTTTTAGACTCCATAAGGTGAAATTTTATATCAAGGGGGAGTTAATCGAGAGTTTGGATGAACCATGTATGTGAAGGACTTCCTAGTAGACTGGCAGTTGCAACGGTTGGAACCCATGCATTTCAGTAGATGGTTGTTCCTTTATATGAACATCAACAATTAGTCATTGTATATTTTGTAGATGGATATTGAGACAAGTAGTCATTAAGGGGGAGTGTTGGAATATCTAATTCCTACTTGTCTTTAGTTAGAGTCTATTCCTATTTGTTAGGTTAGTTCGTAGTTTGGTGTGAGGTTGAGATATTCTCTCAACTAAATTATTGTGCATCTAAGAAAGCTTCTCTATCTTCGGACTGTACCTCATGTATATATATGTAACTTGATTTGATTAATGTAATATAGCTTGTATGCTCAGTTTCTAAGTGATGAATGAATAGACATATCATGTTTATTAGATTTACTGATAAAGAGAGACACATTCCTCCTTCATTTATCTTCTTACAAGTAAGTTAATACTCATACCCTCATTTATGATTTTTGTGATAGAAGCATAATATTTTGGGTTCTTGTAGCATAGTTTTGTGGTTATCATGTCAAGATTCAATAAGTAGAACTTATTTAGCATAATCTAGAAGATAAAATAGGTTGATCTAGATTAACACGCTAACACATAGCATTATTGTGACATTTATTTGCATTATTATTTAGAGCTGACGTATACGTATGAAAGAATATAAGTATGAAAAGAGCACATATTTCTTTTAAACTCAAGGAAAAATGTATTTTCGACTTGCTTTGAAGGGAAATTTATACAAAAATTCTTATGTTATATTTTTATATTGAAATTCATAAAGGAACCTGTTCACATGATAACTACTTAGTCATATTATAAGTAAGAAAATAAAATAAAACTCAGTAATAATATGTTGGATGAGACCTTACCATATACCATGCCATTAGATTAAATAGAAAGACATTACATGGGTTAAATAGAAAGACATTCTATAAGAGAAAAATGTGATGAATTGAGGGTATCACACACCTTTTTAAAATTAATACAAGGAAGCATGAGGAAGATACTAAAAAATAACCAGTTTCTGTATGCATGCAATCACCCAACTACCGACACACCTTTCGGGTCGAGACCCTCATTGCACAACAAGCCGCTATTTATTCCTACACAACAGAAACCATAAACCAACGACATCGATAGAACATGGTATGACTACTGCAATTATATTAAATAACCGAGTTACAAATGGAATAAAATGACATAAATTAACTAAAAAATATCTAAGGAAATTATCATATTCGACAATTCAAATTTGCAGTAATCAATTGCAAATATCGTGCTTCACAGTATTAACATTATATAACTTGAGTCTTGTAAAATAACGTAAGCATTAACGTAGGTCCTAGGCTCCAATTTTTGCCGAAATTAACAACCATGAATCACATTATCATTATCATTTTAATAAGTATGTAATATCTAATATTCTTCGGATGAAATTGAAGGGCCAAATATAATCTTATAAAATCATTTATTATTATTTAAAATTTTATTAATAAATCGCGGATAGCGTATATATATATATGCAAGTAGACGTGTGTGTGTGTGTTTTTTAATATAATTGGATGTGTTTTTGTATTCTTCAGTTCGTTCCTGTATTCTGGCTTCTTGTGTGTTGTTGGCGTCGGAACTGTTCGGAACTGTTTGGTCGTGTGGTGATCCGGTCCGGGCAGACGCTCTATGTTTCTTTGGTCTCTTTGTTTCATCAAAATCAGTAAGCGATTGAAACTCATATTAAATGAAATCGGGAAAGTAAAATGCAGGTAATGGAAAGTAAGATGAATGGAAAGTAAGATGAGAAATGGTTTTGCAATTATATATTATAACTAGGAATGCATCAAGGAAATCAAATAAAACCTATGAGATTAAATGAACACTCCGAATTCATAACTTTTTCGCTGAGCATTCTACAACCAAATCTAAATTGCAATATGTATATTGGATTGGGACAGAATAAGTATTATAGAAATTTCTTAATCGGAGTAGTTTGCATGCTTCATCAAAAATCGTGGGTCAATTTCACCATCGGGTCAATAAATTAACAATCGGGTCTTTGTTACTTTACATATATATGGAAAAAAAAAACACAACCAGAAAATCATTCAATGGTCATTCTATTCCAATTTTGATTTAAGCAATGAAGTGTCACAAAAATGAATTTTCATTTATGTGAGTTACAGATTTGAAGTTTAGATCAGGATATATATTTTTTTAAAATAATATGAAATTAAGACAATAAACTAACCATCAAGGCTTTCCTACTTCACATTTATATGAAAAGAAAACAAGCACAAAAGCCTTCAATGATCATTCTATTCCACTTTTAAACTTATAATTGTAAGCCATTTTTGTCAGTCTATTCCACTTTTAAACTTATAATTGTAAGCCATTTTTATGAAAATTTAGTGTTGCACGGTTTTACACAAAAACAACTCTCTCCCAACGGTTAAATTTTAAGTGCACCTTAATCATCATCATCAATAAATTGATTTTACATTTAAAAGGCATCACAATAAATTGATTTGATTTTACATTTAAAAGGCCTTCCAAGTCAAAATAATGGATTTGATTTGCAATTTTGTTTGCGGGCAGAGCTTCTTCTACACCGGGAGACAACTTGGGTTTTAAAAAGTGAGCAAACACCTCCCTTGACAAGGTTGATTACAATGGTCTTACATGTGAATCTTTAATTACCCTTCTCCATTACCACGCAAGGAAGAAAGAAGATGTGCATTTATTTCGCATTCCATAAGGAATTATTTTAAATTATAATAAAATTAATTTACACTAATATGTTCATGATGTTTTATTTATCACATATTCGTTGTTGTTGCTTATCTATTATTTAAATTTAATTTAATTATTTAAATTTATTTAAATTCTTTTTAGAGATGAGTGACACATGATTCATTTAATCGGTCTATTATTATAATTATAATTATCGATTTTGTTAAAATTTCTATAGAAATTTAAAGATGATGTGACAATTTAATATTGTAAAAATTTGAAAATTGTAAAGTTAAAATGAATAACTATTAAATGTAAGGAATTCAAATTAAATTAGAAAGTGATATGAGGTTGCAATAGTTGTTGGATTATAATAAGCGAACTTGGTACCAGAAACCAAGTATTCAATTCGTTTAATAAATATTTTCCATGAGGACAACGTGGAAATCGGGCTTCTCTTTAATGAGCGCAATGGTATGTGGTGCAGGAAAGACATGTTCTATTCGGACATACAAAACATGTTTTAATTATTAATTATTAATTTATTATTATTAATTTAATTTAATGTAATAATAATTAATTAATTTAATTTAGTAATTGTTAATTTAAATTAATAATTATTAAATTTTTAATAACTAATACATTAATAATATTAATTAATAATTAATTTAATTTAATAATAATAATTATTAAATTACTTAAATTAATAATATTAATTAATAACTAATTTAATTTAATAATTATTATTATTAAATCAATTTAATAATAAGTATTATATTTCAAAATTTAATTTAATAATTATTAATTAATTTAATTTAACAATTATTTAATTTAAATTTAATTAATTTATTATTTTCAAATAATTTTTTTGGAAGTCACATTAGTTCATCAATTTTCTTATGATGAACTACACTTGGTAATTCTAAACGTATTGACTTTATGATCCATGATGTGATTTCTCCAAAGAATTTCTTTGAAAATGAATTTGGATCACATAAATCTACACTCTCAATTAATTATTATTATTCAATTTGATTATTATTATTTATTTAAATTTTAGTAATTATTTATTTATTTAATTATTTAAATTGTTTTGATCATTATTTAATTATTAATAATTTAATAAGTTAATTAAACTTTACTAATAATTATTAACAATTATTTGTTAACTAAGTTAATAATTAAACAATTATTAATATTTATTTATAGTTATTTATTAACAATTAATATGGTTTATATACCTTGGTTTTATAATATTAATCCCTTGGATTTAATTTTTTCCCTTGGGGTTTTAGTATTAATCTCTTCGGTTGATTTTCCATTGGATTTATAATGTCAATCCCTAGCGTTTATGGTCAATCATGGTCCAATGTCGCATTGTGAGAAAGAATGCCTCAATATGAAAATCAATCATGCTTAACCATGGTCCATCCGGTCAACCATGGTAAATATAATATTCTGACAAAGATTGTCTCATGATCCAACACCATATTGTGGAAACCATGGTCAACCATTGTTCCATATCGCATTGTGAAAAACATTGTATCAATATGAAAATCAATCATGGTTAACCATGTTTATTTTAGGGTTGATCATATTTATCTTAAGGGTTATATAGCTTGGGTTTATAATATTAATCCCTTAGGCTTTTAGGTCAACCATGGTCCAATGTCACATTGAGACAATTATTTTGTTAATATCAAAATAAATCATGGTCCAGTGTCACATTTCACAATGATTGTATGGATATGAAAATCAACCATAGTCCAATGTCTCATTGTGACAAAGATTCTCTCATGGTCCAACGTTACATTGTGACTAACGTGGTCAACAATGGACAGTGATGGTCCGATGTCACATTGTGACTAACGTGGTCAATGATGGACAATGAAGGTCCAACATCGCATTGTTACAAAGATTGTGTCATTATGAAAATCAACCATGTTAAACCATGGTCAACCATGTTTATTTTAGAGTTTATAATATTTAGATTTGTGTTTATATCTCTTGGGTTTATAATATCAATTCCTTGAGTTTAATATTATTCCATTGGGTATTTAGTATTAGTCCCTTAGGTTTATAATATCGATCCCTTCGAGTTATTAATCTAAGGGTTCATAGTTCGAGAGTACAATATTATTTGTAGGGTTTATAATATTAGTCTTTTGGTTTAATATAAATATATTGGGTTTATAATCATGGTAAACCATGATCTAAAATCACATTGTGACAAAGATTGTCTCAATGTGAAAATAGACCATGGAAACCATTTTTAACCATCGCCAACCATGGTTAACCATGGTTTGTCATGGTCCGATGTCAAAGTGTGACAAAAATTGTGTCCAAATGAAAATCAACCATGGTTAATCATGGTCAACAATGGTCCAACATCGCTTTGTGAGAATGTTGTGTGAATATGACAATCAATCATGGTTAACCATGTTTATTTTAGGGTTGATATACCTTGGGTTTATAATATTAATCCCTTCGGTTTGTTAATTTTAGGCTTTATATTCCTAGGGTATAATATTATTCTTAGGGTTTATAATATTAAACCATGGTTAACCAAACTTATTTTAGGGTTTATAATGTTTATCTTACGATTTATATAGCTTGGATTGAGCCTAAGACTTTCGAGTTACAACAATTTCACATTTCTCGGATTAACTAATTGAGCTACTCCTGTAACAACTCCAGTTTGAGGAATTTTTTTTCTTTTTTTTTTTTCACTTGGATTTCCTCGTTATTGACTTGGTTGTCTGAATACTAAGTTCAGAAATAGGTTATTTACTTTCATCCATTATTATATTTTTCACTACTTTTGCAGTATCTCTTTTTAAATTTTAAAACCTCTTGTTCACTATCCTTCCTAACAACATTGAGTGCTCCCCATAACCCCTATATACGTAATATATATATTACTCATTTTGACTCCACATATATAAATATCATAACCTTGTGGAATCCACTTATATATATACATCACATATATAAATATCATACATTGCGAAATCCACTTATATATATATATACCTATATAAAAATCATACATTGTGGAATCCACCATATATATATATTACATATATAAGAATCATACATTGTGGAATCCACCTATATATATATCCCATATATAATGATCTTAACGTGGCTGAGTCCACATATATATCACCAATGTAAATATCCCATATCTATATAATACGGATCTTCTTTCCGAATGTATCTAACCCTTTACTCGTAGGAATCGAAAGTGCGTATATATATATGTTAGCGTTGTAATAACATCGTTAATTGTTTGTTTTTAGGTTGAGAAATCTTAACCACCAGGTCAGAGGATTATTTCTACGCGGCAATTTATCTCTTATCAAAATGCATAGTCTAAAAGTTCAGATTTGGTGATTTGATACCTCACACGAGGAATACAAGGAAATTGGTTCCCTCCGTATTCCAGGTATATACGTTTGTTGCAATCGTTCGTCTGACTGTCGACCGTGCCAACTAAATCACGAGGTCGATTGTTTTTTTTTTCTTCCTGACAGATTTTTAATGCTAGGGTTTCCAGGTTGCTTTTCGCCGGCTATGGGAAAGAGGTTTGGCTTGGGTGTAGCCGAATGACTCTTATTTCAGCAGTTCGCTAGATGACACGAGGGTACCCACTCCAGTACTCACGCGGCAACATTCATGGCTCGACCCTCGGGTAAGACGCCGCCACCCGTTTCTCTGCGGATTTTACTCTATCGCCTTTACTGGCTGAACCCTTAGGGTACCTACTCCTGCCAACAGCGGGGTGTTGTGTTTGTGTATACGTCTCACGAGTACCCGAGCGCGGTTTGCAGAGGGTTTCAACTTTCATATGGATTCGCACGACTACCTGGTTGACAGATGGACGATAATAGCGTCGAGGGTTTCTAGGACCCTGCTCGGGAGGCTTTTACATAAGACCGGATTCACTCCAAACCCCATTAATCTTGAGCGCCGAGAGACAAAGTTTCTGTTCGTTCTGGGTGGGATTTCGCAGTCCCTCACGACCAGGTAAATCAACGCTGCAACTCTGGAATTTAGGAGTCATAATCCTTTGTTATTTCAATTTTCGGTGGTGGTATATGGGTTTCAGTTATGTACACGTTGATTCGTACCGGAAACTCAAGCTATGGTCCCTCTATTCCCGTTTGAGGTTATTCTATTTCAGCTTTAATAATATGGTTCGCCCTCTGTACATGTATCCCGGTTCTTTTATATATATATTTTTTTTCTCAGGGCTACGATGATGGAGGGTCTGGTAAGCACCGAGACGGATCGACCCTACTTATTACTCTGGTGTCTTTGCTTCGGGGGGCTCGCGAGGTCGGAGATGGCGAGATAAGGCTTTCAGCTCCTCGGCACATCTCGTTTTGACAGAGTAAGATTTGCTCTTAATAACTGTCCCCTTTCGCGTACAGGAGCCATGAAGGGAGTCGGCAGTGGAGTTTAGCGATGATGCTGAACCCATTACACTGACATTTTCGGCGTGAGCGAGCCAACCCGACTCAGCCGGGAATGCTTCCGGAGCTTTTCAGACTCCTCGTCACGTTTCTCCCGTGACAGTAACATTTTATTCTTCGCTAGCCACATCTGTCAGGCGTTTAACTTGTATGTCGTATCTGCTAGTAGTGATACTTTCATCAGCCATTTTAAAATCTTTCAGGAGTTACATTCCATAAGTGGGGGTGCGACGGTTTTGAGATCTTTTCTATCCATTTATGCTTCAGGCAGCGTACTATTTTCTCCTGTTACCCTGTTATTTCTGGTTCTATAGAAGTATTCTACCTTTAAATTTTTGAATTGAACTCGCTGCTTATGTGTTGAAGTGCTTAGTTAGTCATATTCAGTTAGAGTAACACGGACCATGTATTTTTCTGGTTCACGTTTTCGCTAATTGGGGAAATCATATACGTTGGATAATGCTGGTTACAGTTCGTAGGAACTAAGATGTCGGGTTCATGTCAGTTTTGTTTTAGTTAACCCTGGTAATTGGTAACTGACTACATATACTTTTACATACGCAAGTCTTGGGTTGACTGGTACAACGCTCCCAGAACACCGCATGGACTTTTTTGTGTAACCAGAACTTCCCTGTTGAACCTTCTAGCTCGTTTTAATGCGAGTCGTTGCAGACTCTGTTTCCCGGTATATATTTCGTTTTATATACCTATATTTCGTTTTATATATGTTTTTTTTTATATACCTATATTTCGTTTTATATATGTTTTGTTTTATATACATATGTTGCGGATATGTATGTTTCGTGTTATAGACATATATTTCCCTGAAATCCGGGCGTGTGCAGGGATGGCGGAATGCCACATTTGCTTCAATGCGTTTCGTCGACTCTGCTAAAATTTAAAACCCGGCTATTATAGCCGACTTTCCTGGTGAAACGCGCCTCTATATTCCAATATTTTTGGTATTATAAACCGAACGTTAATATTGCACTTGGAATTGTTACAACGAAAATTGTCACCTTGACATTCTGGCCGACCGTATGAGCTCATTCTTCTCATACTCTCCTTTTGCAAGTCTAATATACCAGCTCCTCATATCAAGCTTCAAAATCAGAAGAAAATCCTTAAAATCCCCTAAGAATTGGTATCGCACTTTCTCTATGCATTCCCTGCGGTCCCGCACCTAAATCCCAGCCTGCATGCGGAACCATGCCGCACGTTCTTTGTGTAATGGGTGCGGACCTCTGTAAAACATAAAAAGGCGAGAAAATGAAGATTAAAAAGTGAATTCCAGGTGAATTCTAGAAGATTCTAGACGGGAATTCTCGGAATGGATACACTTTGAAGCTGGTTCATGCATCCCTTTCTTAATGGAGCTAACCCCTTGATGTAAGGAGCTTATCCCTTTGAAGGAGGATTCTATCCCTTCATATTTGGAACTAGAAACCTCCTCTCTTTCACTATAAAAAGAGGCCTTGGGTAGCCTCAAAGGGAGTTCAAGCTTATGAGATTTGAAGTTAAATGCTGTTGAGTTTTAGACTTGAGTAACTTAAGACTTTCTGTGAGGTTAAATCACTTATCCTCACTTGTCTTAGTTCAAAGAGTGCAATGCTTGTCAGAGTAAAGGAGATTCCTGCTTCGGACCCCGGGAGGACCTGCACAACATCAAGGCACAGGTTGTAAAGGTTTTCTATCTTTAAAGTTAATACAAATATACTCATTTCTCTCATTAAACTGTCAATTTGTGGTTTATTTCATAATTTCCTTGATCATTATGATAAGCATGATTTATGATAATGTCTATACAGGTGCTGCTTAATCTTTTTCCTTGTTTGTGATTGCAGATATACGAAGGACGTTCTTTCAATGCACGGGAAGGACTTCAACAAAATCAAGTAAGCAAGCAAAGCGTTGGACATAAGGTAGGCCTTGCACCCATATAAGTGTTTTTATAAATTGCATATGCTTAGAGAGAGATTAGTATAATTGGCTGTTTGTTGCTAGTTACCTTTTGTACTAGAGAGATCGGTCTTGTCCGCAAGACGGATTAATCTACAAAACAAAATGGCGACTCCGCTGGGGAAGAACTTTTGTTTGTTCTTGGTTCTCTTTGATTTTTGACTTGAGAAAAGGTTTATTTTTCTGGTTTTTGATTGATTCACATCTTTCTGGGTGCTTTAAATTTTTTCTGTTTTTGAAAAGTTAGAAGTTTTTTGGATTTTTCTATCATTTTTGCTAGGACCGCACTCTGCATAACTGTTACAGTGCGGGCAGTTTCGCACGTTCTTTATAGAATACAGTGCGGGACCGCACCTGTAAACACTGCTTACATGCGGACTCTGTAAAAATTTTGAAAAATCTCTAGGTTTCTTTTTCTAGTTAATTTTTTAGATCTTTGGTTTCTGCCCAGACTAGTTATTGTGTCTTTCAAGAATTCATTGTTTATGAACTCCAACAGTGTCGGTGTTTTGAATGATTTTCTAGAAGTTTTTGCCGATTGGATTATTTTTCCTGTTTGGTCTTTGTAGTGATTCAAATTTTTGACAATCTGTAGTATCTCAGATCACATAAGATCTCTTTTTTTCTATTGAATCCGACCTCATTGTGAAAACATCCTAGTTTGAGAAATTAAGCCTTTTTGATTTCTTTGCAAATCTTCGAAAAGAACTTGTTTGAAAAGTTTTGAATTTCATTTATTCTTTGAGTGTTTTGGAAAACATATTTTGAGTGTTTTTGATCTGATTGATAGATTCTTAGTTTGCTGAATAACTAAGAGAAACATTCATAAAAAAAAAACTCTAAAAAGCTTTTACTCAATTTAGATTAGTTTTTTAAGATTAGTCTTCATAGTTTTGAATAGTTTTAATTTTTGTAGATTTCTTTCGAAAGAGAATTGTTTTGTAGCTTCTTGTTTGGAAAAGAAAATAGTTTTTCTTGTGAGCTTTGATAAGTTTAACGAAAAGACAAAATAGTTTCTTTCACTTAGTTTTCATGTTTGAAGAAGAAATTTGAAAGTTGCATTCTCTAACTCTTCTTTAGATAGAAAAATTCATTGAAAGAAAAAAGAATTGAATATCATCATAGGTGCATTTTAGTGTTTTTGGAGGTCGAGTCTTCACATCATACAAAGTTTCATTTCCGCGCCCATTTGACTTAAGAAACAGCTCTTAAAAGTAACGCTTAAATAAAATTCATCTCGTAATCTTTTTATTTTTAGGGCTCTCATCACCAACATAGCTTAGGCTAGTATCTTGGAGTAGGGAGTAATTAACTCTCCAAGGTAGATAAAACAAACAAGTAGATATATCTTGCGGTAGGAAGAATTCCAGTTGTTGCATGTATGCTCTGGGAATCTCCTCTTAAAGGAGTTAAGCACGAGATCATATCTGAACCAGTGGGGTAATCAATCCTTCCTCATTGGGAACGATAGAAGATATACACGTATTAAAAACGGTAAACCTCGGATAGACCATTGTCGAGGAGCCGGGGGTCACTTGTCGGTAAACCTTGGATTCTGTTCAAGGAGCCTTCAAGGGGATTGAGCTTTGTTACTCTGCCCTTGCGTGTGTGTCGGATCGTAGACTGTTCCCCCAGGTATATGTGTTTCAGTTGGTAACCTTAGAGGCCATAATCTTTAGGATTCTTTCTTAAGGTGACGGTGGAGGGAAGATCCCACTGTACCTGGAACAGACGTCGACTAGACTCACTTGGACTCTCTGGGGGGTTCTCTTCACTCGAGATGGTTATGTGAAGAAACTTGTGCCAGTCTGTTTCATTAAGCAGGTTGTCGGGGTAACTGTTCCAACCGCCCTTTTCGCGTTAAAACTCTACTAAGTTGGATTTCATCACCAACTAGTGATTTTAGTACGGAAAGTTACTTGTTTGTGTGTGGTTTGAACTCTTAGATTTTTTAAGCGTATGATTCAATTGTTTGTTTCTTAGAGACTTTAGGTGTTTTCTTTGAAATTTTTCTTTGTTTGCGTGTGATTAGATAATTTTTCATCGTGGCGGAATTGCCGAGACAATCCCGGAGAATACAAGGGAAACCCCCTGAATTTACACGAGGTCATCTTGAAGGGCTTCGAGCTCTGGTACCACACAGTAGCCGTAGACTTAGATCAACAGAAGCTGAAAGCTCTGCTATTGTGATACATCCTGATCATCAAATTCCTACAATAGAATATATTCAAGAACCGATTTCAGTTTCTGAAGTCACTGAAAATATTTCTCCTACAGGAGAATTATCTGACGAACCTGAAATCTCTGAGCCTGAAACTGAATCTTCTGTGTTAGAAACATCTTCAAGATTTATCTCACCAACTTCTAGCGATCTAGGTTCACCAAGGGTTAGAAATATCATTACTGAAAATCTTCCTTCTGGACTAATTTCTATAGAAGAACTTACTAATCCAGACGAAGACATATCTCTTCCCAACTCCCCTCAATCGTTAAATATTAGGGAGCGTGAATCCATTTTCTACAGCCCTATTCGAACTAATCCCTGGTATCTTTCTTTAACTGATTTTTTAGAGAATCCGGGTCTTACTTTTTATCCACCTCGAGCTCCTTTCCATCCTACACCCAGAGGTTACTATCCGTCATCTATTATGGCTGGAGAGTCGTCCATGTTTTCGCAAACGCCTGAATCTTTTTTACATGGTGGTCCTTCTGTTCCTGCGGGATATCAGTCTTTGTCTGGTACTTTCTCAGGAGCAACTCCTCAACCTGTCGAAAATGTGTTATCATCTGGTCTTAGTGGACTTAAAATTGAAACGTCGAACGCAGAGCAAGTTTTCATGATGTCTGGTAATATTCCTAATCCTCAAGCTCAAGGCAGTCAGTTTCCTTCTGGGGGTCAACCTCAGGGAATTCAGTTACCACTTGGGGGGCAACCTCAGGGTGGACAATTACCGCCTGGGGGGCAACCCCAAGGTAGTCAGTTACCACCCGGGGCTCAACCTCAAGGTAGCTTTTTCCCAGGACAAACTGTGGATCAATATTATTTTGGGGGGCAACCCCAAGGACAGTACATACCTCAAGGTTACCAACCTCAAGGACAGTACATTCCTCAAGGTCAACCCAAAACTCAATATGCTCCTCAGGGTCCTCAACAACCCCAACTTCAATACGTGCCTCAAGGTTATCAACCTCAAGGGCAGTACCCAATGCAAGGTTACCAACAGCCTTCTGGTCAACCATCTGTTCAAGGAGCCGGAACTTTACCTTATTATCAACCCTACGTTCAACCAGGTTTTGGTCCTTACATTCAACCTTCTACGAGACAGTACCCCGGAATGATGGTGTGGGATCCGTCCCAATATCAACAGCCTTTGCAGCCTAATGTGCAGTTACCTTATCAACCTGGTCAGCCAATGGTTTCTGGTTAAATTCAGCAACCTGGTCAGCCAGCTATTCAAACTCCTGCACCTAGTTCAGTTCAGTAGGCTGGGCCTAGTACACCTCATACTCCGCCCCAAACTGCTGCGACTGCTGCAACGTCTGTTCAACCTGTTACACCTATTTCTGGAGTGTCTGTAGCCCCGAGTTCGGCTATCCCTGTATCCGGGCAAATCCCTCAAGTCTTTGTACCTCATTCAGGGCCTACAGCTCAGACTACAGTTCAGATGCCTGCAGGACAATCCTGTACAAGTACAGTTGTTACGAGTCAACCTCAGTTTACTTATCAACGGTACCAAGGACAGCCGCAATACGGTCCCTATGTACAGAATCCAAGCTATCAGCCATACCCTGGTTATACTTATCAACAACCTCAGTATGGTCTGATGCATCCTGGTTATCCGGGAGGTTATACAATACCCAATGCTAATCCAATTCCTAGTTATCCTGGGTATCCGCCTCCTGGATCTGCTTTGACTTCTCAAGGTTTTCGTGACCCTAACCGTCAGTTACCGTTCATCGGAACTTTGGACTTACCATATTTGACGCGCCTTACTAATGATCCTATTTTCTATTATCAGAACTGGCCGTCAATGCCTCATAAGTTGCCCAGTGACATACCAAAATTTGAAGGTAAGTCAGGAGAGGATCCATCAAATCATGTGATGACTTATCACCTTTGGTGTGCATCTAATTCTATTATTGATGATTCGATTCGCTTACGTCTTTTCCAAAGGACACTCATAGGTCTTGCGGCCAAATGGTACATTGAGTTGCCACGAGGCTCGTTTCATAATTTCAGTCAGTTAGCAACGTCTTTCTTAACTCATTTCCAGTTGCCTGTCCGATACGACAATGGCACAGAATTATTAACTTCACTAAAACAATCTACGTCCACGTATATTTCTGATCATATTCATGAGTGGCGACGTAGACGGCGATTGGTGAAGGTCTATATTCCGGATCAAATTTTGGCAGAGTGGTTTGTAAAATCATTACTGCCTAAGATCACTGAAGATGTAGCTAAGGCTGGTGTCGTTACTGAGGAGCAAGTAATTGCTCAGGCTCAGTACCTAGACCTCGTTTATACGCAGTCAGGTACTTTACATGAAAAAATTCCGGATTTACCCAAACAAGGTCAAATTGCTGCTCCTCCTTCAGGGTCTCATGCCGCTGACGGTATGATTGGTACGGTTAGTTCAAAAAGTAAGAAGAAATCTTCAAAGAATTCTTCTCCAATCATAACTTTACCTGATTCCCCGAAGGGAGAATCCTCTCAAGAAGTTTCTGCCGATATTCATATCGTTGAAACATCTACGGCAAAATCAAAAACCGGTGGTAAAAAGAAAGGGAGGAATAAAAACAAGAAAAATTCGAAAGAGAAAACAGATAGAGAAGAATCCAATGATGAGAAACGTAAACCCCGTTATCCTTGCTTCATTTGTGAACAAGATCACTTCACGAAAGAATGCCCATATCGAGAAGAGGTTACGAAACTCATTAAAGGATCGCAACAACCTGCTGTCTTGAAGGATCCTTTTCCAGTTCAAGATAGTAAGATGATTGGTTCTTCCTCGACCACTTTAGAAGAGCCTATAATGATGATGTCTCATATAAGGGTTGCGACGCGATCGCAAGATTACGGTTCTAAGAATCCCGTTGATGGCAAAGAAGGAGAGTCTTCCAATGCCAACGCATCAAATACAACTCCTCATGTTTCCGGTCCGCTACAGATCGAGAAACAAAATCCAGACTTGATAATCAAGCCGCCTGCTAAAGGTGTTCTTCGTAAATCGGCTTTCAATCCACATGCGAGAGCTGCTCAGAATTACAACATTGTTGAAGATTTAGCTATTTCTCCTTCAGCAATGTCGGCTTTGGAAGTGTTGCAGTCGTGTCCAGCACAGCGTAAATTGTTATTGTCTGCCATAGGAGCTGTTGATGTTAATGATTCTAACCTTATAATCTTCGATTTAGAAACTAGTACACCACGTCTTCCTCATCAAATGGCTTTCCAGATTCCAGTGTTAGTCAAAAACAGCCCTATTTTTCGGACTGTGATTGATGAGGGAGCTTCAACGTGTATTATGTCGCTTCAGTGTTGGAAATCTCTTGGTTCTCCTACACTTAACCAATCTCCGACGATTCTAAAGCTTTTGATGGTCGAGGTTTTCAACCTTATGGTATTTTGCAGGATTTACCCATAGGGGTTGAAGGGAAAATTGTTAATCTAGATGTGGAGGTGGTTGATGCCCCTCTAAATTACAACCTTCTACTGGGTCGTAGTTGGTCTTATGCTATGACTGCTGTTGTCTCTTCGGTCTTTCGACTTATAAAATTTCCATATCAAGGAAGGATCGTGACAATAGATCAATTAACTTATTTTTCGTCAGACCCAGCCTCTACAGAAACAATCCAGCATGTTGGTAAAACGACTATCTCTTATAAGGATGTTGGAGTAGGTTTGATTAAAGATTCTGGTTTGCTAGGAACTTTTTCCTTTCCTCCTCCTAACGTATCGTCTTCTACAACAACTATTCATATGATTTCGTCAGACACAGTTTTGACTGATGATCCTTGGATACTACCTTCGGAATCCAAGATTGACTCATTTGATGGCGTGATGCCTTTGAGTCCATTTGAAATTGCGTACCAGACTGTACAGTCTTTTTCCAACACCTTTTCAACCAAAATTGATCCAATGAATGGGATCCAAGAGGAATCACTTTCTATTTCTAGTTCAGACGCAACGACATTTCCTGAAATTGTTCATACGGATGAGCAAATTCGTGAGTTTTTGTCTGTTGATGATTTACCATGGGAAGATCTCCATCATAGGTCTTCATTCTTACCTGAATTAGATCATTTTGAAAATGATTTCGCTTCAATCTTTACTGCTGAATATGCCAAGGAACCTCAGAATCCATTGAAAAATCCTGATTTTGAGTTAAATTTAGAAAATATATCTAGAACGGTTCCAATTGACATTTCAGTAAAACCTGGAATAATTGAAAACATTCATATAGGTGCTTGTTGTTCAGACGAAGAAATTCAGACTTATAAAGCCCTATTTCAAGAATTCCGTGACGTGTTTGCCTGGTCTTACGAAGAAATGCCAGGAATTGATCCATCAATCGTAGTACATGAAATTAAGACTTACCCGGATGCTAAACCTGTTCGTCAACGATTACGTCAAATACATCCTAGAAAAGCTGCTGCTATAAAATCTGAAGTTGAAAAATTACTTCGAGCAGGATTCATTTATCCAATTCCTTTAACGGATTGGGTATCGAATATTGTTCCTGTGATTAAAAAACAAGGAACAATAAGAGTATGTATCGATTATAGGGATATTAATCGAGCGTGTCCAAAGGACAATTATCCAACTCCCTATATCGATCAGATAATCGACGATTGTGCTGGAAGTGAACTATTCTCCTTTATGGATGGTTTTTCCGGCTACAATCAAATAAACATACTCCCTGCAGATCAACCTAAAACAACTTTCATTTGTCCATGGGGAACATTTGCCTATTGTAAACTACCTTTTGGACTTAAGAACGCTGAAGCAACTTTTCAACGGGCCATGTCTTATGCGTTTCATGACATTAAGCACATTGTTCAACCATATCTTGATGATTTACCTGCTCATTCATCACGTAGGGCCGACCATCCCACTCATTTAAGAGCAATTTTTATGAGATGTCGGCATTATCGGATAAGGTTGAATCCGCATAAATGTGTTTTCTGCGTAGAATCGGGTCGTTTACTGGGATTTGTTGTCTCAAAATCAGGCATTCGTATTGATCCTTCGAAGGTCGAAGCTATTGTTAAATTGCCTCCTCCTTCGACATTGCGCCAACTCCAGAGTTTGCAGGGGAAAGCAAACTTTTTACGTAGATTTATTCAGAACTATGCCGAGCTTGCAAAGGATTTTACCCGGTTGTTGAAACAAGACATTCCGTTCTTTTGGGACGAGGTCGCTGATCGATCTTTTGATGCACTTAAACACGCGTTGACCCATGCACCGTTATTGCATCCTCCCAACTACAACCAGGATTACTTTCTATATCTCGCCGCTTCTCATTCCACTATTGGGATGGTGCTAGTTCAGGACGATGAATCTCACAACGAACATGTGATTTATTATCTTAGTCGAAATTTGAATCCGACTGAAATCAAATATACACATGTGGAGAAATTGGCCTTGGCAGCTGTTCAAGCTGTCCACCGTTTTCGACATTACATATTGTTACGTAAAACCACAGTAATTTCTGATTGCAACCCTATGATGTATATTTTGACCAGACAATTGCTAGGGGGCAAATATTCTAAATGGATAGTTATCCTACAAGAATTTGACTTGGAATTTGAAAAATCCAAGGCAAAGAAATCTTTAGTTTTTGCGGAACTAATGTGTGATTTTCCCTCTACTGATATTGAAACAGTGGCAGAAGAGTCCATTGTGGACGAATCTTTGTTTCTTATCAGTACGCTTGATCCATGGTATGGGGATATTATTGTATATCTCCAAACCCAATCTTTTCGGCCTGAAATTTCACGAACTCAACGACGGAAAATACGCTTCCAATCCCAACAATATAACATCATTGGTGATACTCTTTATCGACGAGAAGCGGATTCTGTTTTCCGACGTTGTTTAACTCATGAAGAAGCTGAAAAGGTACTCAATGACTGTCATTCTGGAGCATGTGGCGGTCATATGTCTGGGTATGCCACTGCCCAAAAGATATTGCGTGCGGGTTATTTCTGGCCAACATTATTTAAAGATTGCATTTATGCGGTTCGGAAATGCCACAACTGTCAAATTTTTGATAGGAAAATGCGCGCGCCACCCGCTCCTCTTCACCCTATAATTGTTGTTGGTCCATTTGCAAAATGGGGTATCGATTTTATCACATGTAACCCTCACTCGGCCGGGGGGCATGCTTATATTATTCTCGCTGTAGATTATTTTACGAAATGGGCCGAGGCGATGCCTACATATTCAGCTGACGGCAAGACTGCTGCAACATTCGTGTTCAATCACATAAGTGCTAGGTTTGGTGTTCCTCAAGCTATTATTACAGATCATGGAAGTCATTTTCGGAACATCATGATGACTGAATTAACAGAACAACTTGGCCTACGCCACGATAATTCCACTCCGTACTATCCACAAGCAAATGGCCTGGTTGAAGCTATTAATAAGGTTTTAGTCACCATGATTAAACGAATCATTGGTATTCACAAGACGAATTGGCATTCCATGTTATTTTCAGCGCTTTGGGCATATCGAACCTCAGTCAAAACATCAACAGGTTTCACTCCTTTTCAACTAGTTTATGGTTTAGAAGCTGTGCTACCAATTGAATGCGAAATACCGTCATTAAAATTAGCCATAGAATTACTTCCAGCTACGTCTGAAGAGGAAAAACGTTTCTTGTACTTGGCCCAATTAGATGAGAATCGGCGAAGTGCTGCAATAGCAAACGAGGCTCATGTTAAAAGGATAAAAGCTCGGTATGATAGAAATGTGACCCCTCGAAATTTTTCAGAAGGAGACCTAGTTTTACTTTATGATCAAGCTAACGACAAGCTAGGAGCTGGAAAATTCGTGCCTATGTGGCATGGTCCTTACATTGTGAAATGAAAGTTAGCAAAAGGGGCCTATGAGTTAGTGGATTTTGATGGTGTCCCTTTAGATAAACCCAGAAATGGGCTTTATCTAAAGAGATATTACGCTTAAACAAGGTGTGGAGATTTTTTGTTAGCTTTAGATTTCTTTACTGTTGGTGTGTTTTAGATTAAAAAGTGTGCCTAGTTTAGAAGTGTGTTTTTCACTATGACTCCTTATCTGAGTTTTACTCTTGATATTGCAGATGTCGACGTCTCTTCAAACCTACATTGGTTTTGCTGATGGTGCTTGTCGTAGTACACGGAACATTTCTTCCGCAGCTTGGGTTATCTATTCACCCTCTGACGAGTTAGTATCCATGCATGGGGTAAGCCTTGGTCAAACAACAAGTAACATTGCCGAGTATAGTGCAGTGATTGAGTTATTATCTGAGTCCATATCATTTGGAATTCGGAGTTTGATTGTAAGGTTGGATTCTGAACTTGTTGTATTACAGCTTAACAGGGTCTATACCATTAGAAATCCGGTGTTATTACGGTTATTTTTTAGAGTTCGTCTCTTGGAACGTGAGTTTGATTACATTGAATATCAGCATATTCCAAGACGTTTAAATACATTAGCAGATTCAATTGCTTCTAGTATGATAAATAGACATTTGCAATAATTAAAAGCAGTAAAACAAAAAACATTCATTCATGTACGCAGATAGCCGTCAAAAATAGTGATATATATCATAGGAGTGTGTTCAAAAAATATACATCATCTTCGATCATAGGTTGGAAACACCTTATGATTGGCAAAAATGGTAACACAAAAGTACAAAAATGAGTCTACATGATCATCTCATCACTGATGATGATCTCGATAGGAAACAACTGCTCGAGCCACCCTGCATAGGAACCTCTTGAAAGGTCCTGGGACTCCAATCACATATCTTTGTAGCCTGAGAGGGATGTCATCTATGCTCGTCTCTGGTATATCTAGAGTCAAGTGTTCTAGATGATGTTCCAAATCAGTCAAAATTTCTACTGATTGGCCTGCTGGGGGGGCGCAACTGGTTGTCTCCTCTCGAAAGGTTGGAGATGAGCTGGACGTTGTGGACCCACATCTGTATTTGAAAAAATTTTGGTTATTAGTTTTCTAAGACGATAAAAAATTAAAAAAATTTAGAACTTAGCAAACGTTGAAAAATGTTTTACCTGAATCGTCCCACTGTTCCCCTGCAGGGAGAGACATCTCTCTATCTCCGCGGAAATCTATCCCTGCATATGGAAAATCCTCTATCGTAAAAATTTGGCGATCCAGCTAATGAAAATATGAAGCAGGGAATCGTACAATCTCAGCGCCCTCGATAGCATGACGAGCCATCAGCGCGGACCAGCGAACCATTCTTGGTTCTCGAAGTCGACCGGCATCAACTAAAATACTCTGTGGAGCTAACTGAGGGACCCTCTCCAAAGCAAAAGAAACGACAATGGAACCATATCCAAAGTTTTTTAGTTTCCCGGTTTTTGCTCTGGTAAGTTGGCCTTTTATATTTGCCAACACAGCTTCGCACCAGTTGAAGATGGTGCCGCGAAAACAGTCCACAGTAATGCGCATTTGGGAACCAGTAGCTACATGAAGCGCGGCGCTCCCACATAGTTTGGTAACAGTGAATGCTATAACTTTCAGTTCAGGACGGATGATATGTTTTATGTCAATCCGTTT
This sequence comes from Pinus albicaulis, assembly GCA_034641835.2. Lineage (NCBI taxonomy): Eukaryota > Viridiplantae > Streptophyta > Pinopsida > Pinales > Pinaceae > Pinus > Pinus albicaulis. The sequence goes on from CM076579.1 coordinate 1,107,650,212, forward strand.
GTCCCGAGGATTTGCCTGATCATTGCAAAATTCGAGTTGAAGACTAGCGACAGTCTAGCCACCTGGCCTAGTCCCAAACAAGGATACATGTTCGCCCCTCTTGGACAAACCGGTCAAAAAGTATATATCCTCCAGCTCAATTTCGAGCCGGTGGCCACCAATGAAGAAACACTGGTCCTCCACATGCCATCTGTCTACCAACCATGTTAAGAGTTTCACTTGTGCCCTCATGCCAGAGATGGCCCAGAATTTGTATAAGCAGCACGCTTTTAATGCCCTTTGTGTGGGCAAATGGAGTATTGCAGCTTCATCCACATCCTCATGTTCCGTTTCTCGCCAAATAAGCATCTTGTTAATCCTGCAACATAAAATAAGGCATATTAGCATGATTTCATTTGAAAACTTTTGGCAGAAATTTGAGAAAACTATGCTTGAATTTTAACCACGCGGGTACCGCACCCGCCCTTTGTAAACCGAGCGTAGCTCCGCACGCAAAGTGTGTGTCGGGTGCGGCACCCCCGATTTTTTCCAGTTCAGAAAAAATCGGGGTCCGCAGGCAACCTGTGTCCCGCCTGCGGACCCCGCGGGCGCATTTTTTGACCTATTTTTGCCCTAAAAAATCAAACTAAAGCCTAAAAACGAATTTTAAACGGATGAAAAACAAGATAAGGAGGTTGTGGATTACCTGGGGCTGACGATTTTCGATTCCAACGGTTGAATTTTCCAGAATCTTCACGGGAACTTTTTATCCAAAATCTTTTTACTTTTCACTCTGCAACTGAACGGTAAAAATGAAATAGAAAAAGTCCTTTTTATAAGTTTTTTCGAATGAATGAATTGTAAATTTATTTATTTTTCACTTTAAAAGGGATATTTTTGAAAGAATTTTTATTTGTCTTAAACAGGTATGTGTAATGTTTTGAGTTTTTGTGCAGAAACAGGATTTTTCAGGTGAAATAATCATTTTTCAACAAAGAGCATACTTTTATCACTTTTTCGGACTCTTTCAAAAATTTTACGAAAAAGCGAAACCTTGGAGTCCTCTTTAAGCTCTTTTCAGACTCTCTAAATATGAAAATATTGTCGAGTACTTGACTATTCAAACTCGTTAAAGTAAATGAACAGTCGTCCCTTCAGTATAAGTTTACCCCTTTTACGGACTGAAATGGACTATTTACGAAAAAGGTATACGTTGACTAAATACGGTCAATAGAGTTCTCTCCCGCATTATTTTATCGTTTTTCGGGCTCGAGAGACTAAATTTACGAAAAAGAACACTCATGGAGTTTTCTTAAGTTTTTCTTCTGACTCCCTAAAACTGAAAAACACCGAGTTTCTCCTATACTGGACTCGTTAAAACTTAACAGTAAAGGACCTGTTTAATTTTCAACAGGAACGAACCACTCCTTCTTAGGGTTCGGATTTTAAACTAAGTTGGACTCACCCGAAGGGTGAGCTTATAACCAAGCAAATGTTATCCTCCTCAAGCTTGTCAAAAATAAAGAGGTACTTGCCAGAAATGGTGGGGGAAAAGAGAGAAAAATGAGCATGTTTGTTGTATTTTAAAATTGTCCGAAAACTCGGTCGACCACTCTTGGACACGACACTTATATTCACCTGGGTTGGGAAATCCTTTGCTTAACAGTTAATCAAACCACATTGAAAATTTTCAGCCGGTTTCTGGGTATTAGCTTTGAGTCAATTGTCACCAAGCCATCTGCAGTGTCGTTATGTGTCCAAGAAAACAGTTCAAACAAAACCATTCATCTGCAAAATATCTGTCATCCATCATTGACCATCCCTGAGTCAGTCCTTGCCAACATATTTTCAAAACTTGATCTATGATTTCGTGTTGTGGGCTTGCCTACGAGAGATCGCTTTCTATCGACATCAGCACATTATCTAGGAAGTTGATCCAGAAATCGTCAGTACCTTGAAATCTGCATGCCTCAATGGCAGGTTTCTCGCTTTCGACGATAGGTTACATTAATGACCTTCGATCGAATGACTCCGTGAAATGTTCGACTTCAGCTCATTCATTCACATTCCATGGACTGTACTGAGTACTTTGAGAGCCATTGACATTACTGGTGGTTTCTCTCACACTTGTTAACAGTTCACATCGTTGACTGGTAATCAAGTGGTTTCTACCATGTTCGACTTCAATACATTCATTCACATGGATAGAATCGTACTGGTTCGAGATACGGAAATCAAGACCCTGGATCTAGTTTCCACCATCCAGGCTGCGAGGAATTTTGTTGTCATCTATACCGTAGACTTTTGATAAACAGATGGCTGCGTCCATACTGTGTCTACATATATTTGTACTATGATGTATTCAAAATCATTCCTGTATCAGAACGATTTCGGTTAGTTTATAGTTAGTTTTTATCTGAGTATGGGAATGCCTACCTCAGTGATGACATATACATGTATATATTTTGCATTGAATGTTTTTACAGGTACCGACTGGGGTGTCCACAGGATGATCTTTGAAATGATAAAGTACTGCACTCTTCATATATGACAGAATATAGCTTCATCTATTACAGACTTTGCACTTTAGGGGGCAATTTGTTACACTGAAAACTGTCACCTTGACATTCTGCTGACCGTATGAGCTCATTATTACTCATACTTCCTCCTTTTGCAAGTCTAATATACCAGCTCCTCATATCAAGCTTCAAAATCAGAAGAAAATCCTTAAAATCCCCTAAAGAATTGGTATCGCACTTTCTCCATGCATTCCCTGCGGTCCCGCACCTAAAGCTCAGCCTGCATGCGGAACCATACCGCACGTTCTTTGTGTAATGGGTGTGGACCTCTGTAAAACATAAAAAGGCGAGAAAATGAAGATTAAAAAGTGAATTCCAGGTGAATTCTAGAAGATTCTAGACGGAAATTCTCGGAATGGATACGCTTTGAAGCTGGTTCATGCATCCCTTTCTTAATGGAGCTAACCCCTTGATGTAAGGAGCTTATCCCTTTGAAGGAGGATTCTATCCCTTCATATTTGGAACTAGAAACCTCCTCTCTTTCACTATAAAAAGAGGCCTTGGGTAGCCTCAAAGGGAGTTCAAGCTTATGAGATTTGAAGTTAAATGTTGTTGAGTTTTAGACTTGAGTAACTTAAGACTTTCTGTGAGGTTAAATCACTTATCCTCATTTGTCTTAGTTCAAAGAGTGCAATGCTTGTCGGAGTAAAGGAGATTCCTGCTTCGGACCCCGGGAGGACCTGCACAACATCAAGGCACAGGTTGTAAAGGTTTTCTATCTTTAAAGTTAATACAAATATACTCATTTCTCTCATTAAACTGTCAATTTGTGGTTTATTTCATAAATTCCTTGATCATTATGATAAGCATGATTTATGATAATGTCTATATAGGTGCTGCTTAATTTTTTTCCTTGTTTGTGATTGCAGATATACGAAGGACGTTCTTTCAGTGCACGGGAAGGACTTCAACAAAATCAAGTAAGCAAGCAAAGCGTTGGATATAAGGTAGGCCTTGCACCCGTAAAGTGTTTTTATAAATTGCATATGCTTAGAGAGAGATTAGTATAATTGGGTGTTTGTTGCTAGTTACCTTTTGTACTAGAGAGATCGGTCTTGTCCGAAAGACGGATTAATCCACACAACGAATTGGAACAACGAGAACATAGCCTTATTTTTTTGTATACTTCCTAGACTAATGTTGTTTTGTGATTTCATTTGACATAGGCACGCCAAGTAAGTTAAATAACCACATTGATTTAACATTACTCATCAAGGCTATATGATTCGATTGGACCGCTCCTCTATTCATTTGAAATCGTTATTACATTTTGTATTGTTTTTCTCACGGTGTTTATATCCCATTTTTTTTCTACTACACACACACATATATATATACATATTGCTGCTACACATATATATATGTATACATCTTGTTCCTATTTCAGCTCACGGCGCTTTTATTCAAATTTCGATTTTTACTTTGACTATGTATATGTGTTCAATACATCTCTTTTCATGTATATGTATATGAAATTTTGATTTTTACTTTGCTCATGTATATGTATTCAATAGGACTTTGACTATGCTACTTATTTCAAGGATACAATATAGGGACATATAAATTTAGAAATGAAATATATAAACATATAAAGGTTATATATACAAGAAAACTTATATACTGGAAATGTTCTTTCTCTAGCATCAATTTCGAGGTTTATAATATAACGTTTTTACTTTATTCCTTTTGGGATTTGTACCATGTAACTTTAGTTTTACTACCATAATTTTCTAGCATCCACACAAGCATATAATATCACTTTTGTATCTAAAGGGAACAAAGCAATAACTACTCATCTATAGAAGCTAAGTAACTTTAGATTTAAACCGACCTTGGTTTAGAGTTTCTGGAGTTTCTGCTCTATAGATTTCTGGTCTACAACTAAACAGAATTTGGAAGGTGAATGCCTTAAGAAGAACTCTGTTAAATGTAGTACTAACATCAATCACACCATTTAATTAATTTTTCTATATGTAGCCAATTCATACCATTATAACTTAGAATAACAAGGATTTCAGAACATACCAAAATCTGCAAATGACCAACCTCCCAACCTTAGAGTCCTCTTTGTCTCCCAGGACTCACCCCCGAGCAGAGATCACCTCCTAGAGCAGATCAACCTCTGATCTGCCTAGGAGCAGCTTATTTAAGCTCATAGTTCCCCAAAGCATGTTTCTAATTCTGTGTCCAGAATAGCAGGATGCTTTCTTTCCTGTTTAGCCTAGGCTTCCCATTTTTGGGACTCTTTAAAGCTACTTTAAGCTTTTCCTCAGCTTTTCCAGCTTTTTCTCACCTCTTCCCAACTACTCCTCTTCATTGGGGAAATTTAGATTCCTCCTCAAATCTAAGTTAATTTCTTTCAAGGATTTTTGAAAGATTTTTGGGGATTTGTTGCCTTATCCATCCTCATGGATTTGGCAAGTGATCTCTAATTCTCTTTTTGGTCAAAATGCACAATCAATTTATTTATTTCCTCATATAAAATATGCAAATACATTCACACCATACTCATCCCTTGGGGTCCACCCCCTTAGGATTAAAGTTCAAATGTCTAACTTTAAAAATTCAACACACAATTTGGGGGTGTTACATATTCCCCCTCTGAAAATAAACACCGTCCTCGGTGTTGTTATTCAACTACTAGAGTTCATTTAAACAGAAATGGATATTTCTCCATCATTTCAGCTTCCCTTTCCCAGGTAGCTTCTTCAGCAGTAAAGTGCTTCCACTGCACTTTTACTCTGACCACCGTTCTGTTTCTCAGCTCAATTTCTTCCCGCTCCAATATTTGAAGCGGTTCTGGCAGAAACTCCCCTTCTGGTTCCACCTGTACAACATTCCAATCAACTATGTGAGAAGCATCATGTACATATCTTTTTAATAACGAAATATGAAACACATCATGCACTCTAACATGGGGTGGTAAGGCCAGCTTGTAAGCCACTGGTCCCACCCTTTCTAAAATCTCAAAAGGTCCACAATATCTAGGAGCAAGTTTTGCACAACTTCCAGCATAAAGTGTGCTCTTTTTGGGTTTGATGCGCAAATACACATGATCCCCCACTTTGAATTCTCGGTGCACTCTTTTCTTATCAGCATAGATTTTCTGGCGATCTTGTGCTATCTTGATATTTCTTTGTATCTGTTTAACAGTTCTCTCCATCTCTTGTAGTGCATCTGGTCCCAACACCAGTTTATCTTCTGGTTGACTCCAGCTCAAGGGAGTACGGCACCTTCTCCCATAGAGTGCCTCAAACAGACTCATCTTAATAGAGGATTGGTAGCTATTATTATAGGCAAACTCAGCTAGATGCAGATACTCTTCCCACTTTGATGGTCTATCCATCACATACATTCGCAACATATCCTCCAAAATTTGATTCGTCCTTTCTGTCTGCCCATCGGTTTGAGGGTGATAGGCAGTACTAAAATTCAGCTTAGTACCCATTCCTCCAAACAATCCTTTCCAAAATGCTGCTGTAAACTTAGCATCTCGATCTGAAACAATTACTTTGGGAACTCCATGAAGCCTTACTATCTCCTTCAGGAAAACATTTGCTACTTGAGCTGTTCCGAAAGTAGATTTCACTAGTATAAAGTGAGCAGCTTTTGTGAGAGTGTCTACTACTACCATCACAGAATCATGTTGATCTTTAGTCTTGGGTAATCCTGTTATAAAATCCATGGAAACTGTGTCCCATTTCCATTCTGCAATTGGCAAAGGGTTTAAAAGACCTGCTGGATGTTGGTGCTCAACTTTGACTAGCTGACATTCCATACATCTACTTAAATACTCTGCCACATCTCTCTTCATTCCTGGCCAGAACAACTTCTTCTTCAAGGTTGTTAACATCTTTTGGTATCCTGGATGTCCTGCATAGGGTTGTTTGTGATATTCATCTAGAATTTCTCTTTTCAATGACTCTATATTTGGAATATACAACCTGTTTTTGTAATAGAGCAGCCCTTTTTGGTTTTAGTGAAATCAGTTTTATCCTTTGTCTGTAGTTTCACCAATAGTGCTTCGTAGTTGGGATCTTGAGTTGCTGATTTTCCCACCAATTCCTCTACCTCCATATGGGCACTACTCCCCATGCTGTTTAAATTTTGACAAGCATTTCGACTTAATGCATCAGCAACTTTATTCTCCTTCCCCTTGATATGCTTTATGTCCATATCAAATTCACTTAGAAAAGACAGCCATCTGGCTTGTCTTGCATTCAGGTCAGTTTGGGAGAAAAAATATTTAAGGCTAATATGATCAGTCATCAATGTGAACTTCTTCCCCAGCAGATAGTGTCTCCACATTTTTAAAGCATGGATAACAGCTGCAAATTCCAAATCATATGCACTATAATTATGTTCATGTATTTTCAGTTTCCTAGATTCATAGGCAATGACTGAATTTTCCTGCAACAGGACTCCTCCCAGCCCTTCTCTGCAAGCATCTGTACATACAACAAACTCTTTATCAGGATCAGCAATTTTTAATATAGGGGCTGAAATAAGTTTTTGTTTCAATTGTTCAAAACTGTTTTGACATTTCTCAGTCCACACGAACTTAACACCCTTCCTTTGTAATGAGGTTATGGGATTGGCTATAGCAGAAAATCTCTCCACAAATCTGCGATAATAGCCTGCAATTCCCATAAATGATCTTACTGCTGAAACATCAGTGGGGACTGGCCATTCTTTAATAGCTTTTATCTTTTCAGGGTCAACTGCCAACCCTTTTTCAGAAATAATATGACCCAGATATTGAATTTTATCTTTATAAAATTCACATTTGCTGAACTTGGCATATAGCTGGTTTTCTTTTAAAGTCTGCAACACTATTCTCAGATGTTCCTGATGTTCATCTTCATTTTTAGAATAGACTAAGATATCATCTATGAACACAAGAACAAATTTGTCCAAATACTTATTTAACACACTGTTCATCAGACACATAAATGTGGCAGGGGCATTCGTCAACCCAAAAGGTAGGACTACAAATTCGTAATGCCCATACCTGGTTCGAAATGTTGTTTTGTTGATGTCTTCTTCTTTAATTCTGAGCTGGTGGTAACCAGTCCTTAGGTCAATCTTGGAAAAGACTGAAGCTCCTCTCACTTGATCAAAAAGATCATCAATTCTAGGAAGTGGATATCTATTCTTAATGGTCAATTTGTTCAGTTGACGATAGTCAATGCACATCCTAAAAGTTCCATCCTTCTTTTTCACAAATAACACTGGGGCTCCCCAAGGAGACAAACTTGGTCTGATATACCCTTTATTTAACAATTCCTGTAATTGCATTTTCAATTCCATTAATTCAGGTGGACTCATCCGATAGGGGGCTTGGGAAACAGGTGTAGCTCTCGGTACCAGATCGATTGAAAAATCAATCTCTCTTTTGGGGGGAAGATGAGGGATTTCCTTGGGAAAGACTTCCTTGAATTCTCTGATGACTGGTATAGCATCCAGTAACTCTTCTTCAGTTTGCTGTTCTATTTCTTCTACATGCACTGCATAGACTTGGTATCCTTTTCTAGCTGTTCTTTTCAATTGTAAGGCTGATATTTGTCTTATTGAAATGGATTTTGGTTTCCCTTTTAGTGTAAAAGGTTTCCCTTCCTCATCCACACAATGCAGGGTTTTATCCCAGCAGTTCATCAGAGCTTTCTTCTTTTCCAGCCAATCCATTCCTATCAGCAGATCATAGGATCCTAATGGAAATATGTTCAAATTTACCTCTGTTGGAAAACCATTTAATTGTATTGCTGTTTTGGGCAACTTATGTGTGACTTTTCTCTTAGTCCCAGTGGCCAACTGTACCAACCATGACTGCTGAAATTTTTCAGGTTTAATTTTACATTTTTCTACAATTCCAGGACTAATGTAACTCAAAGAAGCACCTGGATCAATCAAAACAGTAATAGGTAGGTCGGAAATCTTACCCTCCATTTCCACCATGGTTGCTTGATGTTCTGCTTGCCGATTTTCCAAGGCTGCGCTGATAGTTGGTATATTTCTGGCTATGTCATTTACTGTTGTTGCCTCTCGCTCTCTGCTGATCATGTGTATATTTCGATGGGGGCAGTCCCTCATCATATGGGGTTCTCCACAGCCCCAACATTTCAAAGGTTCCTTCATTCTGACTGTCCCTTCCTTTTTATTATTCCCTTCTACTAGTTTTGAAGCCACTTGGGACTGAGCAGTTTGGCTTTCTTTTGGTTTATTGAATTTTTTCCGCTGATGATCTCTACCAAAATTTCTTAGATATGCTGGTTTTGGTCTTTTACCTTTGAACTCACCCTTGTTCAGCCAGCTCTTCCCTTGTTCAGCTTTACCTCTAAACTGCTGATAGCATAATCTTGCTTTTCTAACAGCCTCATCCATCGTCTTGGGATTGTGAAATTCAATTTTCTCCTTGTACACATTAGGTAAACAATTTAAAAACCTTTGCACCTTTGCCTTTTCTTCTCTAATGTAAGGGACATACCTCAGTAAATTAGTAAACTTAGTGACAAACTCATCAATAGTGAGCTGTCCTAGTCTAAGTTCATGGAATTCTTTTGCTTTATCATCATAATAACGTTCATTCAAATAATGAATTTTGAACTTAGTCTGAAAATCTTCCCACATAACTGTTTTTTCATCAATGGCATGCACCATTTTTGTCTCTTCCCACCACAGTGTGGCTTTTCCTTGCAGCTGATACACAGCTAATGTAGCTGATACACAGCTAATCTGGCCTTCAGATTGCTCTCATATTCATATACTTGGAAATACTTCGATCATGTTCGTAAGAACCAAGCTTCAAGATCCTCTTCCTTCTCCATCATAGGAGGGAGGTTTGATCTTTCTAAATTCTCCGAAATTCTCTCTTTTCTGCGAGGTTATTGCCTAGCATCCTCATCATCGACTCATCCATCTTTCTCTCGAACCTTCGCCTTCCCCGGTCGTTCCGTGAAGTTAGTTCCCCGATGAGCTTTTCCGCTTCCTTACTCGCTGATGACAACATGTCATTCGGCTTCTCGCCTGAAGCACTCGGGCTGCAACCCGTGCAACATAGCCATTAATGCACAATCTGAGAAAACTCACTTCTGCATCCGTTAAACTCTCCACCTTCGAAATATTTAACTGTATTACATACCATGAACACAGATTAGCAAAAGTTTATAAAACTTCATAAAAACAATTTATGTAATAAGCAGTGAGCACAAAATTGACAGCCCAATTTGTTGTAACTGGGGCTCCGATACCATTTGTAACACCTCCAGTTTGAGGAATTTTTTTTTTTTTTTTCCACTTGGATTTCCTCGTTATTGACTTGGTTGTCTGAATACTAAGTTCAGAAATAGGTTATTTACTTTCATCCATTATTATATTTTTCACTACTTTTGCAGTATCTCTTTTTAAATTTTAAAACCTCTTGTTCACTATCCTTCCTAACAACATTGAGTGCTCCCCATAACCCCTATATACGTAATATATATATTACTCATTTTGACTCCACATATATAAATATCATAACCTTGTGGAATCCACTTATATATATACATCACATATATAAATATCATACATTGCGAAATCCACTTATATATATATATACCTATATAAAAATCATACATTGTGGAATCCACCATATATATATATTACATATATAAGAATCATACATTGTGGAATCCACCTATATATATATCCCATATATAATGATCCTAACGTGGCTGAGTCCACATATATATCACCAATGTAAATATCCCATATCTATATAATAAGGATCTTCTTTCCGAATGTATCTAACCCTTTACTCGTTGGAATCGAAAGTGCGTATATATATATGTTAGCGTTGTAATAACATCGTTAATTGTTTGTTTTTAGGTTGAGAAATCTTAACCACCAGGTGAGAGGATTATTTCTACGCGGCTATTTATCTCTTATCAAAATGCATAGTCTAAGCGTTCAGATTTGGTGATTTGATACCTCACACGAGGAATACAAGGAAATTGGTTCCCTCCCTATTCCAGGTATATACGTTTGTTGCAATCGTTCGTCTGACTGTCGACCGTGCCAACTAAATCACGAGGTCGATTGTTTTTTTATTTTCTTCCTGACAGATTTTTAATGCTAGGGTTTCCAGGTTGCTTTTTGCCGGCTATGGGAAAGAGGTTTGGCTTGGGTGTAGCCGAATGACTCTTATTTCAGCAGTTCGCTAGATGACACGAGGGTACCCACTCCAGTACTCACGCGGCAACATTCATGGCTCGACCCTCGGGTAAGACGCCGCCACCCGTTTCTCTGCGGATTTTACTCTATCGCCTTTACTGGCTGAACCCTTAGGGTACCTACTCCTGCCAACAGCGGGGTGTTGTGTTTGTGTATACGTCTCACGAGTACCCGAGCGCGGTTTGCAGAGGGTTTCAACTTTCATATGGATTCGCACGACTACCTGGTTGACAGATGGACGATAATAGCGTCGAGGGTTTCTAGGACCCTGCTCGGGAGGCTTTTACATAAGACCGGATTCACTCCAAACCCCATTAATCTTGAGCGCCGAGAGACAAATTTTCTGTTCGTTCTGGGTGGGATTTCGCAGTCCCTCACGACCAGGTAAATCAACGCTTCAACTCTGGAATTTAGGAGTCATAATCCTCTGTTATTTTAATTTTCGGTGGTGGTATATGGGTTTCAGTTATGTACACGTTGATTCGTACCGGAAACTCAAGCTATGGTCCCTCTATTCCCGTTTGAGGTTATTCTGTTTCAGCTTTAATAATATGGTTCGCCCTCTGTACATGTATCCCGGTTCTTTTATATTTTTTTTTCTCAGGGCTGCGATGATGGAGGGTCTGGTAAGCACCGAGACGGATCGACCCTATTTATTACTCTGGTGTCTGTGCTTCGGGTGGCTCGCGAGGTCGGAGATGGCGAGGTAAGGTTTTCAGCTCCTCGGCACATCTCGTTTTGACGGAGTAAGATTTGCTCTTAATAACTGTCCCCTTTCTCGTACAGGAGCCATGAAGGGAGTCGGCAGTGGAGTTTAGCGATGATGCTGAACCCGTTACACTGACATTTTCGGCGTGAGCGAGCCAACCCGACTCAGCCGGGAATGCTTCCGGAGCTTTTCAGACTCCTCGTCACGTTTCTCCCGTGACAGTAACATTTTATTCTTCACTAGCCACATCTGTCAGGTGTTTAACTTGTATGTCGTATGTGCTAGTAGTGATACTTTCATCAGCCATTTTAAAATCTTTCAGGAGTTACATTCCATAAGTGGGGGTGCGACGGTTTTGAGATCTTTTCTACCCATTTATTGCTTCAGGCAGCGTACTATTTTCTCCTGTTACCCTGTTATTTCTGGTTCTATAGAAGTATTCTACCTTTAAATTTTTGATTTGAACTCGCTGCTTATGGGTTGAAGTGCTTAGTTAGTCATATTCAGTTAGAGTAACACGAACCATGTATTTTTCTGGTTCACGTTTTCGCTAATTGGGGAAATCATATACGTTGGATAATGCTGGTTACAGTTCGTAGGAACTAAGATGTCGGGTTCATGTTAGTTTTGTTTTAGTTAACCCTGGTAATTGGTAACTGACTACATATGCTTTTACATACGCAAGTCTTGGGTTGACTGGTACAACGCTCCCAGAACACCGCATGGACTTTTTTGTGTAACCAGAACTTCCCTGTTGAACCTTCTAGCTCGTTTTAATGCGAGTCGTTGCAGACTCTGTTTCCCGGTATATATTTCGTTTTATATACCTATATTTCGTTTTATATATGTTTTTTTTTATATACCTATATTTCGTTTTATATATGTTTTGTTTTATATACATATGTTGCGGATATGTATGTTTCGTGTTATAGACATATATTTCCCTGAAATCCGGGCGTGTGCAGGGATGGCGGAATGCCACATTTGCTTCAATGCGTTTCGTCGACTCTGCTAAAATTTAAAACCCGGCTATTATAGCCGACTTTCCTGGTGAAACGCGCCTCTATATTCCAATATTTTTGGTATTATAAACCGAACGTTAATATTGCACTTGGAATTCCTAACAACAGAACATAGCCTTATTGTTTTGTATACACTTCCTAGACAGATGTTATTTTTGTGATTTCATTTGACATAGGCACGCCAAGTAAGTTAAATAACCACATTTATTTAACATTACTCATCAAGGCTATATGATTCGATTGAACCGCTCCTCTATTCATTTGAAATCGTTATTACATTTTGTATTTTTTTTCTCACGGTGTTGATATCCCATTTTTTTTCTGCTACACATATATATATATATATATATATATACATCTTGCTGCTACACATATATATATGTATACATCTTGTTCCTAATTCAGCTCACGGCGCTTGTATTCAAATTTTGATTTTTACTTTGACTATGTATATGTGTTCAATACATCTCTTTTCATGTATATGTATATGAAATTTCGATTTTTACTTTGCTCATGTATATGTATTCAATAGGACTTTGACTATGCTACATATTTCAAGGATACAATATAGGGACATATAAATTTAGAAATGAAATATATAAACATATAAAGGTTATATATACAAGAAAACTTATATACTGGAAATGTTCTTTCTCTAGCATCAATTTTGAGGTTTATAATATAACGTTTTTACTTTATTCCTTTTGGGATTTGTACCATATAACTTAGCTACTGTCACAATTTTCTGCAATCAACACAAGCAATATAATAATGCAATTTTGTATCTAAAGGGAATCACATGATCATCTACTCCAGAGAGGCTAAGGTACCTTCAGATTAAACCGACCTTGGTAAAGTTTAGAGTTTCGGAGTTTCAAGTCTATAGATTTCTGGCTCCACAGCTAAACAGAATCTGGAGGGTGATTACCCTAAGATGGACACTATTAAATGTAGTACTAACATCAATCACACCATTTAATTAATTTTTTTCTATATGTAGCCAATTCATACCATTAGAAAATAGAGTAACAAAATTTTCAGAACATACCACAATCTGCAAATGACCAACCTCCCAACCTTAGAGTCCTCTTTGTCTCCCAGGACTCACCCCCGAGCAGAGATCACCTCCTAGAGCAGATCAACCTCTGATCTGCCTAGGAGCAGCTTATTTAAGCTCATAGTTCCCCAAAGCATGTTTCTAATTCTGTGTCCAGAATAGCAGGATGCTTTCTTTCCTGTTTAGCCTAGGCTTCCCATTTTGGGACTCTTTAAAGCTGCTTTAAGCTTTTCCTCAGCTTTTCCAGCTTTTTTCACCTCTTCCCAACTACTCCTCTTCATTGGGGAAATTTAGATTCCTCCTCAAATCTAAATTAATTTCTTTCAAGGATTTTTGAAAGATTTTTTGGGGATTTGTTGCCTTATCCATCCTCATGGATTTGGCAAGTGATCTCTAATTCTCATCTTGGTCAAAATGCACAATCATTTTATTTATTTCCTCAAATAAAATATGCCAATACATTCACACCATACTTATCCCTTGGGGTCCACCCCCCTTAGGATTAAAGTTCAATGTCTAACTTTAAAAATTCAATACTAATAAATTAAAGGTTAGACACTCGGACAACATTTATACTTATAATTAAAATTAATTAAAATTATTATTAATTACAATTATAAATATATTTAATTCTAATTCTAATTCAAATTCAAATAGTAATTATAATAGTTAATTACAAATATAAATATAAATTTATTGATTAGTAATAATTATTGAATATTAATAATTGTTAATAATTATTATTTATTATTAATCATTATTAATAATTGTGGTTGATATATATTTATTGGTTTTTATCCATCAAATTTATTATTAATAAATATGGCTGATATATATCTATGAATGTTTATCAACCACAATTATAAATTTGATTGTGCTAATTTAACTATAAAAAAAATAACAAGTTAATAACTAAAACACTTTAATTGACCTTTTATATAATTAAATCTTAACTATTAAACTGATTATATTATATTTAGTAATATTATATATTTATAAATATGAATTCGTAGTTACTCTCGTGAGTGAAGTGTTGGTATATATTGATTGCGTACAAAGCTTTATTAACTCGTTTGTAAATTAACCTAATTATCATATATATATCTATATGAATAATCTGTATTTATTTCATTATATAGATTATTAAGAAAATAATAAAATAAAATAAATTTATATAAATATAATTTAAAATTTTAATATATATATATAGTAAGCTCAGGAGGCTTCTCTCCAAGATTTTTGAGCATAGGAATAAAATCTTAAATCAAATTAAATAACTCTTTTCTTTAGGTCTGATAGACTAAATATTGGTCTTAGTGGACATTGACCATCATCATCATCATCATATATATTTCAGTTCCAAAAAATCTTCATTAATATTATTCCCTTCAGTTTTAGTATTAATCCCTTGGGTTTATAATATCGATCTGTTGGGTTTATTGATCTACGGGTTCATATTCCTAGGATATAATATTATTCGTAGGGTTTATAATAATAATAATAATAATTGGGTTTGATATAAATCCCTTGGGTTTATAATCATGGTCAAGCATGGTGAGTCATGGTCCAATGTCACATTGTGCAAATATTATCTCAATATGAAAATCAAGCATAAACAACCATTGTCAACCATCATCAATTATGGTCAACCATGGTCCAACGTCACATTCTAACAAATATTGTCTCAATATGAAAATGAACATTGGTCAATGATGATCCAACGCTACATTGTGAGAAATATTGTATCAATTTGTAAATCAATCATGTTCAACCATGGTGAACCATGGTCCGACAATGTATTGTAACAAATATTTTATTGTAACAAATATTTTCTGAAAATGTAAATCAATTATGGTCAACCATGGTGAAACTTGGCGCAACATCGTATTGTGACATAAATTTTCTCAACATGTAAACCAACCATGGTAAACCACTATGAGCCATGGTCTACGGTGAATTATGGTCCAACCATTGCCAGCAATGTTCTATCATGGTCAACCATGGTCCAATGTCACATTGAGACAAAGATTGTCTTAATATGGAAATCAGCCATGGTAAACCATGGTCCAACATCACATTTTCACAAAAATTGTCTGAATATGAAATTTAACCATAGTCAACCATGGTCCAATGTCGCATTGTAACAAATATTCTATCAATAAGAAAATCAACCATGGTCACATTGTGACAAATATTGTATCATGGTCCATGGTCGTATTGTGACAAAGATTGTCTCATGGTCCAATGTCATAGTGTAACTTGACCATTGTGAGGGATGGTCTAATGTCGCATTGTTACAAATATGTGGCATTATAAAAATCAACCATGGTAAGCCATGGTGAACCATTCTTATTTTAGGGTTTATAATATTTATTTTAGGGTTTATATCCCTTATATTTATAATATTAGTTCATTGAGTTTAATATTATTCCCTTAGGTTTATAATCCCTTGGGTTTATAATCCCTTGGCTTTTTAGTATTAATCCCTTGGATTTATAATATCGATCCCTTGCTCTGGATGTGAGTGACAACAGGAGTACGAATGAAAATCATCTCTCCCATGCCCATGAGGACGAAGATCTATAGCATAGGTCCTTACCTGATGTGGATCCTAAAACTAGTTACCATCTGCACGAGAAAAATGAGATAAGGCATGATGAAGATATGCTTGGATAGCGTCACCCCCTCCAGGGTACCTCTCTGCATCAATCATCCTAAATTATTACCTGGATTGATACGTTGATTGGCCATAACTCCTGAATCGAGCCCACTCATGAAAATGGTTATGGCACGCAACTGCGTGTGAGGTTCAATCATGACCTACCCCTTCGCATGTGTCATATGCCTTTTAAAAGGTTGGCCCCTCAGCACAAACATACACACAATTAGCTCCTTCAGTCTTTTGTGTTGATTTTATTCTTGCCCTCCTACGCCACCAGCCTGTTATGTAACCCTCTTCCTAGGGTTGCGCTATGAAGAAATCTCTATGTTGCGATTTATATAACCTGCACTTCTTATCCCAATTCCATCTGTCCCACCAGTCTCAACAGTCTGTGCACACCCATTACCCTGTGTCCCCTGACATGTTTCCCAACTCATTGTTCCCCTTTTCCACTTTCTTCTCTCCTGCTTCATCCCTCTCCCCCTATTGAGAATCCCTCCATGTTCGTCACTCCTTTGCTTCAGCAAACCATGGCTCCTAGGTTGTGCCAAAGAACCATCCGTGGATCATAGAGAGGGGTGCTCCCTAGTCGTTACCACTGTGGGATGAGAAATCGACTAGAGTCTGTTGAAGGCTCCTCCTCAAGCACTTACGCTAGATAGAGCCCCGAACCGAATCAAGAGGAGGAGGCCCACATGCAAGCTTCGCAGAGAGGCAGTTGTGGACCTCAGAAGTCTACCATTATGCATCAGGCGCACCTCTCGCCTCACATGACTGAACCTCTTCCGACTCAGGAAGATGATGTTGATGATACATATGGATGGATTATGGATTCTGAAGGTATTTGGACGCACGTACCTGATGAAGAATATCCAGTGGCTCCCATCCTCTGCACATTGGTTCCCATACATATGCGTCCACCCACCGATATAGAGGAAGCGGCTGCGCAGGCATATGCCTACCCTATAGTGGAGGAAGAGGGAAATAGTAATGATGAATCTGAAGACTAAGGACTACAAAGTTGTTTAGTTCCTTCTTGTTTTTTGTCATTCCTGCTATTTCCATGTAGTTCTAATTTATACTTATGCTTCCACATATTTTGTAATTTCTAGCTACATCACTGTTTCTGTGCATTTTGTAATTTCCCGCCTTAAGTATTTTTTGGGTTGGTTTCCTCCATAGAGGCAACCTCGAAACTGTGAAACTAAGGCTGGGATTCATTAAGCGCAACTTACCAACCTAGCCTATAGCACATGTATTTTTTCTCTTTTTGAATAAATATAGATTAGCCTATTTTACAAAAAAAAAATATCGATCCCTTGGGTTTATTAATCTAAGGAATCATATTCCTAGGGTATAATATTATTAATAGGGTTTATAATATTAATATTTGGGTTTAATATAAATCCCTTGGGTTTATAATCATGGTCAACCATCTTCCAACGTCACATTGTCCTACTCTTCCCCCGTGCTTCCACTGAAAGGTACAGGTTGATAGTAGAATTTATGTTGTGACCTCAGGACTGCAACTCCAGTGAGTGCCAGAAATATTCAAGAATCTTTGAGTGATTTCCACTGGTCTCTATCGGCTCAGGAAACTCTTCACTCTCTCCTTAGCCCATGAACAGAACCCCTATTCCTCACTGGGATGAGTCTCTTGTCCCTGGAGGAGTAGGTAACTGTTCAAACTATCCAACCACCTTTCAGTTCTTCGAAAACATTTACCATAAGCCTTTTAATTTTACTTTCCATAACTAATTTTATTATTCATAATTAAAAAAAGGAAATAACTTCTCCAAAAAAATACTAATTGTCTCAATATTTTTCCTTAAATAATATTATAAGTCATTTTAACTAGTTAACAACTAGTTAGCAGTAAATGCAGCTGTCACAACTTCCCCCCTGGAAGTAACACCGTCCTTTGTGTTTTACTCCAGCTCAGCAAATAGCTCTAGGTAAGCCTTGCACACAAACCCTTCATCCTCCTAAGTAGCCTCATCCGGGCCGAAGTGCTTCCACTGCACGTTAACCTGGGTGATGACTCACTTTCAGAGCATAATTTCTCTCCGGTCAAGTATGTGTTGTGGCTCGACCAGAAACTCCCCGTCCGGCTCTACCTACAAAAAAAAAAATTCTTATCAAATTCTCATATAGAAATAATATTCCAAGTTAGAATTTTTAATTCTATCCTACCTGTGTATTTTGCCAATGAATTACGTGTTTCAAATCATGCACATAACGCTTCAATAAGGAAACATGAAACACATTGTGTACTCGGATGTGACTAGGTAAAGCTAGCCAATAGGCCACAGGTCCTACCCTTTCCAAAATTTGGAAGGGTCCACAGAACTTGGGAGCCAACTTGGCACAAGAGGTCCACCACAAGGTACTCATCTTAGGTTTAATCCTCACGTACACATGGTCTCCCACTTCAAATTCCCGATAAGACATATTTTTATCTACGTAGATCTTGCGCAGCCTTTAAATTTTGTCTTATCTTCTTTACTTTTGATTCCATTTCAATTAGCATATCTGGTCCCAACATTAATTTTTTTCAGGGTTGCTCCAATTTATGGGTGTGCGACACTACCTCCCATACAAGGCCTCGAAAGGACTCATCTTAAGGGGACTCCTAATAACCATTGTTCTAAGAAAATTCAAAAAGATGAAAATAGTCCTCGCATTTGGTTGGTTGTTGCATTAAATATATGCACAACATGTCTTCCAACACTTGGTTTACTCGCTCTGTTTGACCGTCTGTCTGGGGATGATAAGTTGTACTAAAGTTTATTTGGGTCCCCAAACCTGTAAACAGATTCTTCAAAAATGCTGATGTAAACTTAACATCCCTATCTGAGATAACCTTCTTCGAAATACCATGCAACCTAAAAAAATTTCTCATGAAAATGTCTACTATCTGTACAGTCTTGTAAGTAGACTTCACATGTATAAAATGTGCAGATTTACTCAATCTATCCACTACCACCATGATGGAGTCGTTTTTCCTTTTTGACCACGATACACCTATAATTAAGTCCAGGGATATGACCTCCCACTTCCATTCAAGTATCAGTATGGGCTGCAAAAATCTTCCGGGATGTTGATGCTCCACCTTGACCTACTGACACTCCAAAAAATTATATAAATACTCGGCAATATTTTTACACATACCAGGCTAGAAAAATAATTTACTAATAGCAGTCAACATCCTTTGGTATCCTGGGTCTCCTGCATAGTTTCTATGATGGTGTTCATTCATTATCAGCTCCTTGAGGTCCACACAGTTGTGCATACACCTTACCTCTAAAATTTAGCATTTGATTGTTATTTACTCCATACTCAGAAGTACTTCCTTGCCTTCTGGTCTCTTCCATTTTTTGCCTTAGGAATTGATATTCCGGATATTTTTTTTCCTCTTCTTTTATTTGACCTAAGAATTTACTTTCAATCTGATTGTAATAAAGCTCATAAAAAAAATGCAGCCTCGTATTTAAAGCATCAGCCACCCGGTTTTCCTTACCTTTCACGTGCTAGATGTCAATGTCGAACTAACTTATCAAGGGATTCCATCTTGCATGTCTGGAGTTTAAATCAATGTGCTTGAAGTAACTAGTCAAGCTGCTACGATCTATTTTTAGCACAAATTTTTTCCCCAACAAGTAGTGTCTCCATACCCGGAGTGCATGTACCACTGTTATTAACTCGAGATCATAGGTCGAATATCTTTCTTCATACTCCTTCAGCTTCCTTGATTCATAAGCCACCACTTTGCCTTCTTGAGATAAAACTACCCCAACACCTTCTTTACTTGCATCTGTACAAACTTCAAATTCTTTGTTGGGGTCAGATACCCTCAACACTGGTGCAGTGGTTAAAAGTTGTTTCAATTTTTCAAAATTGTTCTAACACTCAACAGTCCATTTGAAAAATTTTCCTTTTCTCTGCAAAGATGTAACGGGAAAAGCAATTCTAGAAATCCCTCAATAAATCTCTGATAGTACCCAACTAATCCCATAAAGGATTGAATGTCTACCACATTCTGGGGTACTCGCCATTCCATGATTACCTTGATTTTATCTGGATCAATAGAAATCCCTTCTGATGAAATTACATGGACTAAATACTGGATTTTTGTTAGGGAAATCACATTTTCTAAACTTAGCATACAACTAGTGTTTTCTTACCATTTCCAGCACAATCCTTAAATTCTCTCTATGCTCTTCCTAGTTTTTGGAATAGAACAAAATGTTATCTATAAATATAAGTACAAAATTATCCAGGAAAGGATAGAATATACCGTGCATTAACCTCATGAAAGTTGTTGGTGCATTTTTTAACCGAAGGGTAACACCACAAATTCATAATTTCCGTACCTGGTACGAAATGAAGTCTTGCAAATGTCTTCATCCCTAATTCGGATCTGGTGATATCCAGATCTTAAATCTATCTTTGAAAATACTGTGTCCCCCTTCACCTGATCAAATAGATCATCAATCCTTGGTAATGGATACTTATTCTTAACTGTTAACTTGTTGAGTTGTCTATATTCCATGCACCTTAGCAAACATCACTGGTGCTCCCCAAGGGGACACACTTCGACGAATGTACTCTTTGTCCAATAGTTCTTGTAACTGCATTTTTAACTCAGTTAATTCTAGAACACTCATTCTGTAAGGAGCCCTTGACACAGGATATACTCCTGGAATTAATTCTATGGTGAAATCAATATCTCACCTTGGTGGTAATCCAGGAATATTTTCTGGAAAAACATCCATAAAATCTTGTACCACTCGTATGTTTTCCATCATAGGTGCTTTCTCCTTGGAAATAGAATATCCCACCTGGATAGCATATATCTAGCATCCCTTTCTTATACATTTATTCATTTGGGATGCTATAATTAGACGTAGCTGTAGTGACTTCTTGATTCCCTGAATCTCATTACGTGTTCCATCTTGCATTCTGTAATAGATGATTTTTTCCTTGCAGTCCACTAAGGTCCAATATTTTTCTAGCCAATACATGTCCAACAAAACATCATAGGACCATAATGGCAGTATGTTTAGGTCCAAATTTAATGGTTGTTATGCAATTTCTAATGTGCAGTTTGGAATCTCTGCAGTTAATTTTCTTTTTTCTCCTGTGGCTAGCTGTACCAGCCATGAGTTTTTAAATTCTTGTTCTTTTATTTTACACATTTCCACTATTTTGGGACTAACATAACTTAAACTTGTTGTCGGGTCTACCAAAATAGAAACAGATTGAGACAGTAACTTACCTTCCAACTCAATCATTGTTGGCTGATAATCTGCCTGTCAATCCTCCAATTTCTTGTTGATACGAGGAACGTTTCGCACCACATCACTTACTATAGAAACTTCTTGCAAATTTTCAACTATGTCATTTCTTGCTCGCTGTGGGAAATTTTTATAATAGTGTGCCTCACCACACTGCAGAGGTGGCTTGGTTACCTGCCCTTGCTCAAGTTTGCTGGATGCCTCTGTAGGCTTCTCTTCTATTGGCCATCAAGTTCTTTGATGATTTCTGCGAAATAGTTTACTGACAGAACTTTGTGTAGACTTCTTAAAATTATTGCTTTTGGAGCCTTTGAAATTTGAGCTATTTTTCTGTACTTTCCTTGGCTTCCAACTTTTTCCAACCTCCCCTTTAGCCTTGGACTGTTGATAGCACATTCGTACGTTACGAATGGCTGCATCCATGGTTACGGGATTTACAAATTCAATTCTCTCTTTCATATATGTTGGCAGGCTTCTCAAAAATCTCTGCACCTTAGCCTTTTCCTCTTGAATGTATGGAACATATCGTAATAGGGAGGTGAATTTGGTGATATACTCATCCATAGTCATCTGTCCCAGCTTCAAGTCATGAAATTATTTGGCTTTCTCATTGTAGAAATTCTCTATTAATTACTTCTCTTTAAAGTATTGATGGAACACTTCCCAAGTAACATCCTGTTCCTCAATGCTGTGAACATTCTTTACTTCTTCCCACCACAGAGTGGCTTTCTCCCTTAGTTGATATTTGGCCAATCTGGCCTTCAGGTTGTTGTTGTATTCATACACCTGAAATTACTTTTTCATTTTTATTAACCATGCTTCTGCCACTTCCTCAACTTCACCATCAAATGTTGGTGGTTTTGTTTTCCGAAACTCCCCTTGAAGCTCTACTTTCTACTTCTTCACTTCTTGTTGATCTGACAAATTGCCAGATTCTACTTCATTTTAGTTTTTGTTCTCGTTACTTCATTGGGATGGGCTTCTTTCCACTCTGTCAGTGGTGTTGTCTCTTGTTTTTTGTTCATCACCTTCTTGCATGTGTCTACCAGGACTGGGATGTTCCATTCCTTGATTTTGTTTGTTTAACAGAATTTTGAGTATCTTCTCTTTCTCTTACATTAATCGCTCGTTACCCCTTCGAACTCACACCATCTATTCCTATAGTTGTTGTACTGTATTCAACAGTATGTTGGTCTGATGTTGTTGTTCCTCCAACAGTCTACTCGTTTGCTAGTGTTGATCAACACTCAGCTGAACCCACATCTCAGGGCTCACTACTGGTTGTGTTTAAGGCTCCCTAGTATCTTGGGGTGGTTGTTGTGTTGTTCCCATCCTCATGATATTTCATGTTATACTTCTCTTCTATGCATCATTATACACATAGCGTAAATTTTTAGTTGACCCTTAGGGTCCCAGCATATGAACGTTGCTCTCATACCACTTGTCACACACATACATACAAGAATTAAAAAAAAATTACTTTCTATATTAAAGTGAACCCATAAACCAAGGTTTAACTTACCATTCATTAATATATTCTCTTAATACCATTCTATCTTATCAACTCACAACACTTTTCATTAGGGTTTAGACTTAACTATATATATATATATATATATATATATATAATACTACCTACAAACCGCCATAGTATATCCTGGTCACATCATATGTTTTATTGTTAATTTCGTTGGCTTCAACCTTAATGTATATCATATATGAACATTACCCCAGTACTATGTTAATGTTACATTATGGTTAATGTTTATCACACCACATATTTGTTTTATACCGTGATTTGGTTCTCCCGAGGTATATCCGGCACAATTCTGGATATTTAATGCTATGAGTACCCGACATTTATCACAGATGACAGGTGTGTGATCCGCCCAGATTTGATGTGAATTTTTATGGTCCTCATCATTTTTCTTCACCATTGGATCTAAACTGATCGACAGTGAGAGCTCCAGCAGGAAAATTGGCATAGTTATCCACGCCAACCCTAGCTGGCACCTCCTTTGTTACCGCATTTTGCGTCAAGGAGTCCTTTAGCTCTGATGGCTTGTTCTGATTGAGGGGTTGCTCCGTCTGAGGGTTTTCTCCACAACGTTCTCAAACTATGGCTCTGCCACCATCTCGTCTTCTCCAGGTTCGCAAAGTTCTTCAGGGTGTAGCCCTTGCGGATTCTTTTGCAATGATTAGTGGAGAGGGGTTACCATTTTCTTCAACGTTAAGCTCCAGGATAGATTCATCCTTTTTCATCCAAGAAAATTCTTCAAGACTATTATCTCTTATTTATCATCCAGGTAAAATTTCTTCCCTTCGCATTGCATAAATATTCTCGACTTATTTCCGAATTTTTTCTTAGGATTAAATCCAGAATTTTCATGTTAAACTTCCTTTTTGTTTTCTCTAAGGTTATTGTTGCGTTGCTATGATAGTCGAGAAGGATTCTGTTCCTCAGGTAATTTTCCAAATAGAAATTTGTTTTGCTTAAAACATGATTTCTTCAGCTTTCGAGGTAGGAAATCATTTTGGGTAACAGATGAAATTTCCTTACATACCTGCCCTTTGTGGCTATGGTTGCAGGTCGACTATGGCAGGTCGGTTTTCCTCCATTTAGCATGTCCTTCTGCATAGAATTTCATTGTTTTGGTTTAGTATTTGTCACGGTTAAAATTCCTAGTACTTCTTCCAGGTACTTCTAAAACTTGCGCTCATAATTTGTGACTTAGCTGTCTGCAATGGACTTTGGGTTTTCATGGGGCAATGAACCTAAAAAATTAGTTTTGACAATCACTTTGGTTTAGGTCTTTTAATGTTTTCTTTTATATGTATATTGAAACAGTATATACTATGTTCCAACCATCATTTCTTGAGGCTGCAGATAGTCTCTCTAGCATTGCTAATTTGTAATAATAATTTTTGTGTCTCATATGTAAAGTCTATTGTGGAATTTTCATTCCTAGAGTTCGTCTCTTGCACAGCTGTAGTTTAGTAATGGTCTCTACTGAGTAATTTCTAAAGATATAGTTTTGTTCACCTTTCGGACTACATGTATTTTTTTTTTTGTGAAAACAGTGAATCCTTATTTCTTTTCAATGAAATGAAAAGTATGTTATGTTTTATAGTAGTTTGAATCTTGTTACAATTTTTCTTATCTTTCTAAGTTTTCTCGCTTCTTAATTCATTCAATTAGTAAATATGTAAATATGCTCATTGGATAAGTCGTAACTCATATTTTCTTGTAAATAATTTGCTCACTATTTTTAAAGTACTTTGACCTTTCCAGTATTTAGCTTCTGTGCACAAATTCTGAAATCTCTGTCTATTTCTTTTCATTCAGTTTTCGATTCTTGGTGACCGGACTACCAAATAGTCTGTCCGTGTATAGTAAGAATTTAGTGAGGCGATGTGTATTGGGTTGAGGGTTTCGCCATCATACCTTGTACCAATAGATCTCCCAGCAATAACTTAAATAGGTATTAATCGCTTGTAATCAACAATGTTCATTTATGTTCTTTTAAAAGAATACTACAATCTTAATATTTCCTACGCTACCTTATTGTATATGGTCAACTATCATATGATTATCTCGGTTATTCCTAACATACTTCAGTTTATATCTCCACCTGCTCTATAGTTAATATCTCTACACATATATTCACGGGTTTCAACCTTTAACTTGTGCAGGAATAATACACAAAACCCTGTAATTATTTATCGATTTACTCGTTTGTTCTAGTTATTCTTTCTTCAACATAGAAATATTTTCCAAGGATAAATATTAACTTTTCTTCTGAAAAATAAATATCAAATATCTGCAAAACAATAATCTTTAAAACCATCCTTCTCTCTATTTGATAAGAAATCAAGCAGAACTTATAAAATAATAATTACCTAACATTTGTAAACAGAAATCTTGAAAGCAAATATTTTATCTATTTAATGTTAAATCATACAGAACTTATCTAAAAATAAAATTGGCTATTGGTGTCCACCCAACCAACAAGAGAAGGAATGGTGTCCTGCTCTTCCCTCATGCTTCCACTGAAAGGTACAGGCTGACAGTAGAATTTCTGTTGCGACCTCAGGACTGCAAGTCTATCCACTGCCAGAAATATTTAGGAATCTTTGAGTGATTTCCACTGGTCCCTACCAGCTTAGGAAACTCTTCACTCTCTCCTTAGCCCATGAAAAGAACCCCTATTCCTCACTGGGATGAGTCTCTTATCCCTAGAGGAGTAGGTAATTGTTCAAACTATCCAACCACCTTTCACTTCTTGGAAAACATTCACCATCAACTTTTTACTTTTACTTTTTATAAATAATTTTACTATTCATAATTAAAAAGAAAGAAAATAACTTTTAACAATATTAAAAATCATTTTAACTAGTTGGCAGTAAATGAAGCTGTCACATCCATATTAAAAAATATAAATTTTTAATTAAAAATACTCAAAAACTATAGCTTCTATATTTAAAAGTTACAATTAATTTTTTATTTATGAGGAAAGTATAATTTTTTTAATTAAAATATCTATAAAAATGGTTTAAGTTTTTTAACTAAGAAAGTATAATTTTTTTAATTAAAATATTGATAAAAAAATTGTATATTAAAAAGTATGAAAAAATATAATTTTTATATTGAAAATATTTTAAATTAAATTGTATTAAAAAGTTGAATAGCTTTAAGTTTCTTATTAAAAAATATAGATTTCTCATTAAAAACATTATAAAAAAATAAATTTTATATTAATAAAAAAACGAAAAAATTAAAATATATTTTCTTTATTAATTACTAGGTTGGATGATAGTAATTATGAGGTTGGATTATATCTATTATGGTTTAGAGCAAAACAAAAAATTACTAGTGCAAATTTGTATTAGAGGGGTTCATTCAAACGATAATCTAATCAGATACTTATTTTTAAATAAATTTAGAAATGGTAAGCGTAAAGATTTAGGCATAAATTCAGTGGTATGTGGAGATCACATAAAACTTATTTCTAATATTGAATGTATCATTCTTTACATTCAATTTTACATTTGAGAATTTGTTATTTGTTTTAATAGATTTTACTATGTTTTTTTTCTTTGCAATACTACAGATTTTATGCATTTTGTCTTTCATTAATTTTGATTCACCTATATAAATATGAAAGGAAGTAAATTAATTTGGATGACCTATATAGACATGAAAGGTTAATGTTAAATATAAGTAAATAAGAGTATCACGATGAGATAGATTTAATGTTTTTTTTTAAGTTTTGAATATGATCATCATTGAATTCACATTTTTTTTTTTTTTTTTAATTGAATTTTATATAGTTAATTTTTTTTGGTATTAAAATTTGGTAACTATGCATTTCACTAATTGTTTTGTTTCACGTACCCACCAAACAATGCTACAATGCTACAATGCTCCATGATTTTATCCCCTTAATCTCTCAACTAAGCAAACAGACTTCTACATACAAGTATATTCAAACATACATTTTTTAACAAAATTGTATAAAAATGATTTTCTATGTTGAAGAGTACACATATCAATTATATAAACCATAAATTTTACCAAATCTATATTAAATACTAACTTATTTTAACTATCTAATGTGTTTAAAAAATGATTTTCTATATTGAGGAATACCTATGTGAGTTGTATGGATCATAAGTTTCACCAAACCTGTATAAAATGGTCATTTATTTTAATTATCTAATGTATTACGGAATAGAAGTTTGTATTCCCGTTCAGAGTTTCATTTAATCCATTTCCTTCAGTTTACAAACAAAAATCTTCTCCATGCAAAGAAAAAAATATAGAAAAATTAGTTTTCGATTTGTTAGAGTACTCCAAGCGATTATTGTTGGTTATTATTAGTATCATGACTGTCGTGGTTGGGATTATTAGTATCATAACTGTCGTAGTTGGGATTAATTTTCCCAACAATTTCAGTATACATATACAAAATAAAATCCTCGATGTTAATCTACACATGACCATTTCTGGTGTAATGGATACGTTGAGGCCATATATTACTTCAACTTAATATACATGTGACATTATTTTCTAAATATACAAGATAGATGTCTACCGTGGGTGTTAATGTATTAGTGAATAACAAAGAAATATATCTTATTCATGGCCCTTAAGAAAGGCCTGTCCTATATTTATGCAACATATCTATTCAGATTTCTTTTAATATTATTCTACTCTCGGCATCCAAATATGTTATTATTATGCAATATAGAATAACTAATTGGTTAATATTCATCTTTCTCTTGAGCTGGATGGCGCTTCTCATTTCTGGCTTGAAGTGAATATAAATTTTAACACGATATTAAGAATATGTTTGAATTAAGTGTTTATGTGGCGAGTTTAATTTTTTAGTTGAATTTTAATTTGAGATGAATATATATGTTATGACCAATATTTGAATTTAGCTATGCAGTAGACATGTCTTGTAATTCAACGTAAAATAATATTTTTTGGGTGATTATTTATGATGGTTTTATGGATAATTGGATGAACAAACATTGAGTTACCTTTGTAATAAAAGTTTTATTTACATGGTAAACCTGCGAAAGTAAACAAGTTGTTTGTTTGCTTTATGGCGAAACTGTCTCATATATACATTATTATTATTTTAAATTATTAAATCTTTACTCAATATAAATATATATATATATATAAATCACGTTACATAGATTATATGATTATATAGATTTATTATAATGAAGGAGAGAATGAATATACCTAGAAAAAAAATAAAGTTAAAGACAATGTTTGATAACAAATTTAAAATTTTAAAATGTGAAGTTTAAAGACTCAAATGGAAGCTAGATTATAAAAAATGGAAAAATAAAAACAATTAATGTTGAAGAAAATTGCAATTTGAGAGATGACATTACGATGTTAAAAGGAAAAATAAATAAAAACTTAGCCCTAATTAGTATGAAAACAAACTATATATGAAACCTATCAAATAGAAAATCAATATGTTAGTTGAGCTTAATTATGAGAATAATGAAAGAGTATTGAATCTCATAATTGTCCCCATCAAAGAGAATAAAGAAAATGAAACAATAACAATAGTAAAAAAAGCCTAAAAAATAAGTGAAAAATTGAAACAACATATTCCATAGAAGTAAAGAAGTTAGGAAAGATAATCAAATATAAGGAGAAATAATACATGTAATGATAATTTATGATCATAAATTTAGCATAAGTTAAGATCATAAATTTGGTCTAATTAGTAAATCTCTAACCTTAAAATGTCATGAATCTTTATAAATGAAAAAATAGTTCCAATAGGTCAAGCCGAGTTAGGGAAGGAAATAAAAAAATAAAGAAAGTTAGAAAAGAAAGAAAAATGGTCAATAATTAGAAATAGAAAAAATATTATTATAAATAAATATGAAAATTATAATAATAAATAGAAATTTAAAACACTTTATATTATTTTTTCTTCGTAACTTTCATGATTTTCTATAATGTAAAAGTCTTGTATTAAGTTAGATTCCTAATAAAATATATATTATATTTCAATTTGAAGTTGCTCACATAGATGGATTCATATTAAAGTCGGAATGAAAAAAAAAAAAAAAATCCATATCATAGACGAATTGGAAGAGTAGTTTATTATATGGAAAACTATATTTATCCTCACACTTAGCTCCAAAAAATAGACCCTAGGACCTTATAAATTCAGTTATGATTTATTTTTCATCGTCGTGACTCAAAATTGAACCTACGATTCCATAATCGATATTGTTAAATAGTGAAAACAGAAAGTTTGTTGATCGAAGTTGATTGAAGACATGATGGAGTAATATATCATATAACTATCCGATTCTACCAGGGATTTATTGTTGTTAGAATCACATTGTGTCAAGGAATTTTTGGAATTCAATTTGATCAGTTTTTAAAATTTTATGATAAATCGATGTTATAGGTGAAATGTTCATATTATTTATAATGATATTTAATGGGTTGAACTAAATTATATTAAAAAGTATATCATATATGAAATGTTCATATTCTTTATAATGATATTTAATGGATTGAATTGTATTATATTAAAAATTATATCATATATTTTTATATAGTTTGAGTGAGTTTAATGGTTAAAAGCATGTGTTTTTTCTTAAGAGGTCATATGTTTTAGTAATTTATGTATATTTTTGTAAATTTAGTAGTCAAATTATTATGCAGAAATAAATTTCTTGTCCCACAAACAAGAAAGTCTCATTTTTAGTGTCTAAATTAACCTTAAAATTGAATGTTTTATATATATATATATATATATATATATATATATATATATATATATATATATATATATATATATATATATTAAAACTTATTGGTGATAGATAAAAGTCAATATTCGTTAATTATAACTGCCACCAAGTTAACTTGTTAGCCGTATGTGATACTCGTATAATTTTTTTTAAAGATTCAATGTTGAGATTTTGCATCTATCATGCTCCCTTTTATCCTAAGTTAACCTTTAAACTCCCTAACAATTATCAAATATAATTGTCCAATGTTCACTCCGCTAAATTTACCCTAAGCTTATTCAACGAAGGGAACTAACCTATACCATCAATGTAATATACAACAGAAACAATCATGATCTGATCCCCTGAGAGGGTTATCACTCCAGTTGGCATGTACAACATGAACAATCATGATCCGAACCTTCATAGGGTTGTCACTTTAGTTGGCATTTTCTTAATTCTTTCACAGTAATGAATATTTCAACATTAAGATAGAGATAACATAAATGTTTAGAAGACGTGTTGAATTAACACTGATATTGAATGTTGAGGTATAGTTCCAACTCAAAATTACATTCATTTGCGCGAGTGCAGGAAATGATTTAAGGTTTTTTTTTCTGTTGTGCATCGTTATTATTAGTCCCTACTAGAAGCAGCAGGGACTATTGTAATCGATATGCGTTGGGATATAATCTGCCTAAAACTATTTTATCCAAAGTCTCCTTGTATATATATTTTGTAATTCATTTTTTGTTGAGTATATTGAAAATTTAGATTATTTCTGTTAACTAATCAAACATTTTCAGGTTTTCTTTTTCCTCTCGGAGAGGCCCATATGGTACCAAAAAACTTAGGTTAAGAATGCATATTATCAAGTCATTTATCCATAATCTAGTAATGTTATGGATAACCTTAAATGTTTCACTGCCACGAATTTCCACTTAGTGCCACATTCATAATCTCTTGCTTCCACCTTCATAATCATGCAATGTTTCCATCTACAAAAAACAACCACCTTCTCATAAATAAGTTTTGTCTCAGGAAAGACATGTTTAGTCAATAGCATGGTACAAACACCTTAGCGGATATAACAGTGAATGAATATGCTTGAGAAAGTTTCTTCTTCTGATTCATCTAAGGCATGCCCCTTGAGGCAAGCCCCTGGAGTCGGTTCTTCTAATTCAAAATAGCTGAGTCTGAATCTTTAGTCGATTCTTCCAATTCAAAACCACTGAGTCTGAATCTTTAAATTCATCAGTTTCTGGTAGCTCTTGGAGGCACATACCGAACTCTATGGATAATTAGGTCCTCTATTTTTCTTGATAAGGAGTTTTTTTGCATGATTAATAATCATTATTTTTGTTTCACTTGAAAGCACGGAAAAATATCAATGAATGCAGAGCATGCATTCCCTAATTCTCTTGATAATGAACGACTACCCCTGAAAAGCAAGCAAAAAACATTCAAGTGATTGAATAATCCTACGGATGGACATCTCCGCCAAAGATGCTATGAAATAATGGTCAGGAGCCATAGGCTATATACCTATCTACAAATATGTACACACAGGATCTTGAAACCAATATCAAACCACTTAGGAGTCCAAGGGGAAGGCTAGCACATGCAGTGAAGAGAGCGTATGTGGATTTCTAATTGGTAGAGGTACAACCATAGACTCCTACAAGTAAGACAACTAGAGCTTAGACAAGTAGACGAAGATACACTTACACTTTGTGTCTCTTCTTCTGTGCATCTTCCGCTTATTTGACCAATTCTTGGTCCAACCATCAATTATTGAATGAGTTTCTTGAGTCCTTACCTCGTAATACTAGATTGGGTTGAAGAAGATAGGAAATCAGGGAAGTTCCCCCCGAGAGAGTGACTAAAAATACATATTTTGATATTTAGGCCAGTCTTATATGAAAATATCCCTTACATCAGTAGTTTCAGCTCTCTCCCATGTAGAAAGGGTGGGTCCGTCCGCAGGCTTATAGTAGACGAAGTAATGGGGACCATTATTTGTGTTTTTATGTCTAACTATTTATACTTGTCTTTACAACAAGACCAATCAACAAGCAGTACACAACAAGAAAAGCTCTCTTTTAGCACCATAAGTTAGCACCACTTACGTTGTGTGGTGTTAATGTGGTGTAAATGTTTATGTATTATATTAAAAATGGAGTATATCAACATAAGTTAGCACCACTTAACATATGTGGTGTTAATGTGGTGTAAATGTTTATGTATTATATTAAAAATGAAATATATCACCATAAGTTAGCACCACTTAAGTTATGTGGTGTTAATGTAGTGTAAATGTTTATGTATTATATTAAAAATAAATTATATCACCATAAGTTAGCACCACTTACGTTATGTGGTGTTAATGTGGTGTAAATGTTTATGTATCATATTAAAAATGAAGTATATAATCACCATATTTGATGGACAAGTTAGCACCATTCTTACTATGTGGTGTTAAAGTGAAATAATTTTTTATTGGTCTCATTCAATGTGGAGTATATCGCCATATATTTAAAGAAGTGGTGTATGCTATATTCTCAAGTTCTATAAAGTAGGACAGTTAACTTTGTGTTTGCCATGTTGGCATGTACAAGTGGATTTATTAATGTGAATTGTCTCCATAACTATAAAAAAATTACAAATATTTATATTATGAATATATAAATTAGAACTAAACTCACAAATATTTATTTGTTTGTCATGTTTACATGTAAAACTAAAATTCAAATTAATTGTTTTCTAAATATTTTATTTCAATTATTTACTTTTTACATTATTCTCATGAGAAAATAAATACACAAAACCATATTACATAATCATTTATATTATGAATAAGCCAATTAAGATAAATATTTTTATATTATTGTAATTTCAAAATAAAATAAGGGTGAATTCAATGGAGTTGGGTTACTCTTTCTTGGAAGAACTTCTATTCCAAAGGTTGAAAATGTATCTTTGTGAGGGTATTTGTTAAGCCCTCCATCAAAGCTTTTAAAAGGTCCATCTAGGACTAAATAAAACCCTGAATTAAACTACATAGCTCCATCATGCTATGGAGCTTGATGGAGACACATAGCTGGATAGAGCTATAATATGTACATGTGCCATTAAATTTTGCTTCAACTTAATGATAGTGTTTTATGGGCTCATGGCATTAAGAATCCAATAGTATTACACATGGTATGGTATGGTTTGCATTTTTATATTATACTTAGTATATTTTTTATTATTTCATTACATATATGTATGTATGTAATTTTAGAATTTGTTATTGTTATTAATTTTATACATTTTATAGCGTTTTTTTTGTAAGCTTGGTAGGACTCCTTTTTCATTCATTTTATAAACAACAAACAACTAGATTTACTAGTTTGGTGGTGTCAACCCGTCTTGAGCGAGGAACCGAATCTGTTGGCCACCTGATGGCGTGGTATGCCATCCAAAAAAATAAGGTTTTGAGTCTGTCATACCAAACAAACAAAGCTTGGATACTCACACATATAATATACAGTTTCTCACAGATTGACTAACATATTTATTGGATCCTTGAAATTTAAATGTTAGCTGCATATAAATACTAAGAAAAAGGCAGATTAAAATAGTCATGAACTAAGCCTCGCCTAGAACCGGGGCTGACTCCACTGGTGTCGGATCCTGAACTGAGGTACCAGCCTGCTCAAAAGGCTTGGAAATACATGGGAGGTGGTAGTCAATATTCTCAAGGCGCCCATCCTGTTTCCTCAGTTGGAACTTGATCTTATCAAACTCACTCTTGTAGTCTGGGAAGTCTTGGGCTAATTTCACCAGGCTTATAGAGATCTGCTCCAAGGCTTTGCCAAGGATGCTCTTCATAGACCAATAAAGATATAGTATCTGCTTGAATTATGTTAGTCTGCCCCTTGTTTGTCCCAAATCTGGTATTAAAACTCTCCATTCCTTAGTATCCATCTTTTTCTTTGCATTTCTATTTATGTCAGCTTCCCATTTTTCAATGAGCTTTTGAATTTCCTCTGATGTGTTCTCGTGGTATGTGTTCATTGCCTCTTGGATCACATCGATTATAGGCCTCCTTCCTCTCATCTTGCTCGAGGGTGAGCTAGGTTGGGCTTCTACCGCCTTCCCTTTATCTTTCCAGCCACGGCCTCAAGCTGCAGTGCTCTTGGAATGGTTGCGAGCTGCAGGACTCTTGGAGCATGTCATCCCACAATATTTGACTAGGTTTCCGGGTAGGTGACCTGTCCAAACAATCAAACAAAGGCATAATTCCATATAATGAAAATGATAAAAGGTCCATGCATCCCAGTTATTAGAAGAAAGGTGACCCAGGGACCTCTTCCTAGGACTTCTCCCCTGCCCGTCCCTCTGTGGACCCATCACCCTCATACCCTGCTTAATTTCTGCCACCCCCTATCCCTGACGGTCGCACGCACCCCATAAATTATCCCCATAACCCAAAGAGCTCATGCCTTCCTTAAATCTCCTGACCTCCCTTCTAGTGTCCTCTCTCTCGTCATACCTCCCACCCTCGAAATTGAAAAAGGAGGCATCGCTGCCTATTGCTCGGCCCTAGGTGGAATTCCCTCTCCCATTCCTCATGCGCACTCAGCCCAAGTAGCTCAAGGTGGTATAAACCAGCAAAGGCTTTGAACTAAACACAACCCATGACTGCTCCTTAACTCTATACCCTGGTAGGATTGCCTGACCCCTCACCATTCCATATTGTCGGCATCCCTTACCTCACAGACTCACACTCAGGTGCAAGTTGAGGCCATGCCCAATTCCTACTCTGACATAGAGGCAGAGACCCAAAATAACCCCAACCTTCCCCCAACTAAAGTCATAATGGTTCCGCTCTCCCCTACCCAGCAGAAGACTATACCAGTCCATCTTAATCACCTTAGGCTACCATAGAGACCGACCCAAATCATAAAACATTAACATGGCATGAACAAGGGAGAGGAAACCAAGCACATACCTGAGTTTCATCATGGTGGAAGTGAAATGGAGGTTTTTTATCCCGCTGTCACGCCTGCACCAAAGTCTTTCATCATAAAAAAACCCCCACGCCTTCCTCCACCCTGTTTTAAGCTCCATGCGTGGGCCTCTGTCCCGCTACCTCACCTCGTGCTACATGCGACAGTACGGCCTGGCGCCCTTGCCACTCATGTGGAAGGTGGTTGGCTTGAACCCCAGGGACACTACCATTAACACTGATGGGAGGGCTAATCTTCTTTGTTACACCCTGATCAGGGAGCTGAGTCCGAGAACTGTCGGTGAGCTCTGCCCTCTGACCTGTCCTGCTCTTTGATGCTCTGCAGCTTGATCCATCATTCCTCCCTGAGATTAGGAGGCATGCTTAATTCAATAGGTTCATTCAGGTGAGCGCAACCACAATTTTCCAGGAGGTCAACTGCTCTGTTTCCTTCCCTCCTTACATGGGTGATAATGATATAATCAAATTTCTTGTTTGTATCCTCCAATCCCTGTACATGTCAAGAAGTATGCCATCTTTGGCTTAGTTTGCCCCACTTCGTTCCTTGATTAAGTTTTTTGAGAGTGTTTGTAACCAACTGAGAGTCTCCTTCGATTACTAGCTTTCTGTATCCTAGCCTGATGACCAAGAGGAGACCTTGGTGCACTCCTATGAATTATGCCTCATTTTTGCTGGCAAAGCCATAATAGTCATCATATATGAATCTTGTTGTGCCATGATGATCTCGAAAAATCCCTCCAACCCCTGCTTGCCTCGGATTACCTTTCGAGGCTCCATCAAAGTTGAGTTTGATGAATCCTTCTAGAGGAGGTTTGAAGATCCTGATGGTGTCCCCTATGTCAGGGCTAAATTTCCAAGAAGCTGGAAAGACCATGCTAGGCGCTAGGTGGAGGCCCTAAAGAATTCTTTCTTCCTGAGCTTTCCCGTTCATGCGGCCCGTTCGTCGTTTTCTCCCTTGTGCCTTCATTCAGTTGAGCGCCCACCCAAACGCATTCGAGTCAGGTCGGGTCATTTCGTTTGAGGGCGGTCGTATCAAATTTGCTAAGCTATGATCGCATGGGTGCCTTTTGCATGTTCATGTGACCCGTTTGTCATTTGCTCCCATGTGCCTTCATTCAGTCGTGCGCGTCGTATCGCGCTGTGTGAGGGCGCCTGCCCAAACGTGCTCGGGGCAAGTCGTTTCATTTGAGGGCGATCCTATCAAATTTTCTAAGTTGTGACCGCACGGGTGCCTTGTGCACGTTCATGCAGCTCGTTTGTCGTTTTCTCTCTTGTGCCTTCGTTCGGTCGGGGGCACCATATCGTTTCGTTTGAGGGCGCCCATCCAAACCCGTTCGGGTCAAGTCGTTTCGGTTGGGGGCGCCCACCCAAATGCATTCGGGTCAGGTCATTTCGGTTGAGGGCGCCTACCCAAACACGTTTGGGTTGGGTTGTTTCAGTTGAGGGCGCCCGTATCAAATTTGCTAAGTTGTGACCACACGGGTGCCCTATGCAGGTTCGTGCAGCCCGTTTGCCATTTGCTCCCTTGTGCCTTCGTTCAGTCGTGCGTGCCATGTCGTGTCGTGTTAGGGCGCCCGCCCAAATGCGTTTGGGTCAGGTCGTTTCGTTTGAGGGCGGCCATATCAAATTTGCTAAGTTGTGACTGCACGGGTGCCTTGTGCAAGTTCGTGCGGCCCATTTTCCGTTTTCTCCCTTGTGCCTTCGTTTGGTCGGGCACGTCGTGTCATTTCATTTGAGGGCGCTCGCCCAAACCCGTTCGGGTCAGGTTGTTTCGGTTGAGGGCGCCCGCCCAAACGGGTTCGTTTCGGGTCGAGTCGTTTTGGTTGAGGGTGCCTGCCCAAACGTGTTTGGGCTGGGTCGTTTCGGTTGAGGGCGCCCATATCAAATTTGCTAAGTTGTGACCGCACGGGTGCCATGTGCACTTTCGTGCGGCTCATTTGTCGATTTCTCCCTTGTGCCTTCGTTCATTCGGGCGCGCCGTGTGAGGGTTCCCACCCAAACGCGTACGAGTCGGGTCAGGTCGTTTCGTTTGAGGGCGGCCATATCAAATTTGCTAAGTTGTGACCGCACGAGTGCCTTTTGCACGTTCGTGCAACCCGTTTTCCATTTTCTCCCTTGTGCCTTTGTTCGGTCATGCACGCCATGTCGCGCCATGTGAGGGAGCCTGCCCAAACGCGTTCAGGTCAGGTCGTTTTGTCTGAGGGCGGCCATATCAAATTTGCTAAGTTGTGACCACACGGGTGCCTTGTGCACGTTCGTGTAGCCTGTTTGCCATTTTCTCCCTTGTTCCTTCGTTCGGTCATGCATGTCATGTCGCGCCATGTGAGGGCGCCCGCCCAAACGCGTTCGGGTCGGGTCATTTCGTTTTATGGTGACCATATTAAATTTGCTAAGTTGTGACTGCACGGGTGCCTTGTGCTTATTCGTGTGGCCCATTTGCCATTTTCTCCCTAGTGCCTTCGTTCGGGCGGGCGTGCCTTGTCGTTTCGTTTGAGGGTGCCTGCCCAAACCCATTCGGGTCGGGTCGTTTTGGTTGAGGGCACCTACACAAACGTGTTCAGGTCAGGTCATTTCGGTCGAGGGCACCCACCCAAATGCGTTTGGGTCGGGTGGTTTCGATTGAGGGCGCGCGTATAAAATTTTCTAAGTTCTGACTGCACGGGTGCCCTCTGCACGTTTGTGTGGCCCGTTTGTCTGTTGCTCCCTTGTGCCTTCTTTCGGTTGTGCACGCCTTGTCGCGCCGTGTGAGGGCGCCTGTCCAAACACGTTCGGGTCAGGTCGTTTCGTTTGAGGGCGGTTGTATCAAATTTGCTAAATTGTGACCGCACGGGTGCCTTATGCATGTTCATGCAGCCCGTTTGTCGTTTTCTCCCTTGTGCCTTCGTTCAGTTGGGCGCGCCGTTTCGTTTCTTTTGAGGGCGCCCGCCCAAACCCGTTTGGGTCGGGTCTTTTTTATTGAGGGCGCTCTCCCAAACGCATTCGGGGCGGGTCTTTTCGGTTGAGGGCGCCCGTATCAAATTTGCTAAGTTGTGACCGCATGGGGTCCTTCTACAGGACACATGTAGAACAGTGTTCAGGGTAGGCGCGTTCAGGTCGAGTCGGGTTCGTGCAGCGCGTCTGTGTTCAAGATGTGCGAAACAATTTTTGAAGGCGAGGAGGTCATTCATTAGGGTCGGGCCGAGTTGAACGCGACCCGAGCGCGTTCAAACATTTTTCCAACATAGTATCAGAGCTAAGGTGCAAGAAAGAGACTGAAGATCACATCCTAGTTTGCATTATGGCAAGGGTTATAAACAAGGGTTTCAAGTTTGTTGGGAATCTCACTACATTCATCAAAGGTTTCATTTTGAAGATCATTCCAAGCTAGAAGTAATGGATGGAAGTTTATTTTCTGCTTTTTCTGGGACTTTCCAGAATGAGAATGTATGGGTTATTGATAATGGTTCTTCTAGACATATGATGGGAGAATGCATCCATCTTCAGACTTTGTCAGAAGGAACCTGCATCTCCTAGCTCAATCTGAGATTGCATGTCCTTCTCGTTCAGGTAGCTGAAACACTTCTTGTTCTTGTTCATGTGGAAGGATGCTCATGAATCAATATACAATACACTATTGCCTGTTGAGCTTGCCATGCAATATATCAAAGGGAAATATTTCTCGAACTAGGCAGAAAATGCATCTAACTCTGCTGATGCACCTACATGATCCTTACTAGACTCCTTCCAATTAGGGCACTTGGTGGCATAATGTTCGAACTCATGGCAATGGAAGCACTTGATCTTGCTTAGATCCTCCTTCTTCTTCTCTCCCTTTTTACTGGACTCAGCCTCTCCTTGGCCCTTCTTACCCTTAGCTTTGCTACCTTCACCTGCTAGGGAAAATTTCTCCTCGTCCTCTACAGGAGCTTCTTTACTAGCTCTCGCCCTTCTCCAGATCTCTTCTTGAACACAATCACTCCATAACCTTTCCCAACTAGGAATATTCTCTCTGCCACTTACTGCATCTTGGAAACTATACCAAGATTTACGGAGTCCCAGTAGCGCGGGACTCACAAGGTCATTGTCTGCTACAGTCATGCCCACCCCACCTACCTCATCTTGAACCTGAGTGAACTTTGAAATATATGTGATGATGGGCTCGTCTTTGCTCATCTGCTTACTTCTTAGCTTCTCTTTGAAAGCAAGCTTCGTGACATCACTGGAAGCCTGAAACAAATTGAAGATGTCTTTAAATTTAAACATCTCATACACTGTCTTCTTCTCATTGAGATGAGGAACAATATGATCTCTGACCCCCTCTAGAATGATCCTTCTTTCCTTGGTGTCATTCTTAGTATGCTGGGCCAACTGTTGGGGATCTTAAGGTGGCACTATTGCCTACTTGACATACTCTGCCACCCCATTATCTTCCAAAACCACTGTGATTTGCTTCTTCCATGCACGTAAATTTGAGGCTCCTTCTAAACTGTGATTTGACCTTAGCCCTAGGACCGACATATTGCTATCCAAGGAACTGCTCTGCTCTGCTCTTCAAACTATCACCCTGAAAACAATCTTGTCCTCATGTTGTCCTAGCTGGACTAACCTTGCAAACACACAGACCCTTTCTCCTACTCTCTTGCGCTCATATACTCCCTATTTCCTCATGCACAGGTTTCCTAGTTCCTAGTGTAGAGGACTTCCTATTCTTTAGGGCTTGACTCCTATTTCCTAGCGCAGAATTTCCCTATTTCCTAGCGCAATTCTGCCACAAGAAAAGCTCTCTTCAATGTTGTGTATTGGCTCCTCCAAGATACGCACTCACAACAAAGATCTCTCACACAATTTTGTGCTCTCTCTCACAATCTCGTGAGCTATGTCTTGTCACAGTCCTTTGTGCACAAAACAACTATGAAACTTCGTGCCTTTGTCATCCTTTATTGATTCGATCCATGCTAAAATTGGCAAGTTACAAATTTAGAACATGTGTTTTGATTAAATAGTTAACAGAGTCTAACTGGTTCTCTAACTCATCCTTGCTTCAATCAAGGATTGAAGCTCCAAACTCGTCCTCTTCTAAATTTATAACTGCCTCTCGAACTTGTAGTCAAACTAAAGAAGGTCCATGTAACTGATCCTCCAACACTACGCATGAATTCACCATCTCCACGAACTCTTCCATGGGCAAAGGAAGACAAATCATGGTCTTTTTGGCTAAGGCACGCACTAGAGACGACCTTCTCTCGCTACACTTTTCAACAATCCCATTGTCCATCTTGATTACATACGATGTCATTGCGTTCATGGTCTTCATATCACGCTTGAATAATTGTGGGTTTTGCTACTAACAACTATCGATTAAGATGATTCATTGCATTCTAGGGTTGACAGGATCACAGTTATGCCATCTCCATGAGATCAAGTTTAACGATCAATTTTTTGAGGGAGGTTCTGTTGTTTGTTTTGGGACTCAAGAGGTTCTCTTGTGACTTTCTCTCATCGGTATGATTAGAGAGGCCTAGATTTATCTGTTCAAGGGTCAATTCTCTCTATACAAGAGACTTTGGATGGCCTCTCCAGACTCAGTACCACTAAGAGCATTGCTTGTTTATTTCAACCTCTCCAGATTCAAATGGTCATTAACACCTAGGGTCTAGGCCTTGGTTCCCCATGAGACCTTGCTTTAAAGGGGCATGTTAAAAGTAACCTATGAGAGTATATATGCTTTCATTGTCCTTGGGATTTGGAGATCATGATATCAATAGCAGAGTTATGTTGTTGGTTAGAGCTTGTTAGGTGTGCAGGGTTATGCTATTTGTTTGATCTTTCATACCATAGATTTGGAGAAATGCTGCTAGCATTGGTTAATTGTTCTTGAGATATGATAATATAGATAATTTAATTTTAATAAATGTCCACAAATAACTAGAAAAGTAAGTCAATGGGATTAAAATATTTATATTTTAATGAATTTATTAAAATATTAATTATCAATATTTATATTTTATTTGTTTTAATTATATTATATAAAATTAAATTTTAAATATATTATGATCTTATATTTAATTAATAATTAAAATAATAAATATTAATATTTTAATTATTAAAAAAAAATTGTTTCAAGATTTGTAAAAGTTTGATGGCATGCCACATAAGTCGAACATTGGCATTGGTTGGTTTCATTAAAATTAAGGGCATGAAAGCCGAAAGTGTAAGAAAGCCCCTGTTCAACTGTTCGACTCTTTAGGAAGAGGATGTTCGACTGTTCAGGAAGACGCATGGGTTGATTTCATTAAAATTACCGATATGAAAGCCCAAAGTGTAAGAAATCCCTTGTTCGACTATTCGATTGTTCAGGAAGAGGATGTTCGACTGTTCAGGAAGACGAGGTTGAGGTAATCACTGTTCAACTGATCAGGAAGACAAGGTTGAGGTTTTGAGGGCATGCTGAAGTCCCCAAAGTCGAACTTGACACCGTATGAAATCTCAAAGTCGAACTTGACACCGTAAGAAAGCCCAAGAAAACTTGTTGTTCGACTGTTCAGGTAGACGAGGTTGAGGTTTTGAGGGCATGTTGAAGTCCCCAAAGTCAAACTTGACACCGTATGAAAGCCCAAGAACAGAGGAAAACTGGTTGTTCTTACTCAAACTAGATGTGCTGGTTATTTGGCGCCAAATTTTTTGCTCTTGGGGCTGGGAATTTTTTCTATATAATTCAGCGTTCATCCTGGATAGAAACACATTACACAGAACTTGGAGGCTTTTGAAGAGGCGAGCAGCAGCAAATTCACAATTAAAGTTTGCATACACAGAGGCACAGGTTAGTTGGATTTTATATTTTTCTATTTCCTGGCTTTGTATTTGTTCTGTTCAACACCATAGTCCGCTTATTTTCATGAACGTTTTCCTCCTTTTACCTGGAGAGTTGCTTTTGGGCCCTTACAAATTTTTTCTTTGATATTTTGTTCCTAGATTTCAATGTCACATGAAAATTTGAACCGACTGATATCCATATTCACATACCGCAGCTTCAAATTTTAAATTAGCTCTTCCAACGAAGGCTTGAAATAGAATGAAAATACACAAAAGTCGATTTTCTGTGCCCCATTATTAAATGACGTCTTTGTTCTTTATAAAAATGAACTCTAGACTGGCAGGGTGCATGTGGGGATCTGTTGTTCCTCAAGCACCAATGTCTCATCTTCAAATGGATTTTCCCCAATTACCCCCAAAAATAAAAAAATGAAAATAAAAATGAGTTGCCTTTGGGCCCTTACAAGTGTCCACCCTATATCCTGTGCATATATTTGATCGGTTGCACATTGCCAGAGAATTTGAATGGACTAAGCTCTGTTTTCCCATGCTGCAGCTTCAGTTTTTACATTATATTATATGATTAAAGCCTGAATGAGAATGGAATATACACAAGTTTGTTTCAAGCACCAATGTCTTAACTTCAAATGGATTTTCCCCAATTACCCCCAAAAATAAAAAAAATGAAAATAAAAGGGAGTTGCCTTTGGACCCTTACAAGTGTCCACCCTATATACTGTGCATATATTTGATTGGTAGCACATTGCCAAAGAATTTGAATGGACTAAGCTCTGTTTGCCCATCCTGCAGCTTCAATTTTTACATTAGATTATCTGATTAAAGCCTGAATGAGAATGGAATACACACAAGTTGGTTTTTGCACCCCGATTTCCAATAATATTTTTGGTGTTAATAATATAATAAAAATAATATGCCTTAATTCAGCATGTGCACCCTCCATGATAGTGCACCAGATGCCTGTTGATTTTTATAGCTTGTCACACCCATATTGATAGGTTTAAATCAATTAGCCCATTAACTCCTACTGTTCAAATTAGATTTACACATAGCTCTGTAACCTTGTAACCATGTGCAGACAGATATGTGGTGACCTGCTCAGACGTATTTGGGCATCATGGTGAAATAAACACTCAAAAAGAATAGTTCTCCTTTGTCTGTAAATATGCATGCTAAGTTCAGTGCTAAACCAAGCAAAGGAAAACACCCCACAGCTGCACCCTACTGTAATGATACATGTAGGAAATCAGGACCCCAAAATAGTACCTCAGGAGTGTGCCCTCATGTTTTGGTGAGAATGTACAAAAGTTATTTTCAGAGTTGTCCCTTATCTCTCTTTGCATGCTGGGTTAAAACACAGCATGAGCACACTGTGTCTTCAATAGAAGTGCTCCTTATGTATGCAAATATGTCCAATAGAATAACATAAACTCAGCACCCTCATCTGCTAGTTTAAATAATGTATTTAGACTTCATATGCAGTGTATAGCATACTCAAACCAGTCCTCCAAACAGGGGATCCTTGCTGCTGAGAATACACTACAGGACCAGAAATCAACCTCTAATGAGGACAACATCCTCATTCTATGAATAGGTGCCCTGCATGTTAGAAGTATGCCATAGAAATAGCATTTAATCTCATGCAAATGAAACTCCAAAAGGCTACAGTATGGAAATAAGATAGTTCAAACTATGGTCTCCTCAGGTTGGCTTGAGTAAAGAAGAATATTCAACTCAGTCTAGATACTAAGGTTGGGGACTAGTATTTATTTGAGAATTTCACAGAAATCAGAATATATGGTTATGAAAATCCACATTATCAACTCCTAGCCTCTCTGACCATGATTATTT
The DNA here is from genome assembly GCA_034641835.2 of Pinus albicaulis. Classification (NCBI taxonomy): domain Eukaryota; kingdom Viridiplantae; phylum Streptophyta; class Pinopsida; order Pinales; family Pinaceae; genus Pinus; species Pinus albicaulis. The sequence goes on from CM076579.1 coordinate 1,107,693,689, forward strand.
ATGATTTAGAATATATTAGACAAAGTTTAAGTGTAAACCATCTGTATTTTATTTCTAAGAAGCATCAGGCTACACTTGAATTGAAAAAGGAGGTGGGTCCATTCCCGGTTAATACTAGAGTTTCTTTCCAACGGGTAGAGGAATTAATCAAATAGATAATGTTTTCTCAAGGATAATTTTTAGCCTTATGATCCTTATAGAATGGTATTAGATAGAAGGATTAAACAATGTTTTATGCCTTATGTTCATGTGACCAAACCAAATATTGAAAAGTTTGCAAACAAGGATACTTGGGTAGTAGAAAAAACCCAAAGTATGAAGCAGCATTCAGAGGTTGAACAATCATCCTAGCCCCTGGTTTCAGAAAAACCTTAATCAAAGGAAAGGAGTCTAAATAATTTTTACTCAAAGACTCCAAACTATTTATGAAACAAAGGAAGAAGATTAACAGTCTAGAAAATGACAAAGGACAGAAGAGGGAGAAACATAAGTATTAGTACATAGCACAAAGTAAACAACATCAAGCAAGCTTGCTTTTAATTGAGAGATTTTACCAACAACTTCTACAACTTAGGAACATCAGCCAAAAATCTCACCTTCACCTTTAGCAAGACATGATAACATGTATTCATAGTTTATGGAAATAACGAATAAAAACATTAAAATTAAACAAGATTCATACTCAAAACAGTGGAGGCATGGATTAAGATCATCTCAAAGCAGGTTATTATCTGACTTGGACTATAAAAAAGGTTGGTTAAAAATGGTTGTGCTAGAGCCAAAAGCTTGGGTAATAAGAACAACGAAACATTATAAAGCAGCAAAGCTTGCAATAGATCTGATAAAATGCATTTGGTGGATCAGATGGACTTGCACAGGAAGACTGGTGAAATGATCTTTATAAAACTTACAATCATTACTTCAAATGCATGTAAATTAGAGAATATGGTGTCAAATGTCACTAATTAGCTGAAATAGGAGAAAATTCCTACTAGAATTATGTACATGAAGATAGATGAATTGGAGCAATTGATCATTAAGCTAGGGGAAAACCCAAAAGAAGCAACCTCAATACAAGATCTAATCAAGTCACGAGATATAGAGATTTAGGTATTAAGAAGGAAATTGAAAATGCATAATATAGAGCATCTGCAAACACCTAAGTTGGAGGAAGTACAAAAAGAGAATGAGAAATTATTATTTGTAATCATTGAGATGAATAAAAGGTGGGATATTATGACACAAGGATTGTAATTTTATCATAATAAAGAAATGAACATAATTTTCCATCATCTTCTTCAGCACTATCAACACATGTTGGCCCATTTGAAAATTAGTTAAAACAATATGTGCTTTAAGTTTAAAGGATGTAGAAATTGAAAATCGGAGAAAGTCAATTTAAGTAAAAAATAGATAAATTAGCAATTTTAAGGAGTAGGTAGTTGATAGGAATTCTACCATAAATACAGATCAAGATCTAAGAGCCAAACTTAAACAAGAAATGAAATAGATAATAATCAATTGGTAGGAATAAGAGCCTTAACTAAATTAAGGTGAATTATATGGGTTGAAATTGTTAATGAAATTTCAAGGATGTGGAATTCTTTTAGAATGATGTGGGATGAGTCAGATTTGGTCTACAATACAGATGGCGTTATCAGCATGAACTAGGGAATAAACCTCAGAAATCTGATACAATTGTGAATTTTTGAAATTCCAAAACTTGGGATAAATTTCATGATTTAGGAGTTCAACATAGGACTTCACTGGTAATGGAAGCTAACAAATTCTTGACTAAAATAAATTTACTTCAGCAAGTCCAAGATAAATTCAAACAGTAAAGAAAAGTGTAGATGCATTTACCAATAAACTTAATACTCTGATGGAATTGAGTCTTTTGTCTTCTTAGCATGTAAATCATAATTTAATATCTTTGGATGCTTATAGAGAAATTTCGTTGAGGGAAAGGAACAAAGTGGATAAATTTGCACACATGGCAGGAGATCATAAATGATGAACATATCATGATTCATGCTTTTTACCTTTTTTATCAATTAAAACATATTTTTCCAATTACTCTCAATTACCATAAATATTCTAAGTTGGATTTTGCCTATAGGAAGTTATCAACATTCCATCCTCCAGTTGGAGTGGATTGGGATAGGTTGACCAAGTTTGCTTCATGAAGTTTCTGAGACCTCCTTAACAAAACATAGTTAGATTAGGATATCTAGCATATATTAGTTCAAGTTGTTTAAACTGCTTTTTATTTTTTATAAAGTAGATCTTAAAAAGTTTCATCTGCAACAAAGTTTTGTTGTAACAATTTTGTATAATTAGAAGAAAGAAACTCAAAAGAAGAGTTGGAATTTTGGATAAAACTGAGATTTTATTATTTTTGTAAAATTCTGAGGAAAAGAAATGTTTTTATGAAAGTGATTCAAATTCTTTCTTTCATAATCAACGTTAAGTAATAGGTGGTTTGGAGGAGCAGCATCAGTGTCAGAACTTAGAAGCTTTTGTGGGGGTCTTACAGGTTTCAGTGGTATGCCTCATGTACATTAGCTATTGATATTAACTTCATATTGGGCATTGCATGTTTCTGAACTTGTAATTATAAATGGCTACATGTTTTCTGGGATGTATATTTATAGGTTATATGCGTCAAGAGTAGTGAACAATGTGAGAGCTGGTTGGGAACGAAAAGGGAAGATCTGTATTGGAGTGAAAGGATTTGAATTCTGGGGGAATAGAGACTTGTAAGTGATGCCTAGCAAGGAGAAACAAATTCAATCTAAATGGCAGCCACGAAGACTGTACAGGGCATTTAGATACAGTCTTCATGGCTGCCATTTGTTGATACATCTCCTCATGGCAGCACTGGATTTAATTTCATTCTGAAATTTCACTCTTAAAATCAGTAGCATATACATGCAGGATCTGATCAAAATCACCTTTTTTTCTTAGAACAAAAAATGGTGTCATTTTAAGCACTCAAGATAGTTCTCCTTTGTATGTAAATATGCATGCTAAGTTCAGTGCTAAAACAAGCAAAGGACAACACCCCACAATTGCATCCTACTGTAACGATACATGTAGGAAATCAGGACCCCAAAATAGTACCTCAGGAGTGTGCCCTCATGTGTTGGTGAGAATGCACAAAAGTTATTTTCAGAGTTGTCCCTTATCTCTCTTTGCATGCTGGGTTAAAACACAGCATGATCACACTGTGTCTTCAATAGAAGTGCTCCTTATGTATGCAAATATGTCTAATATAATAACATAAACTCAAAACCTCATCTGCTAGTTTAAATAATGTATTTAGGCTTCATATGCAGTGTATAGCATACTCAAACCAATCCTCCAAACATGGGATCCTTGCTACTAAGAATACGCTACAGGACCAGAAATCAACCTCTAATGAGGACAACATCCTCATTCTATGAATAGGTGCCCTGCATGTTAGAAGTATTCCATAGAAATAGCATTTAATCTCATGAAAATGAAACTCCAAAAGGATACAGTCTAGAAATAAGATACATGGACAGCCTAGAACTGATAGCATCTCCCTTCACCTACAAGAGGAGAACAGCCATAACACTTCATTTGTCGACTATCAATTTGATTAGTCTGGCATGATTTCTATACATATTGCCTTCCATAACAATGATCTTCCAGGCATACTAGTGACAGAAAGTTGAGTTAAACTGCAGTACAAGCCTACAAGGATCCATTCCAGATTCACCAATTGCATAAGATATTAATCTCAGATCCCTGCAAACATCAACATGAAATGATTTTAGCTTTGTTGAAAGCTTTAGTCTGAAACAAAAATGATGATCTTTGTGCATGCTTCAAATCAAATTCTGCTCTCTTTGATGATACTCGAGAGTCCTCCTTGGAGTCAGAGCTGATGTTCTAAGACATACAGCTAGAAGGATTAAGGGCATTTTAGGACAAATTTGGCACAAATCTCTTGCAAGTGTCAGGCCTCTATTGCAAAGATAAGGAAGAATGTTTTGTGTAAATTCGATGATTTTGAGTTTGGTTTAGTAATAAAAAGGTTCAGTTTGATTCGATCCTTAAGAATCAAGGGCATGAGTTATTGGTCATCTTATCAAGAAAAATGAGGATCATAGTTCTTTTGAGAGGTCGGTATTTCTGTCAATGATTTATATTTATTAGATCTCATCATCTCTGACTCTCTACGAATCCAAAAGCATCATTTCAGGCAGTGTTTTATTACCTCAGAAGCAAGCTACCTACCTCACTATATTTGGCACCGCTGTGCTTCGCTATACCTCTGTCTCCAATATCTTCAACATATTCATTCTTTGGTCTGTGGCTCTTCAAAGAGGATCGTTATAATGGTTTCATATCAGTTCTTTATGCACCTTCTGACGAAGTCTGTTCAAACCCAGAAGCGAATCTTTAGGGCACATATTGTTCGAAAGTATGGCTTATCTAAGTCATGTATGTATCCTCCAGACCTACTCTCTACATGGAAATACTCTGTATTATGATCTTCATCACATTATATATATTGAACGACCTATATTAGCCATGTCACAGTGGATAAGGAAATGCTTTTAGCTTTGTTGAAAGCTTTAGTCTGAAACAAAAATGATGATCTTTGTACATGCTTCAAATCAAATTCTGCTAATGTTTCAAGTTTGGTTGACTCACGCTAATCTCTATTCACTCCTAATTAGTATACAAGCCTCGCTCGACTTCGACATTCTGCCACAAGTCTCTCATTCCTTGTTTACTGGTATCTCTCTTATGGCAAGCAAATAAGCAAGTTTTTTTTCTGTAAATAAGATCGAAGGGCCTTCTTTTGTTTTTTTGTTTTGGCTCGACATCTTGTATTTTGTAATTTTGGTCCAGAAAAAAGAAGCCCATCATATCTACATCCAAAAAGGAATGATTAATGCGATTCAGTTGTTTTCTATGGGGTTCTGTTGGTGTCACTTGCACTACTTTATTTCCCAGCTCATTAACCTTGCATGAAGGCCACTCCTATGGAATTTCCTTTGACTATTCCTGTGGCATTGAAAAAGCTTTTTTTTGGCTTAGGGCCAGTTTTGGGGCTTCTAGGATTCATTTTTTTTTGTTACAGGGTCATTTTCCTTGAAAGAGATCAATGGTTTGAAAGTTTTCAAATTCTAGTCTTGGTTTCAAGAGAATCTGGTCAATTGCTGGAATGAAGTGGACTTATGTTGAACTATAACTCTGCAATTTGAAGATTTTCTACACAATGTATGATTGGTGACCTCATGATAATTCTTGGATCTGTGAAGCTCTGATCTGTGGCCATATGGAATTGGATCTGCAGCTCTTTGTTGTTCGATCTACATTCTAGGTTAATCTATATTAATTCAGTGGAAATCATATAAGTTTTAACAGTCCAAACTCATCTTGGCCTATGAAATTGACATGGTTGGGTGACTAACATGATCAAACTCATAAGGAGGCTGGTTATAACATGTCTTTTAAAGGCACAAATCTTGCAAATAAATCATTGAGGCTAGTATTTGTCAAGTCTCAGTCCTTAAAGCTGAGCAGACCTGAATATGCGCACTTCTGGAGTTTCTAGAGTCGTTTGAAATTTGTGGAAGGTTCTATTTATATACTCTGTCACAGTCTCATTGAAGTGGACCATTCAAGCTTCATTCCAATTTCTGACCTTTTCAAGGACTGACAAAATTCTTGTGTTGAAGGAATTTGATTACTGTGCATTGTAATCTCTCACCAATAAAGGAGTACCTCCAATGCTAATAAATTTGAATATCATGTGCATTGACAGAATTTCCTTGATAACAAAGTATGAAAATATCACTATGTATCATGACAGTTTATCTCTTTGACACTGATGACTACAGTGTAAATATGATCCTGGCTTAGAGGAACATAGTATGACCCTTTTGGTTAGTATGTGTATGGTGATCTCTATGTATTGTTAATATCTCTAAGCATTGTCTTGGGACTGTAGGAGTACCAAGCTCAAAATGACAATAAATCTAGGTTGTGGTCCACATGGCACAAGCTTGTGAGTGACAATGATATGCTTGCAAAGATATTATTTGGGTACACTGCTCATTTTATCTAGAATTACAATGATATATTTGTCCGATAGTTGGTCATGTTACAGTAGTAACGTCATCAAATAGGAAATCTAGTTTTTGACTGAAAATGAGAGCAGGGCATAAGGAAAATCATTGCCACAAGGTAAAACTATGATTGACAACTTGGCATATATTTGATCGGTTGTACATTGCCAAATAATTTGAATGGACTAAGCTCTGTTTTCCCATGCTGCAGCTTCATTTTTTACATTAGATTATGTGATTAAAGCGTAAATGAGAATGGAATATACACAAGTTGGTTTCAAGCACCAATGTCTTAACTTCAAATGGATTTTCCCCAATTACCCCCAAAAATAAAAAAATGAAAATAAAAGAGAGTTGCCTTTGGACCCTTACAAGTGTCCACCCTATACCCTAATGTGGACCTGTAGTTTTGAGGTTGAGAAACAACCACAAAATTTTGGCATTCATTAACTAAGGAGAGCGATTTCAGGCCTATGTTTTAGGATTCAGACCAGCATTAAAGAGCAACTTCAAACTTGGCATTCCAAGGCTCAAGTCTGTGGTTTTCCTGGAAGTCTCAGACCAGTATCGTTTCTACAACCTTCAGGTCTTGGACACTTCAGTTTGGGTCATAGTATCATGATAATTTTTGTATTGAAGTTTGGTTTGTATTGCAGCTGAAAAGATCAGATATCAGGTTAGTTTTTGATAGGTTTTCATTTGAGTGTTTTATTATTTCTTTTTGCAACTATGGGAATTGCTTGGTTGTTATGTTAGGTACATGTATAGGTCTAGTAATTAATTACAAATAGCTCAAGGATATTTTCTTTCATTTTTTTTTGGGTGGGAATCGCTTAGGTGTCCTATTGAGTGTTTGAATAGATCTTATAGCAGTCTCTGTCTTTCGAATAGGCTATAGATTTTATGGTCACAAGTCTATAAGAGACAGAGACTTATGGTCACAATGAAATTGAAGAGACAAAAAATTTGATGGTTGGAGTTGAAGCAAAGGAGACAAAGGGACCCGGATTTGTGGAGGAAGATAAGAGCCAGATTTGAGGCAAGAAGATGCAGGAGCAAGATCAAGGGTCTGAAGAAGCTGGATAGTCAACCTGTGAAGGAAGTAGAAGGCATTTTTTTTTTTAGAGTCGGGATAGGGAGTCCATAGCCAGAGATAGGAGCCGCAGAGAGCTAACAAAAGGTATTGATCTCCATTCATGTATGGTTTAGTTATGCTGTTCGATTTTTTGTTCATGTCATTCTAGATTTTTCTCTCTGATTCTTTTATAAGGTATTAATAATGAATTTATTCATCTGGGAACAAGGAAAATTGATTAGGTTCTCTCTTTTTCTTTATTAATATTTTTATTTATGCACTTGTTCTTCTTCCTTTGATGAACTAAGTTGCAGATTTGGAAACATATTACAACCATGAAACAACAATTTTATAATTTTATTAATGAGAGGTATATGTCCAAGTTGTCATGGAGGGAATTCAAATCCCACCATGGTGTCAAGAAAATGGTATAGAAGAGGGTAATGAGCATGCTGAAGCTGAGAGTTATGTGGGGAAGCTAGAGGAAAGTGTCATAGATAGACAAAAAAGAAAAGAAAAGAAGATGATCTAATCCTGCAAACTAAGCTACCTAATTGCACACTCTTTTTGCAATTTTTGCAAAAGAGTCGAAAGGCTCAACAAGTGCTCCAAATAACATGGGAGAAGATGGGCTATCCACTATAAAAGTCCTTTCACTCATGCATGTGCAAAAGTGGAGCAACGATAAATGGCTGACGTCAAAAATTTGTAAAGAAGAGATTGCTGCTACATTGAATCAAGCCGAAAGAGTGATGCAGACTATGTGATTGTATAATTGATTAAACAAATCAATAAAATGTTATCAACAAGTGCTCAAACATTACCATGATTATTGGTCAAAATGAACTAAAATCCTACCATGTTATCTGTTATCCCTTAAATTTCCGTTGCATTTTGAGATTTTTCTTTTCACAACAGCTAGTAGAAAAGGATTGCTGGATGTGACCAGCAGGGAGGGTACTACCTTGGAAATTAGTTCTTATCACTATCTAGTGTAGAACATAGTGATCAAACACTATCCAAGGGCATTGGTGATTATGTTAAGGTAGCAAATATACCTACTCTGCTAGACGTCACAGAATTGACATAAGATGGAATATAAATATATATATATATATATATATATATATAGAGAGAGAGAGAGAGAGAGAGGATCATGTTAAAAGGGTTAGTGGGCAGTTGGAAGGAGTACATAATGATCCACGGTTTTACATAAGGAGTACATAATGTTCATTTCTGTTTGGGAAAGACACATGAGATGGATAAGATTGTATGCATGGGAACAACATACATTTTTCTCATGACATTGATACAGTGACTTGTCTTTTACCAAAAACTGCGATAGTGACTTGTCCTTTACAAAAAAAAAAAATGTAATGGCATTGATACACAACGAAGTTGCAAATGTCCAATACACCAAGTTGGATATAATGGGCATTAGACCATTTCTTGTGTTCAAAATCCCTTTTAATTTTTTAGCCTATTGTTTTGAATACACTTTCAGAAAATTTGCAGATATTACAAAGTGGAAGTTCAGAAGAGATAGCCATAGGGGTATACTCTGTCTTTCGAATAGCTCAGCGAATCCATAAGGACAAACTGTTAAACCAATCCCTGAGAAAAACTCCAACAGATGATTAAATTCACAGCCGTCGAAGAAACTTCCGGAGGCACTATCCTCAACCCTCATTGTTTTTGGATAGATCAGTCCACAACTATCACAACATTTTTGGCAATTTAGAGTTTAACATTTTGGTATATTGGGCAACATTATAAGATTTCATGGTTTCCCATCATAGGATAATTGTAAAAATGTTTGGAATCTCACCAAATGCACAATGTGTGTGAGAGAAAACTCTGAATTTGCTTATTTTATATTGATTTGGTTTGACTCAAGAGTTCAATTGTGACAGACCAAGCACTCCACCTCTGGAACTTCTTTAGGAGAAGAAGAGGTAATGTTACAAGCGTTGTTCAAACTTCATGACATAAATGCTTTACCTACCTAAGCTAGTTTTGCTTTGACAGTTCCTTGGGGTACTAAACTCAGTTTAGCTCCCCAGATTCAGCCAAACAGTCAGGGTTCTCTCCATAATTTTTGTCCTTCAACCTTGGATGGTAAGAAAGTGGGGCAACCTTGGATGGAAAAAATGTGGGGCTGCTTTGATCCCACACTTCTCCAGTATCAATAGCCAAGCCCCCTCAGCCGTAGTTAGCCCCCAGATGACATCATCAACCATTTTACAATGGTCAACATCCCTGCCTCAGCCATCAAGACTAGCAGCCAATGCATCCAACTCGAACTGCCCCAAGTGGCCTGCCATCAATTCTGCCACAATAGTAAACATGTACTGGAAGATAGTAGCAACTATAGTGGGAGCTGCAAGCTTCCATTGGGCCTTGCACTCGGACCACGTTGTCCTGCTCAATTCTTTGTGCCTATGACTGCTATCTGAGGTGGGCATTAAGTTGTCAAGCTGCACGTACTCGTGAACTCTGAACTCATTGTTGTGTTCATTGGAAGGATTCTAAACATTTGGGTACCTACCTTAACATCATTATGCTTTTATGTACAAAACGTTAGTCACAGCTGGTGCACTTTATTGGATGCCTTTGCAACTCTTTTCATGGGCTATTTCAGTGGTGTAGATGATGATCTAGGGTGCGAATTTGATTGTTGTTATAGATCAGATTTGGGCACTCTCTTTGAATGCTCTTCTGACATTTATCTTATGTTAATCCTTGCTTGAAGAGGGCACCGCCACAGGTGGTATTTTAGCCCGTTTCTATACCAAAAAAACCACCATGATTTCACGAAATCATTAAGAGCAACTGAGATAGGTTCAAGAGGCATTGTTGTTTAATCATCAGAGGATAAGAAACAATAATGGATTTATCCTATTGGTTTTAAATATGCTGAGTAGAAATCATGGGTGTATCATATTTGAATTCAATTAATGTGTATTGATGAATTTAAATCATTGCTTTTAGATTGATGGATTATCACATAACTCTTGATGGATTGCTTTTAACTCTTAAATGTATCTTAGGAGAGAGGAAATAGTTTGAGATTCTATGCAGTCTATTTTTCTCTAAGAAATTTTATTTTTAGTTATTTATTAAACTATTTTATTTAATTGAAAACCTTTGAGACCACATATTTATATATTATGAGACTAATATGAGTAAGCTTCTTTGTTGAATTTTTTTAGGTTTCAGTGTAAAACATGAACAACAACCCTGAATATGGCACATATGAATGGTGGCAAATGGATGTCTACTACTCATGCAATCATTGCTATGGTAGAAGACGCCAAAAACGACATGTTGATAGGGACCATTTATCATTAAATGGTCCCATGAAAGGTTTTTTGGAGAATGACGAAGAAATGAATATGGAAATGTCCGCAAGAATTCAAAATAATGATTTAACAATTGGAGGTGGTAATGGTTTACCCAACATCATTGGTGAAGATAATGTTAATCATAGCCCCAATAATGATAGTATAAATAACGATTACATCGATGGTTCTAACAACGACCATGCACATGTAGAATAACAAATAACTATTGAACCCAATGCAAGAGAAATTTTAGATTCAATTAATATACACGGTGATGGACAACCTCATGATAATGATATTACACATATGGCAAGGAAACCACTATACCCTGGTGCACAATGCTCCATATTGCAAGCTGTGTTACCCCTTCTTAATTTAAAAGTTGTCCATGGATGGACAAAGAATAGTTTCATTGATGTTCTACAGTAAGTGTTTTTATACAAAATGGAAATTTCTAGTTTTTTTTAATAGATGTTTCCAAAAATATAATTCCACTCTAAAATATAACTTATCATTGTTGATGGTACTGTCATAGGTTGTTATCAGGTCTACTCCTTCCAATTAATAACAAATTTCCTAAATCAAAAATTGAGATCATGTCATTGACAAAATATTTAGGTCTGGATGCTTCCAAGACGTATGATGCATGTCCCAATGATTGCATCCTATATTATGGAGATGGTAAGGAATCCTTAGACGAATGTCCAGAATGTGGTGAGAAAAGGTACCATATAAGTACATCATCAAAAAAGGTAGGAAGAAAGGTACTACAACACATACCTTTAGCCCCACAATTTGAGAGGTTATTTGGATGTAAGGAAATGTCACAACTCATGGATTATCATGTGAGGGGAAGGAGCACAGATGGCGTTATGAGGATGTTGGCTGATGGAGTGGTGTGGCGTAAGATCGAGGAGAAGTGGCCAATTTTCAAAGATGAGCCACGAAATGCAAGAATATCATTAGCATTAGATGGTGTGAATCCTTATGGAAATCAATCAACACAATGGTCTACATGTCCAGTAATTGCTATCAAAAAAAACCTACCCCCATGGTTATCAACCAGAAAGGAACATGCTATGTTGACACTTATCATACCAGGTTATACTTTATGGAAATTCCTAATATTGAGTCTACATGGTAATAGTAACAAATTTCATGGTGCAAATGACAAATTGAAGTTGATGTCTTTACAGGTCCAAATCAACCGAAACATATGGACACATACTTGGAGCCTTTAATAAATGAGTTATTAATGCTTTGGCAAGGAATGAATATGAAGGATGTGTCTCGTCCTATTTCTTCAAGGATCTTTCAATTTCATGCAATGCTTCTTTTCACAATTCATGATGCTCCAGGGTTATCAATGTGTTGTGGTGAGTTATAGTTGGTGTTAATAACCTCATATTGTATTTATTGATTTTATTTATTTCATATTAAAATCCTAAATTATTACTTGATCTTGCATATAAAAATGAAAGGCCTTCAGACTAATGGATCTTATGGATGCCCAACATGTGGGCCTTGCACCTCATCAAGTAGATCGAGTCATTTGGGAAAGACTGTATACGATGAATATAGAATGTTTCTAAAGCTTGATCATCCATATCGCGTACAAGATAAGGATGATTTTGGTGGAAAGGAGTGCCTTCTTAGAGAACCTTCAAAGATGAATCCCGGGAGATGGATGCATGCATATAGAAACACAAATGGTAATTATCATTCTCGCATTTTAAATGATATACGATTACATTTCTAAAACATTTATTTGTTAAATTTATTATGATTTTTCTTTTTGGTAGGATCCCTTCCTTCAGGAATGACTCGAAAGACAATATTTTCAGAGTTGCCATATTATGAGCACCTACCTATTGTTCACTTGTTTGATACAATCCACATAGGGAAGAATGTATCTGCAGGTTTATATAATATGATATTTGAGAAGAGTTCAATACATGGGAGGAAACTAAATAAGCTACGAGTGAGGATGGACCTCAAAGAAGTAGGAAGAATGCCTCATCTCTGGCCAAATGATGATGGTAACTTTGTAGCTGATCCATGGTCTCTCACAGAGGAGGGGAAAGAGCAGATGATTAAATCCATAAAATCAGTAAGATTCCCAACAGGTTTTGGATTAAATTTTAAGAATGCATTCTCAAAAGGAAATGAACTTGTTGGAATGAAGACCCATGATTGGCATAATTTCCTTAGGGTATGTGCACATTGATCAACATTAACTATATTATCTATTATGTGAGTTTAAAATTATTTTATTTAAAAAATAATTATATAGCATGAGTAATTGATTAATTCTAACATTCTAATTGCAGTATCTATTACCTTCCAGCCTTCCAAATAATCTCGATGACAACATTAGGAGGACAATCTACAAGCTAAGTAGATTTTTTAGGTATGATGCATGGCCTGTACAAGGAAAAAGGTCTCTTCAAGTACAATGTGATATACTAGAAAATTGTTCATCTATAATATTTTTTTCTTTACACAAATCATGGGCTTAACTTAATTATTTATATTCTAGGTGGGTCACTTCAACAGAGATACACAACAAAGACTTAGAGATGTGGAAGAAAGAACTCCCCATTTTGATGTGTGACATGCAAAAATACTTCCCAACAAGTTTCTTCAATGCACAGGAACACTACATTGTACACCTCTTACATGAAATAGAGTTGTGTGGACCAGTTCAAACAAGGACAATGTTTCCTATTGAGTGCTATTTAAAGGTTTTGAAAAAGTTTGTAAAGCAAAAGGCTCGTCCTGAAGGTTCCATGCTTCAAGGGTACATGTTGTTCAAATCCACAGTTTATCTCACTGAATTGTGCAAAGAATTAAATATTGAAGGGCCACAACTATGGGACTCAAAAGAAAGTGAAAAAGTTGAAGGACATGTATTCACAAGACGAGCAAAAACTAGGGAAATTAAAGGTGATTAGACTTATATCTACATATGGTTCATGATTTTGATTTGTGACTATGATGGTATAATGTGTTTTATGTTTATGATTGCAGATGTTGTTGAAATGGAGGCTTTATTATTATATGTTGCAAGAAACAATGAACACACAAAAATATGGAGGGAGGAATATCAAAGGCATCATGATGCCCAAAAAAGGCGTTGTTTATCATATGTATCTCGAGGTGGTCATAATTCATCTTCACATTCAACAATAATGAGAAAATTTGAAAATGATTGGCCTCCAGCTATGAGTTTAAAATATTTGAGGGATAGAGTAGCAAGGGCATGTAGAAATAATGATGAAAGAGTTACAACACATGTATTAGACATTATAAAAGGACCAGAAGAGAATAAAGTGACTCATTATAAGGAGTTGTGGTGCAAGGGTCGTCATTACCGTGTTCGAAAGCTAGATGAAAATCGACAAACATTTGACTGTGGAATCGCTGCATATTTTATAGTAGATTTTCAGTCACATGTTCGTGATGGAAACATAAAAACCAACACCTTGATATACTATGGATTAATCGAAGATATCTTAGAGCTTAACTTCAGATATTTCAAGGTGGTATTATTTGAAGCTAAGTGGTTTAGAAATATTGTAGTTGGAAATCATCTAACAACATATATGCATGAGAATGGTTTTTGCATCATCAATCATACCAGGTTTGAGCAAACATATGACCCATATGTTTTTCCTGACCAATGTGAGAAAATATTTTTATGTTTTCATCCTACAAAACGATCAAAGTCATTTGTCATTGAGTATAATCCTAGATCAATAAGAGTCTTCCAACCTTCACATGAAGAACAACCTATCTCAGCAGAAATGTCATCTAATGGTAGCTTAGATGATGAATTTAATGGGCAAGAAGACATGCTTGAAATGTACAATGGCTATTCAAATGATTTTGATGATTAATGACAAATTCTATGAATAGTTCTACTCAAGAAAATGTAAATGTCTAGTAGTTCTATATTAGAGTTGTATTTTCATTTAAATCCATTATATGGATTTGTTTAAAAGAATCAAACCTATCATAATCTAAAATTAATAGTATTTTGATGTTAAACATATCAGAGAACTATAACATGATAACAATGTTATATATATTATCATTATGTACATTTAGATTTGTTTTTTCTCATTTTTTTTTTAGAAAACTTAATAATTAATGAATTTCTATCTTACATAATTGAAAACTTATTTTTTAGAAGGGAAAGTTAGATATTAGAGGATTTGTTAATAATATTTCAATGTTAAACATATCTGAGAACTATAACATGATAACAATGTTATATATAATGTACATTTAGAATTTTTTTTTTCTTTTCTCATTATTGTTTTTAGAAAACTTAACAATTAATGAATTTCTATCTTATAGAATTGAAAATTTATTTTTTACTAGGGAAAGTTAGATATTAGAGGATTTGTTAAGATTTTTTTACCCTCCAAAATGATATTTTATGATTAAAATATTTTCAAAATGTTTCATTTGATTATGAGTTACTATTTTTTGTTGTTTCTTGTATGTATTTTAATTCATTTGCATACTTTTCATTTATAATATACTCATTATTTCACTTCATATAATCAAAGGTTGATGCTTTTATTATATATATATATATATATATATATATATATATATATATGGCACTTGTTTCACTATTGGATTAATGCAATGAAGTATATAAAAGTCGTTCTAACTTGGGAAATGTGTAATATTAAATTAGGTCTATTGATTCAATATGCGAACAAGAAAAAGAGGAAAGTCTATTCGGACAAAGAGTTTAAATGAATTTATAAGGGACACACCTTCTGGAGTCATAGGTATTAATGAGATACCTTCCAAAGGAAGTAATTTATCTACAATTCCATCTTCCCATTTAGATTTTACAGATGATGTATATGTCCCAGTAGTAAGTGATACTTGCCATAATGTGGAGCCTACACTTGAAACTGGATTTGAAATTGATAGATTGCAATAATATAGAGAGTTTTTAATGAAGGATGATGTTGATCCATTCATAAGAGATGCAATTCATGCAGCAAACAAAACATCGATCTCTGACACAGAGAATGCAACATATGCAGAAACAACAGTTGATGATCTACTAAGGTAAATAGTCATTTATATTTTACTTATAAACTTTAGGGTTGTAATTACATAACATATGATTATTAATAATATATTATATCGCAATGTTCAGGAGTAATATCAATGTTCTCGAAGAAGACACTAACACCAATGGACAACAAAATCAATCTCCTCCATCAAATGAACAAACTATACCATCTATTGATGCATCTTTTCAACCTCTCTTAAAACATCCAAATGAATATGTTAAAGGAGAGGCAACTAATGGTATGCCATTCATGATCACATTAAATGAAAAAGGGCAAGTGTTAAATGATGAAGGTGGGAGAACATGGAGAGACATACTTCACCGTGAAGCATTGAGATTATTTGGTCCTACAATTACTAAATATTTTCGTCGTCAAGGTAAAACACATATACTATGTTTTTTCATAAATTGCATAATTAATTTATGTAGTATAAACTATATACTTGACGTTTCATGTTTCATATTAAAAAATAATTATATATTGTACTCAGTGTTACATTCCCTAAATTTCATTACTATGATACTAGAAAGCTTAAGATTTTTTATATGGATTATTTACTTTCTATGTGTATTTCACAGACAAATCTAATAAGTATGAGTTATTATCTCTTATGCATAAAGTATCGGCAATTGTACCTCCAAAACAAATTCTTCATAGTGTTGCTGAATATATTAAAAATACCAGGAATGCTTTGAGAGGAGCATTGGAAAGAAACAAAAATGTAGTCAAGCCGCACTTCATAGGAGAAGGAGAGTGGAAGAGGTCATTGGATGAGATTGCTATTAAGAAAAAAATGAAAAATGGAACTTTGGTTGGAAAAGACAAATATGCACATACTGTACGGGCCTCTAGGTTGTCCATACGCCATCATTTGGGGAAAGGTGGCATGTTATCTGTAGAGGCAAAATTTGTAAGCTTAATACACTACTATGCTTCTCATGGAAAGTTTATTTTTTATATAATCAAATTTCTAACTATTTCATTGTTATTTAAAATATAGTTGCAGGTCTTCAATACTTAAATGTCTGAAGATGACAAAGATTTTGCTTCATGCTATGGTGTAGCTTCTCTCATTCATCAAAAGATTAAAGATGGATTTCATCCTGTTATAGATTATGAGGTATTTTTTGACCTATAATTTTTTTGTTCTAGGTAAATTTTTATAATATGAAAGAAGTATATGCAAATGAAAGTTTCAATTAATACAATTTATAGTTGTGTTGATCTTATCTTATATGTGTTTTAGGTAACTGATCAACATGATGAAAGAGAAGATGAAGCTGAACTTTGAATCATGCTTCAACCTTACCATATGTTTGGTTAGTTCACTTCAGTTATTTTTTAAATCAATAGGATATTTTAGTTATGAAATACCATTAAATGCACACTTTTTATGGTTTATTTCAATTCAATTGAAGTTATTTTTTGTGTTTTTCTCAGTTTATTTCATTTACGTATTTTTATTCACAAATTTATGTTTATAATTTTCTTTTTATGATTTTTCCATGGAGGCGGCGACACAATTTCTTTTAAGGATGAGCAATACAGATGATTTTAAACGAATTATCAGTTTCGTTTTTCCAATACCTCATAATAAACAAATTTCAAGACCTAAGACATTTCATTATATTAATAAATGAAAAGTGATTTTTTGATAATCAATGTTGGAACATATGTAAAACTTTTATTTTGAAATATCATGCCATCTTCAAATTTTCACTCAAACAAAATTTTGTGACACCTGGAATTGAAATGACACTGCTTATATTATGTAAATTTATTATGCCCATCAACTTGGAATCATGTGAATGTTTCAATGGAGAGACTCTTCCATTACTTGTAATTGATACTTGCCATAATGTAGCCAAGCACAAAAAAAGCTACCATAGTCTTATTGTACACAATGAATTAAAATTTTTGGATGTAACTATGAGATACTTCAATTGTGTTAATACATTTGATATTAATTAAATATATTTATGGTAATTGGATTTAAGCATAAGAAAATGGTCAAAATGTCTTTTTTGGTAATAAAATCAAACTCTTCCTAGGATACTCACCACATGCAATATATAACCTTTCTAAATAAAGGAGGCTATTTTTTTTTTGCACCATTTCATATTTTATGGTGCTTTGCACCATATAAAATTTTATTATAATAATAATAATAATTTATTTTTTTTGCACCATTTTTTATTTTATGGTGCTTTGCACCATATACAATTTATTATTATTATAATAATTTTGATATTTTTATGATAAATTTTTAATTTTTGTAAAATTGGTTTTGGTGCTTTGCATCACAAAATCTTGATCCACATCAGATTGGTTTTTGGTGGTTTGCACCATACACCATGGAATGCCACATATGCATTTAACACGAAATTTAATATTTTTTATTAACTCCACTTTTGCACCACTATTTGAAAAGTAAAGATTTCTCAAATCCTTTACAAATTGTGGTGCTAATGTGTGGCTAAATGACCCTTCTTCTTGTAGTGGTAACACAGTACACCTAATACTGATAGTCATTGAATTACAGGAAAACCTGGATTACAGGAAAACCTGTAAAACTGAAGATAATAGGAGTAATTTGCAAGGCACAATAAATATTCTTACAATGTAAGTATAGGTTCCTTTTTCTAAATGTTTTTGAAAGTGATTTGTTGAAAAATGCATATAGAATTTCAGAGATTTCATACTACCATTGGAAAATATCAAAAAATACATAAAAATCTCCTACATCAAAGTGTCTTTCACAGAGGAATCAATTATTATTTTGAACTAAATGTCAGTAATTTAGGTAGATATTCATTTTGATTAATTGTTCAATGAAATATGATACTGCAAACTGCCATGTGTATGAGAGAGAGAGCAGTGGTGCCAAGCTAGAGAAACTAAAAGAACATACTTGATTTATGGTTTTAGAGTCATGATACCTTTGGTTCCATCTCACTAGCAAGCCCAGTTGCCATTATTTTGTTTCATCAGCAAGCCTAGCTGTAATTGCCATTTCGAACAAGCCTAAATTGTTTCACAATTGTTCTCCAACTTATAATGGAATACATATTGCAGGAGAACAAGTTAGTTGCTTTTAGCCAAAAAAAAAAAAATTTCCATATCTTAAAAAAAGGAATTTAATTTGTGACACATTTTTAAAACATTTAGAAACCGTGCTTTCTGTGGTGAAGCGCTCTCCCAGTCGAGTGAACTCCTCGGGAAAATATAACATATTCCCACCCAAACAAGTCCGGAGGTTTTTGTTAACATGCTGTATTACTTACTCTTATAGATGTGCTGATGATCCAATTATCTGGTTTATAGCAAAGCTTCTAGTATATTTATCAATTCTTTTGAAAGGTCACCTTCCATGATTTAATCCGGAGATTTTAATATCTTTACCAATTTTTTTGAAGGGTGGCTTTCTATACCGGGAACATGGTTTGTATCCAAGCCCACATGTCACCCAAATGTTTCTTGCTGGGCCATAATTTATTTCTTGGCGACGAGACAAATAAATTAGATATATATTAATTAAAAAATAAAATAAAAACACAGGTTCCATGCATGGAAGGCACGGGTCTACGCCAGGAAGCTTGATGCTTTATATTTACGCCGATAGGCGTAACCCCCTATCTGAAGGAGCATGTTTTGTGATTAGGCTAATTAATTTTTTTAATCTCATGGTCAGCATTGGAAGATGCCAGTATATTCTGGTCATCGCCACTAAATCGATGGATGAAATCTACTCCACTAACTTCCTTGCATATCTAAATCACGTGTTTAAACCTTACTTAAATTAATTTTTTACAAATCTGGATTAAAAATTTACTGTGCCATTCTGACCGCCACCTATCAAATTAAGAAATCCTCCCATCCCATAACCACCACCACGTTGATGGGCACTTTGCTGATTACAAGCTGTGCTTGTCTTCGACGTGTGGGGATCTCCCAACCATGTTGATGGGCACGTTACTCATTACAAGACTGCTTGTCTCTTCATAGACATGTGGCGATGGAAGGGAATTTAACAGTCGCATGAAGTGGGGAGTGGGAGGAGAAGCGCAATGCTCATGCATTGTCGTTCCATTGTAGCAGTTTTGCCGCTTGGAGGCGATCCGCCATGGTATGGTGGTGGGCGAGTCGAAGCACAATGCTCATGCAATAAGCATTGTGCCGAGGGCTTCTTTTCTCTTCCAGTAGAAGAGAAGATGCAGTACGCCATACATGCAGGGCAGTTCGTAGAATATGGAAATGGGAATTTTATCAACGATGACCCCTTGATGGACTGGAGAGAACTATACGTCACGACATTCTCCCCAGCTCGGGATGTTCAAAGCTGGCCTGCAAAGGCAGTTCAATTCAGGTGTGCATTTCTTTGGTTTATGTACTTTATCGAGTTGATGTAGGAACTGTAAGAGTACATTCTCACAACTAAGTTTTCAAATTTCCCAAAGGGTCCCGGTTTCAGGAACGCGTTTAGAGAAGTTTTTGGTGATGGATTGTTTAATGCCGATGGAGAACTATGGATTCAACAAAGGAAGCCGTCTGTGGTAGAGTTTAACTCTGTATCTATTAAATACCGAGAACAGACACCTGATTTTTGTTATTCACCACTTTTCATTAGATATCATTATATAACCTGTGCAATATTGGCATTTTTTTTGGTCTCTTTCAGGAAATGGATTCAGACGCTACCAATTACCAGTTTACAAGTACGATTTGGAATCATTTTAACTTTGGGTTTTATTTTAAATGTTGTATCGAATTTCTTCTCCACAACTGCATCTTTACATTTTGTTAGTTTCCTCCTTTCTAAAGGTACATACTTTCAAATTCTTTTTGGGATAATGCTGCATACAAAAATACGCCTACCACTGCTAACCCTTTCAACGTTATCACGGGTCGGTCTAAGATGTGTTCTCCTCTCTTTTCTCGTTTTTCATGTGCCATCATCTCGGGAGCTGGTTATTTTCAGAAGTCATTGCACCCTTTTCTTTTCTTTTTAAATTGAAAACTGGGATATTAGGGCGTTAAAATCCTTTCTATGTGTGTGATGGCTTTTGTAGCTGGATATCAACTCTGATCAGTGCATCTTATTCCCTATGTAATATTTTTCATTCCATTTATTAGCTAAAAACTCATTGAGCGGCCCTACTGTACTATTTCTTCTTATAGAAACACAAGAAAACTCTCATGGTTTATAAATTTAAGGATTGGAAATATTTATAGTTAATATTCTGTGTAAATATTTTCCCTCTCGTTGATATTTACTTGCTTCTCCTTTAATTTGAGCGCCACTATTTACTGTAATCTATATTGTATCGATATCTGATTATCAAAATGTTTATAATTGTATTACTATTCTATGAGATTTATGTTTCTCAGTTTGTTGGATTCGACTACATATTTTATTTTCGTTTTATATCTTTATGTCCTTGTTACTTTGATTTCATAATGGAATGATACAATTATGCAATAGAACAATATTCTATTTGGGCGTGGCAGTATGTACATTTATTCCACTAGCTGTTATGTTAGATCTGAAAGTAGCACTAGATTATCCGACGCCTTAAATTTTTGTTTTCTGTTTGTTCATTAACTTGTCACCGTAATTTTGTTGATTTTATTTTATTTAACCAAAATGTATACTTTGATACTGAATACTTTCTGCCATTTTCGACCTCATAGCATCCTTAAAATGGTAATTACCATTGAAATTTATAGGAAATAATTAAGTTAGACTATGTTCATTGGGTTAATGATTTTATGACTAAATAATTTCTCAATACACTAACAGAATTCAAATTTATCCTTTCATAAGTCGAGACCGAAATACTCTGTATTTTCACTACAAAGTGACTCCCAAGTATGTTGGTCTATTATTCGAAAGACTTCATGAGTCTCAGCCATTTTTTTTAACACTGACTAATAAACCTATCGGCGTATATCAACCACATTAGTTTTTACTAATGTGGTTGTGCTAGTTCTACATTGTAACAATGACTATTATTGGTTATGGAAACCTTCTGCCTTTGCCATTTTTGCTAAGAATTTCATTTGTGTCATTGTCTTTGCTGGAATCCATCTCTACTCAGATGTAACAAGTTACATAGTAGTATATTTCGGAAGAAACAATCTCGTACTTATATATTTTTACATGTTCTTTGCATCATTTCCATATTTGTTTACATATTCTTTCCATGATTTATTTTAAATTTAGGGCGACCAACTAAGAGGGTATGGCTTCCATTCAACCCGACAATGTTGTCTAATCCAATCAAAATTTTGTTTCCCCTACCGTGTGCCCATTTGAGGTTACTACATAGCCAAGGGTGAACCTTCCTCGTGATGTGCCAAATGTATGAGGCTGAGCTCTTCCTAGGAACTCCAACTCTAACCCAATCCTCGATGAGTGTGTTATTAAAATATTTTTCGTGAATAATCTTTTTCTAGATGCCAGTACCCACCAAGGCCCTCCAAATGTTTGTTGTGATTAATGCACAATTGAAAACATAGGTGTCCTTAATGCCATGGCCACCATATTCATGCGGCTTGCAAATGTGGTCCAAAGAGGAGAGGTGGAATTTCTCCTTGTCTCTAGTGCCAGACCAAATTAAGTTAGAAATGATTGAGTTGATTATGTGAATGATAGCCATGGGGAGAAAAAAATAAATGCATCGAGTAAAAAGATAAAAAGATATACCCTGAAGAAAAACCTTAGTCATGGTCATTCTCCCTCCCAAGGAGAGCCACTTGTTTTCCCACCAGAATAATTTTCTTTCAAATTTTTCCAAGATCCAGTTCCAGTCCCACCTCCTATAATTGCAAGGTTTCAAGATAAATCCCCAGTATTTGAACCCTTCTGCAAGGGTTTTTACATTGATTGAAAACATATCAGCAAATATTTTGATGTATGGATCCTGTTGTTGTCTAGAAATCAACTCCGATTAATCTTTATTAATGTGCAACCTAGAGGCCCTGCCAAACCTGTCTAGAATTAGTGAAAAATGGAACCATTCAATCATTTCTTCTTCCCCAATCCCAATGACATAATCCACAAACATTAAGTGTGACAGGGAAATGTTTTTGGATAGACAAAGTCCCTTAATGTTTCCCGCATCCCTGGCTGTTTTGAGTTCCCTGCTCAAAACCTCCATCACTAGAATAGAGAGTAAACAGGATAACGCACATCCATCCCGCAGTCCTCTATGAATTCTGAAAAATTCAGAAGGTTGTCCATTGATCTGAACAACAATGTTTGTAGAGGATACACATGCCATGAGCGAGTCCACATGTCTTCTTTGGAACCCGCACCTATGGAGAATTAATGTTAGAAACTCCTAGCCCACCATGTCATATTCCTTGATGAGATCGATTTTCATGAGGCTTTAATTGACTCTTTTTGTATTGATGGAGTGTATACACTCCTGAATGATTCCAACAACATCTTGGATTCTTCTTCCTGCAAGAAAGCCAAACTCTTCCAAAGTAGTATGCTAAGACAGTATATGTTTAATTATGTTATCAATAACTTTGGAGATAATTTTATACAGTAAATTGCATAATGAAATTGGTCTGAAATCCGAGAAAAAACCAAGGAGAAGAATTTTTAGGGATGAGGAGGAAGAAATTTTCCTTAATAGCACTGGAGATTTTTCCTTGCAATCAAGATTCTTCCACCATCGACGTAAGATCGGAGCTCATGATTTCAAAAAAGAAGATGAAAAGCTCCATAGGCCAACCATCTTGTCCAGGAATTTTGTCCTTGGAAAGCTCATTTAGAATTCATTTTAATTCTTCTACAGAGACAGGGGAGTCTAAGAGGGCCGAATCTTCCTCTGTGGCCATGCGAGGGAAAATATTGGCTAATTCCCATTGGTCTGCAAAAATTGCTTCCTCTGATTCTTGGAATTGTTTGCTAAAATGTTGTACAACCTCTGCTTGTATATCCTTCACAGTTGTGAAGGCTTCATTCTGTTGATTTCAAATTTTCCAAATGGCATTAATACGTTTTCAGATGGAGGCCACCTTGTGGAAGAACTTGGGTATTTTTATCCCCTGATTTAATCCACGACATTCTTCTTTTTTTCCGCCAATAATCCTCCTGTCTTTTAAGTATTTGGTGCTTTATGGAAATCAGTTCACATATATGCCTCTTATTAGGTGCCATAAGAATATCTATTTGTGATTCTATCTCAACTAATTCTTTAGTGAGCTCCTGTTTCTTCTTCCGAATCCATTCTTTCACTTCGTGTTTAAGCCTACACAATTTGTGAGTAACCATATCCATTTAATGTGTTGCAAGGAAATCTACAAACTTTTCCATGATTTGCTGACCAATTCCATAAAATCTTGGTCTCCCAACCATTTGTGATTAAACTTAAAAGACAGAGCTTTGTGGTCATTTTCACCAGTCCATTCAAGGAAGATTGCATCATGATCAAAGGTGCTTAGGTATGTGTTCGATGCTTTAAGGTTTTGGAGCCTTTCGTAAATGGAAGTATGGAGAAAAAAGCGATCCAACCTTTTTGCAATCCCTTCCGTGTCAGTTTTGGTGTTCCTCCATGTGGGCACAGAGGCCAAGGTTTAATATCTCTGAGCAATTTTTGTGAAAACATCGTAGTAAAATATCCTTCCAATGAATTTGAATTGTTTTTTTTCTCCCCAGACTTCCTTCGAGCACAGTGTAAGGTTCAAATCACCAGCAATGATGAGCCCATGCAGATCTAAAATCCCACAGTCATCCAAAATTTTCCAAAATTGCTTCCCATTTGAATATGGGGCATAGGTATTAAGGATGTGTACCCTGTGTGTTGAACCCTTGTAGAACCCAAAAAGTACTATCCCTGTAAAAAATCTGTATGCTTTAAGGTGGAAGAGAATTGGGTTCCAAATGGCTGCAAGTCCCTTATGGCAGAAATGACTCAATTTGGGCATAAATTAGAGAGTAATTTGATGGCCTTGTCCCTGTCAACCATAGTTTCTTGAAGAAGGATCATCACGAATATTTTAGTATGAATTAAATTATGCAGTGTTCGCTGAGAGGGAACCGACCCCAACCCTCTGATGTTATGTGATAAAATTATCATTTGAGATGATCCTCCACAGGGAACTCTTCTCTAAGGCCCCAGGTTTTAGGAACGTAAGATGCTCCATCTATGTCAACAGGGTATCTCGGATCGAAATATGGGTAGAGGCAGCTTCCAAGGATTCAACAAATTGATTACTGAGTTCAAAAGCCTATTCCGAAACAAAGGGTATCTTCTTGTATTTGAGAGGTTTTCTTTTATTGGATGGGCTAGTCTTAGATTTCTCAGCACCATTAGTCCCTTCACCATGATGGAAAAAGGTTATTTTTGTAGTTAAGGGATCCATCCTCATGGAGTCATCATTAAGTATATTCTCCAATTGTGAGTTTGCGGGAGGAGGAAAGAAACATTCTCCATGTTTAGAATTGTGCTGGATATGGGGAGGGGCAGGAGGATCTTTCACATTATCTCTAGTGTCCCCTGGATTATGTTTACGCCCAGCAACAGGGGAGGAGGGGGCAGCGCCCGAAGAGTTAAAGGAAAAATCATTCATATCCCGAACCCAATAATCGAGGGGAACATGTTCAGACACATTATTGTGTTGGGCTGGACTCAGAATAGTATAGGCTGCTTCAGGCTGAGACACATGTTTAATGGGCGCGTTCTCCAGAGCGGCAAATTCTGGATCGGATTGAGCCTGACAGGTAAACTGATGGCCATGTACAAAATATGGATTCCTATTCTTCCGAAGCGCAGATTTTTTCCTACGAGATATATCCCCCCGCCCCATCCTCCTTGGGCACCCTGATATTAGATGTTCGACTTCGTGGCATCCAATGCACCTGAAGGGGACGTTCCCAATAGTCCACATGTTGTCTGATTGAGAAGGTTGCCCAGAAAATATCTGAAGTTGCAAGAAGGCCTTTAGAAAGGTCAGCGTTTCAATCACGAACGAGGCAACTGTTCTGTCCAACAAACCCATGCAGGCTTCATCCACATAATAGAACCTTCCGATCCTTTTTGCAATCTCCGTGATTGCCTTTTTGGACCAAAACTCAAGTGAGAGCCCTGGTAGTTTGGCCTAAATATATTTTCTCTTTGTATTCTACATGATGGGATCAAATCCAATGTACCATTTCTGAGGATTAAGCCACTCTCCCTCTCACCCATGGCCTTAACCTTATATATTTTTGCATCCTCCGTGGACATGAAATGTGCGCCAATCCACCCATTTAATAAGATGTTGACTTTCGGGCGATATCCAACTATGGATGTCCAATTTTTATGAATCCATTCTTTCATTTGTCCTCCTGCCATTTTAATGTAATCCCATCGACCCACCAGAGCTCTTTCCTTCAACCAGACAATGCTGTCCCACTAAACATCTATGCCCATTATGAGCCTTTCGACTTCTTCTTGTGCTTTGATAGGTGTCGCCTTCCTTCTCCGGGAGCGTGAATCTCTGCCATGGAAGACCTGGTCGACATGTGTATCTTCCCGTGCAATATCCCTGTGTATTGCGTCCCCAATAGTCTTTGGTGCGATCTGGAAACGACCATGGGTTGTCCTGTTAGCCGAGAAATCATTTTCAGCGGTAATTGTAGCGTCTATTAGTGCCTCCACATCGTCCAGTTGTTCGCTGATTGGTTGGAAGAAATCCATTATAGCACAATGCCAGCCAATACGTCCAGGTGTCAGGGACGTCCAGGTGTCAGGAAGAAAAAAAAAACAAATCACTGTTATTAATAAGGTTTTTCTATATGGTAAATCACGGTATTGGTCCTGTGGCCACTGGCCAGCTTCAAATTCAAAATCAGTCAACCTGCAAGCGCCAGCAACTGCTAAGCGCAAATCTGATTAGACCTTTGTGCAGAAATATGGGCCTGGCAGCTGACACTCTGAAAAAAAGTGTGTCATATTTTACACAGTCAAAACTGGAAACATTCTCCCACAGATCCAAAGAGCCTCCAGCAAAAATATTGGCCGTAGTTTTAAAAAAAAGCTCACGGAATAACCTCCAGAATATAAAAAATTTTGCAGAAATTTTTGAAAATTTAGATTATAGTTGTCAAATTTTAAGATTTTGGGTGTCTCATGAGTGAGGGTATTAAATCCATTTCCATCATCAAAAAAACTATACACACTCCACCTGTTTTATTTTTTTGAAATTTTTTTACCGGATTTCAACAAAAATTTGTTGTCCGAGCTATTCCAACTCCAATTCCAAAATATTGATGAGCCCAACCAATTATACCGCCAAATTCGGGGTCGGAGCATATTATATTTGCATCCCTTGTATGCGTTCCTTAATGAGGACAATTTTTGGTGAGGACGATCCGATCCGGAAAGGTTGTGCTATCTAGGAATTAATTCCGTGCCTCGTAGCTCATAAATGCATACAATTCAAATTTGCTGTAAGTCACCAATCGGGGAGGTCGCAGTAACTCCTACTATACTACCAACATCCAAACAGTCATCTAGGTGGTGACGCCGATACCCCTATCAAAACGTGTAGAGTGAAAGAAAAACTAACAGGTGTATGAAATGGGAAAGCCATATATCCTAAACTATATGATATATGATATTAAATGTGGTGGGATAGTATAGGTTCACCGTTGGATTTAAATCTAACTGTGGACATATACTGCTCTATCACATTTAATATCATATAGCTTACAACATTTAATATCATATAGCTTACAATTAATTAGTTCCCATGAAATGGCCAAAAAAATGACTACCAGATTCTTAATCCCGGGAGAAAAGATTCTTAATCCCGGGAGAAAATAGACAACACACCTCCCACAAAAATGACTGCCAGATTCCTAATCCCTGAGAAAATAGACAACACACCTCCCACTGCTTCATGCACAGCTGGCACAGCACCAACAAAATCTGAACCAGCGCAAGCTGATTGTATATCAACCATTGTTCCATTTAACGTTGTCGCGATGACGCAGTTGGGATCCAGTATTAACTACGTCCTGATTTCTAGCTGCCACCCATCCTGCAAATTTCTTCAATACAAGAATATTTTGGATCTGCACAGCTACCTCTAGAAGGTTATAAAAGCATATCAGACATTTATGTCTTCAATAAAAAAATATTTTGGATCTGCACAGGTACCTCTAGAAGGTTATAAAAGCATATCGGACATTTATGTTTTCTTTTCATTTGATAGGAAATTTCATTGTCTTCCCCTCCTCCATCGGACATTCCTGATATATATTAAATGGGATAACTACACATACCGTCAATGTATTGGTTCCGGAGTTCCTTAACTCTTACGTCATTGTTGTTGGAATTTCTGAAATTTCTGATGTATTCCAAACAATATAGGAATAAAAATTCCCCAATTTCAACACAGAGATTCAATTAAAATTTGTTGGACAGAGACACAAAAAGCAATACTTCTATTTCATTAAAAAAACACTATTACAAAGATGCCACAGCATTGCTGTTTTGACATTTACAAAAAAAACTTCAACTACTACACAGACATAGTGTTTAAATCTGCGATCTGTCCTTTTTAGAATGCGCACACACAGTGCTCTCTATTTTTCATACAGAATCCCTTGCTTTGTTTTTCAACATTCTGTGACTTTAAAAAAAAATACATACCAAAAAAGAAAAGAAACTCTGTTTTTGCCTTCTAGCAATTACAGAAATATAAGTCCTTTTTCATTTTCTTTTCAGCCTACTGGCTCACACAGCAACTCTATGTCTATATTAAAAAATATAACAGCTTTCCTTTTTTCAACTCATACATATGTATTAAAGTCAAATGGCTATTCAATAAACATATTGCGGCATATAACAAAACAAAAAAAACATTAAACTCTTAACCTATGTCATAAACCTTAAAACGCAGATTAAACTCCAATGCAAGAAATTATGGCATACCGACTGGTCCTTGTGACGTAAGGCTCCATTTCTGCGCGATCAATCTCTGATAGATTGGGGATTGGACCTGTCGGATCTCAAACGAAAAATAAACTTGATTGCATGGAATTATGGCATACCAAATCTCTTCCATGACGTCAGCGCCAAAACTGCGCGATAAAATTTTATTGATACAAGCGTTCCGTTGACCTGGCATGTGGGCCCTCCGTGAACTTGACGTGGACAATTTCAAAACATAACTGGGGCGAAAACAAAACTCTTTGTTGCAGTTTTTATGGTGGTCGTTGCAGGTTTGAATGTGCGGCATGGACAGTGTTTAAATGCAGCGATGGCATGCTTCAGTCCACAGCGTCTCCATACCATACAAGCTAGGGCTTTCATCAAAAAATTAAATTTGCAGGTTCATTAAAACCAGAATGTAAATTCCAGGGTTGTGTGCACGTTAAAGAAAATTTATGAGCTGCTGTCCTTCGGCATCCCTGTCTGCTGTTGGATTTAATACTTCAACAATTGTCTAGTACTCCTAAGAATTATCGTTCAGATTATACTGTTCTATAATGCATTTAATTCAAAAACCTTCACCATGAGACAGAAGTATAGAAAACTAAACCAGGAGGGATATGTGCATGTGCACTTACCCAGTTCGCTTATTTCAGTTAATACGATCTCAGAAGACTACCCTCATCATTCCTTTGAACTTCTCCCATCTAATTGAATTATTGTCATGCTGATCGCCTTCTCATTTGAGCATCACCTGCTAATTTCCTATGTGATCTTCGAGGACGCAGTACCGAGGATTGTCCTCGCGGCCCCATAAACAGCTCCTCCCATCCTCGGAATGCTAAATTTGGAAACTTCGAAGACGAGATGTGAAGCCTCCAAATTTTTCTATCCTATTGCATTTATGCCAATTTTAACGCCGCCGTATGAAATTTAATAGGAGATGGTTGACCGTCTCACTTGATTGTTTTTATTTACAGGTTTGTGTTTATTTTTTGTTATTTATTAGTTTAGTTTAACAGCTGGATAGAAACTGCAAGACTAGGAGCATTAAACTGTTTTTCTTTAATTAGTTATAGATGGTTTTCTTTTAAATAAAATACATTGGGTAGGAAAAGTTCGGTTGACAGGGTAACCGCAAAACTGAAAAACGGTTTTGTGCCTACTGATTATAAAAATGAAAAGAAATGATAGGTAGGGGTTCGGAGTTGTTTACAAGGAGAGGAGAGAATATTGAAAAACGATATACTCTGCAACCAGTTTTGTAATTTGCCAGAAGTGCAATACATGAATGTGCATTTCAACTCAGAAATAGTTATTTCCTGTTAAATGATTTGTAATCACAGAAGGAGTTTTATTACAAACGAAATAAATTTCTAGTTTTGAAATTGATTAGAAAAGTGCTGTGTGTGAGAAAAGCAAATAGCTGTGTCTTTTACATCATGCATTAACAGGACACAGAAACGAAAGTGACACAGGCGCAGTCACAAGGAGCAATCAATATCTCTGTTCGTCAAGACAAATGAAAGGAGGAGCAACCTACAGCGAGACAGGTGAGATTTATACATTCAAACACTGAAGCATTTAAATTCAAGAAACTTTACAGAAATCATTTTATTTTCATATATCAGTCAACCTCAAAATAAGTTCAACAAAATTCCGACTCAGTCAAATAGTATAGCGAGCCATTACAGACTAGATAAGGGTTTGAAACCCGAAATTACTGCTTCAGTCATAAAAGAAAGAACAACCATACAACCCTAGCCAGGGTTTGAAACCAGAAGTTGCCACAGACGCAAACGAACGCACAGACACAGCGTTTCCAGACCAACAGAAGAGTACACCCAGAAAACTTGCCACCAATAGAGTTTGGTCACGGAACAGAAAACCCAGAAAAAGAAACAAGTCTTGAGAACAGTTAACCACGAGGTTCGAAAGGATAGACCCTACCGGAGGGTTTGCAACGCCGAGTGAACGAACCGAGGTTTCGCCAGGAGAAACCTGCATATGGGAAACGACCACCAGCATTTGAGTGAGAGTGTGGTCCAAAAACAAACATTCATTTAAGCCTACAGGAAAACAGAAAAAGCACAGAACAGTCAGAGCAGAACCTTACCAGGGTTTTGAGTTGGAGCAGAGACGAATCGACAGGGTTTTCCACTGGAGCAGCCATCACTGGCACACGAAGGAGCCGAGGGGTTAGGGTTAAGAAAACCAGTGGCGCGGAGTGAAATCAGAAGGAGTAAGTTACCTGTTGCTCCTTCGGAAGCTGGAGGAATCCTCGACATTATCACCCTGTCGCACCTGCAAATGGGTTCAATAACACAATAACATACCACAGGTGACGAATGGAGAAAGAAGGTTAGCCCGTTTGAAAACCAACCATAAACTGACAGAGATTAAAGAGTTATCAACAGCAAATTACCAGGAAATAGCCACAACAGCCCGACAGTTAGCACCAATAAAGAAATTGGAGAAGGCTCAGTAACCCACAGAGGTTACCCACAGAGAGAACGCGCAGATCTGTGAGCGTGTTCGCAAGAACCAGAAGCCATCAGAGGGCCGAGGAAACCCTCTCTTCTCGAACCCTCGTTCGACAAAACAACCATAGAGAAACCATTGTTCACCATTGAAAGAGCATAGCACAAAGCTCGGTGCATAGTAAATGCGCCAAGGACGTGACCGATGGCATATTAAACGCGACATTAAATCAGCACATAAAACCTTTAAACCAGCATACAATCCGAGTTTAATACGAAGGATGACGTGTAAAGCACAGTCATAATACCCATTGCTGAAACCATAGTCCGGAGGGTTTATAAGGTCAAATGAAATCACAAATATCACATCAAGGTTTTGGTGTTTGTTTATTCATATTATTAACAACGCCACGTGGTTGGACAGAAACATCACACACGGAGGTTAGACCTTCGTCATTTTGGTATCGGAGCAGAAGTTTTGGACAGAACAGGAAAATGGAGGTTGGCAGAAGAGGAAGAGGTAGAGGGAGAGCAGTCCGAAGAGTGGCAGAAGAAGGGCTGCGAGAAGAGATACGGATTTTGAATCAAAGATTGGCAGCAGTGGAAGCTGGGGGAAGGAGAAACCCAGCAGATGATAGTGATGAAGATGCGGCAGAACCTGAAGACGAGTTCGAAGGGGTGACACCTGAACTCAGGTTGTTGAAGTCAGTTTTATTGTCCAGTCATAAGCCGAAGCATGAGCTTTCCACTTATGACGGAAGTCTGTCAGCAGAGGTGTTATTAGATTAGCTGAGTGAAGTCAATAAATACTTTGAGTTTGAAGAAACCAGTGAAGACAAACAGGTGAAATTCGCTGCCACCAAGCTGAAAGGACATGCGTCCTTATGGTGGGACAGCATTCAGGCAGAAAGGAAAAGGCTACATAAACAACCTGTAAGGAAGTGGGCCCGAATGGAGGAAAAACTAAAAGAGAAGTTTCTGCCCAAGGACTATCAGATCATGCTGTACAGGCAAGTACAGAATTTAAGACAACGGGGAATGATAGTCAAGGAATATACCGAGGAATTCTATAAGTTGAATTTGAGGGCAGGGTACATGGAGGATACCCCAGAGAAAACAGCTAGATTCGTGAATGGACTGAGAGGGGAAGTATTGGATGAAATTGGCATCCTCTCACCCAGAACTTTGGATGAAGCATACCAGTTCGCTTTGAAGGCAGAGGAAAAAATAAACAGGAAGCAAAATGCCAGAAGGGGAGGTGGATCTGGCAGAGGAAAGGGGAAGACTTTCGGTAAAGGCAGAGGAACAGGGTCTAATGAGGAGAGCAGCAGTTCCAAAACTGCAGGGGCAGCAGAAAAGGACAGCAGCACTAGAGGAGGACGACCAGCCCAGCGGGGGAGAGGAAATGGTCGGGGCAGAGGAACTGTCCAGTGCTACAGGTGCCACAAGTGGGGGCACAAATCGTATGAATGTCCTAAAGGCGAACCAGCAGGTGGGAGAGGAGCTTATGTTGCTCAGCCTGAGGAAGCGGAAGCACCACCTCAGGAAGTGGAAAATGCACCAGAGACAGGGGAAGCCCTGGTGTTGAACAAGGTGTTGTTAAAACCAGCAAAGGAGATTATGGACCCAGATCAAAGGAAAGCTTTGTTCCGGACAGTTTGCAAATCACAGGGAAAGTGTTGCAAACTGATTATTGACAGTGGGAGCACTGACAATTTGGTGGCTACGGAAATGGTAGAGAAATTGGGATTAAAGAAGCTGAAACATCCCACTCCATACAAAGTGTCGTGGCTACAGAAAGGACATCAACTGTTAGTTGACGAACAATGCGAAGTGGAGTTCCAAATAGGCAGATATAGAGACAAGATTATCTGCGATGTCATGCCAATGGATGTCTGTCACATACTGTTAGGGAGGCCCTGGCAGTTTGACAGGAAAGTGGTTCATGACGGAAGAATGAACTGTTACAAGTTTGTTAAAGATGGAGTCAAGCACACACTTGTACCCATCAAAGAGGAAGGTACATCAGAAGCTAGTGGAGTAAAAGCACTGTTGATGGGGGGAAAAGAATTCTTGAAACAGATTGAAGATAATGATGTGAATTTTGCTGTTGTGCGGAGACCAAGGACAGTGGTACTGCACACAAAGATTTCAGACTTACCCGAGGAGATCCAGGATGTGTTGCAGGAATTCGGAGACATCATAGTGGATGATCTTCCGGATGAACTGCCCCCCAAGAGAGGTATCAGTCACTGTATTGACTTTATACCAGGAGCTAGTTTGCCGAATAAAGCAGCCTATCGCATGAGTCCCAAGCAGTGATTAAATTTGAAGGGCCGGTCTTAATTTAATTTTGAAGGGAATATATTTATCTAACTCTTCAAAAATGAAAAGTCATAAAAAATTTTGCACGTTTAATGAAAAATATATATTAAATAAACTTTTCATAAAAATAAATAAATAGTGTTTTTCTAAATATTTAAAAATTAAAATTAATGAAAAATATATATTAAATAAACTTTTCATAAAAATAAATAAATAGTGTTTTTCTAAATATTTAAAAATTAAAATTAAAACTAGTCATAGTCATATTCTTTCGTTTTTTATAACTTGTATTGAATAAATTTA
The DNA here is from genome assembly GCA_034641835.2 of Pinus albicaulis. Classification (NCBI taxonomy): domain Eukaryota; kingdom Viridiplantae; phylum Streptophyta; class Pinopsida; order Pinales; family Pinaceae; genus Pinus; species Pinus albicaulis. The sequence goes on from CM076579.1 coordinate 1,107,727,366, forward strand.
GTTTCTTCTTGTGTTCCAACTAAAAAGCTCTCATTTCAAATTATTGTAAATTATCATATTTGAAAAATAAATAAAAAACATCCATCTCCATAAATTAGAAAAATAAAAATTCAAAAACATCTCATTCCATAAATTTGATTATAAAAAACATCCATCTCCATAAATTAGAAAAATAAAAATTCGAAAGCATCTCATTCCATAAATTTGATTACTATACAACCCACACAATAAAAACTTTTACCATTGGAATATATTATGAGATATTCCTTTTATTTTAACAATTCCAATAAGAAATTTTACCATTAGAATATATTATGAGGTATTATTTTATTTTAACAATTCTATGGTTGGATCAACATGATGTAGTCAAATGAAACACATAAAATCTTTATGATAATAGGAATGACCAGAAAATAATCATTTTCTTCATTTTCCTTGTTTTAGGCAACTTTTAGCTGCCATATTTCTTCATCATCCAAAAGATTGTGCACTAAATAGAAAGAAACACATTAATTATGAAAGAATAGAAAATCAATGGGTGAACAATGGTGAAGAACAAGATTTTCAAGATTTAAATAGGGCTAATTTTATTCCAGAGTTCATATGATTTTTTTAAGCCATACTTTTTTTTTTAGCCTTCAAAATTAAAGTATTTGGTGTACTTACTATTGAAATGTATATTAAGAAAATGTTGTTGTTGTTGGTTTTTTTTGTAATTCTTTAATTTTGACTCTATTTTTATTTGCACTGGCTGAGCTTCATTATCATTAAAATCTCTTCAAATGCAGAGTAATTAGAAGCCACCAAGGCTATTTAATCTAAATTTTACATCAAAGTTTATTTTTACCACATTGAAATTAGAGAAATTTTGCTACCCATTATAAATTTCACCTCAGCCCAAAACAAACAAAAAATATAACTTTTCATCAAATCCCTTTATAGATCTTCAATATTGGCATATTTGTTTGTGTATTGCAACTTCACTAACATTAAACACACATAGACTACTAATTTTCCTACAAAAATTTATTTTGGGTTCCTCAAACAAAAGAAAACACATACCATTTTACACTGCAATTTAATGAACTTCATTTGGTTGGATAAGAATGGGACAAAAGGATCAAGGATTCCATGAGTAATGCTAACTTAGAATTAATGCATTCTCAAAGGCCAAAACTCTAGAATATATTTCTAATTGTCTTTTTTGTATAACAGAGAACCCTATTTTTGGAAAAATCCATTGTCACTTTAAGATCTCACTTCACTATATAATTCTACATATATACTTAAATCTGTTCTGTAATTTTGTTTTTTAATTGTAAATTTAAAAAAAATGGTAGAAGAGACCATCGTTTAGTGCCTCTAATTTAAAAAAAACAAAATAAAATATAGAAAATAAAAATATGTTCAAAGTCAAATACCTATGAATCTGTGTGTAGAACTTATCAACCAATCAAGACCAGAGAGAGGTTGATGAGTCACTATTGTGAGATCCAGGACATAGAACGAAGAAATTCCCAATGAGCGTGTTTAAAGCCGGTAACACAATCCAAAAAGAAACACAATCAAGAGACTCATCATAGAAGAAGACCTTTGTGAAATTTAGACGAGGGAAGCAGACTATATGGAGAACTGAACTCGCTAACCGTATAAGAACTATATGGCCTCGCTAACTGGGGATTCACCCTATTTAAAATTCTGAATATTCGAGCTATAGAGAAAGACCCACTGCTACCTGCAAAATAGGCTCTCCCCAGTTCTCCTAGTTTTCCAGTTGGATGAAAAAATTAATAAGAAAATCTAAACAAGAGAAAAATAGCAGACTTGTAGCCCGCCATTATGACTATTCGATGCAACAACCTCATACTCTATTAAATTTTATTTATTGCATTAACAACCCTCGGAGTAGTGTGTAGCGTACTCTAGAATCTATTTGTCGGATAAGCTTCAACTCCTCACTAATTTAAATTTTCAGAAATGTCAAGCGGACTAGCAGCCCTTCATACGTCATGTTAAAATATAGTTTAAATTTTTTTGAAACTTGTAAAAATCAAAATTTAAATTTTTTTTGACTCGTAAATTCACGTTAACACTTCTCCGACGTGTTGGATGCCTCTTGAAGGGCACTGACGTGTTCAATTTTGAACACTGGTCCCAAGGACCACGAGGAGATTAGGAAACAGGTACAAGAGTTACTGGATAAAGGGATGATTAGAGAGAGCATGAGCCCCTGTGCAGTCCCAACAGTTTTAGCTCCAAAGAAGGGAGGCGAATGGCGGATGTGTACAGACTCAAGGGCCATTAATAAAATTACTATTCGGTACAGGTTTCCATTACCCAGAATAGATGATATGATGGACTGTTTGAGCGGGGCAGCTTATTTTTCAAAAATTGATTTGAAGAGTGGATACCACCAGATTCGGATTCGGGAGGGAGACGAGTGGAAAACAGCTTTCAAGACAAATGAAGGGCTGTACGAATGGCTGGTAATGCCATTTGGGCTAAGTAATGCCCCCAGTACTTTTATGCGCCTAATGAATGAAGTGCTGAAAGAATTCATTGGGAAGTTTGTAATTGTTTATCTAGATGATATACTGATTTTTAGCAAAACAAGAGAAGAACATTTCAGACATGTTCGAAGTGTGATGAGAAAGTTGCAGCAAAACAAGCTGCTGATTAATCTGAAGAAGTGTAATTTCTTTCAGCAGGAGTTAATATATTTGGGGTTTGTAATAGCAGAAAACGAGCTGAAGATGGATCCGGAAAAGATTACAGCTATAGTTAGCTGGCCATCCCCAAAGAATTTATTTGAAGTCCGAAGTTTTCACGGACTAGCAAGTTTTTATAGGAAATTCATCAGGAATTTCAGTGGGATTTGCGCACCTATGTTGGATACGATCAAGAAGGCAAATCAGCCTTTTCGCTGGACAGAGGCAGCGGAGAAGAGTTTTCAGACTTTAAAGGGAAAGATCACAGAAAGGCCGATATTAAGGCTGCCTGACTTCAACAAACTTTTTCAAGTTCGTTGTGATGCCAGTGGTACAGCCATTGGGGCAATACTTAGTCAGGAGGATAGACCAGTTGCATATTTCAGCGAAAAACTGAATGAGAGCAGATAGAAGTACTCAACTTATGACAAGGAATTCTACGCAGTTGTTCAAGCGTTAAAGCATTGGAGACATTACCTATTGGGTAATGAATTCGTTTTGTTTTCAGATAATTCTGCGTTATAGTACATTATGCAGCAGCATAAATTGAACCAGAAACATGCAGAATGGGTTGAGTATCTGCAGATTTTTACTTTTGTGTTGAAACATATTAGTGGGCAAGCCAACAAGGTGGCAGATGCGTTGAGTAGGAGGAGTTTACTTTTACAGGAAAGTACAATGCAGGTGCTGGGTTTTGAACACCTGAGGGATCTGTATCAGACAGATGTAGATTTTAAGGATGCCTATGAGGCCTGCCAAAACCCTTTGTTAAGAAATAGTAGTCCATGGTTGGACCATAATTTACAGGAGGGATTGTTGTTCAAGGGAGGATAGTTGTGCATTCCCGACTGTTCAATGCGGGAGAACATCATTCGGGAGAAGCATAGTGGAGGTCTAGCCGGACATTTCGGTATAGACAAAACTTTTTCACAGGTTGAACACTTTTATTTTTGGCCAAGGTTGCGCAGAGACGTGCAGAGATATGTGAGCAGGTGCAAAACGTGTCAATTGGCGAAGGGTCACTGTCAAAATGCAGGGCTTTATATGCCACTACCCATTCCGAGCTGACCATGGGACTCAATCAGCTTGGAATTTGTCCTGGGTTTGCCTAAGACACAACGAGGTTTCGATTCAGTAATGGTGGTAGTGGATCGATTTTAAAAAATGGCACATTTTATACCCTGCAAGAAGACCAGTGATGCTACTCACGTAGCGCACTTGTTTTTCACAGAGATCGTTAGACTGCATGGTCTACCAAGATCCATCATTTTCGATAGGGATGTGAAGTTCACCGGGCATTTTTGGTGAACCCTGTGGAAAAATTTGGATACTCAGTTACAGTTCAGCTCTGCTTACCACCCTCAGACTGACGGGTAGACTGAAGTGGTGAACAGGAGTCTGGGAAATCTACTGTGGAGTCTAATAGGAGAAAATTCGCGAATGTGGGACCGTGTACTTGCTCAGGCGGAGTTCGCGTATAACGATTCGCCGAATTGCAGCACAGGTTACAGTCCTTTCCAAATCTTGTATGGCATGCATCCTCGTGGAGTGCATGAACTGCGAGACTTGGGAAAACTTGAAAAACGGAGTGCAGATGGGGAAGATTTTGCCCAAGCAATGAGAGACTTACATGAACAAGTGAAACTGAAATTGCAGGACAGTAGTCAGAAATATAAGCAGAGGGCAGATTTGAAACGACGGGAAGTTCAGTTTAATGTGGAGGATGAAGTCCTTGCACACCTGCGCAAGGAACGGTTTCCGAAACGGGACTATAACAAGCTGAAATTCAAGAAAATTGGCCCTTGCAAGATCATTCGCAAGTTTTCTGCAAACGCATATGAGTTGCAGTTGCCGACAGGGATAGGGATTTCACCCATCTTTAACGTGGCAGACCTATTTCCTTACGTTACTGATCCTGAAGATAACGCAGCAGGAAGGCCAACACGGGACACCAAGTTTGATAAGGATTATTGGATGAGACAGTTGCCTACGACACAACCCCCTGAGATCGAGAGTATTCTCGACACACAGGTAGCCAAACGCACACGTAGGAAGGAATATCTGCAATACTTAGTCAAGTGGAAGAACCGTCCAATTGAGGACAGTTTGTGGCTCGACACGATGCAGATACAGAAAGCAAGCTACTCCGTCGATGATCTCATGGAGCGGAGCCATGGCACACACCACACGGGGAGCACGATGCGGGAGCATGGGCTGGGGGAACGGAAGATGGTTGACATCACTTGATTGTTTGTTTACGAGGTTTATGGACATGTTGTTAAGCTTTGTCATTTTATTTTTATTATTTATTGGTTTTGGTTTAACGGTGGATGATAGCTATGAAGACTAGGGCATTAAACATTGTTTTATTTTAATTATTAGTCTTCAGTTTTTCTTTTAAATAAAATACATTTGAGTGAGAAAAGTTCGGTTGACAGGGTAACCGTAAAACTGAAAAACGGTTTTTGTACCTACTGTTATAAAAATGAACAGAAATGATAGGTAGGGGTTCGGAGTTGTTTACAAAGAGAGGAGAGAATATTGAAGAACGAGATATTCTGCAACCAGTATTGTAATTTGCCAGAAGTGCAATACATGAATGTGCATTTCAACTCAGAAATAGTTTATTTCCTGTTAAATGATTTGTAATCACAGAAGGTGTTTTATTACAAACGAAATAAATTTCTAGTTTTGAAATTGATTAGAAAAGTGTTGTGTGTGAGAAAAGCAAATAGTTGTGTCTTTTACATTATGCATTAACAGGACACAGGAACGAAAGTGACACAGGTGCAGTCACAAGGAGCAATCAATAACTCTGTTCATCAAGACAAACGAAAGAAGGAGCAACCTACAGCGAGACAGGTAAGATTTATACATTCGAACACTGAAGCATTTGAATTCAAGAAACTTTACAGAAATCATTTTATTTTTGTATATCGGTCGATTATTTTAATAAGTTCAACAAAATTAAAACTCGGTCAATGGTATAGCGAACCATTACGGACTGAATGAGATTTGGAAACAAAAGTACCGCTCCCGGTCATAAAATAAAAAAAGAACAACCCGCCACAACCCTAGCCGGGGGTTTGAAACGGTTATGGGACGGAGCAAACTTTCTGGACATGGCATTCAGGACCAACGAGAAGAGTACACCCGAGCTTGCCACCAACGAGTTTGGTCACGGGCAACCGAAAAAGAAACAGAGAATTAAAAACGAACAACACGAGCCTTGACAGGAATGAACCCCTACGGGGTGGAGGCAAGGTAGGCGAGGGTTTTACAGGAGAAACCTGCATATGGGAAACGACCACCAGCATTTGAGTCAGAGTGTGGTCCAAAAACAAACATTCATTTAAGCCTACAGGAAAATAGAAAAAGCACAGCACATTCAGAGAAGAACCTTACCAGGGTTTTGAGTTGGAGCAGAGACGAATCGACAGGGTTTTCCACTGGAGCAGCCATCACTGGCACACGAAGGAGTCGAGGGGTTAGGGTTAAGAAAACCAGTGGCGCGGAGTGAAATCAGAAGGAGTAAGTTACCTGTTGCTCCTTCGGAAGCTGGAGGAATCCTCGACATTATCACCCTGTCGCACCTGCAAATGGGTTCAATAACACAATAACATACCACAGGTGACGAATGGAGAAAGAAGGTTAGCCCGTTTGCAAACCAACCATAAACTGACAGAGATTAAAGAGTTATCAATAGCAAATTACCAGGAAATAGCCACAACAGCTCGACAGTTAGCACCAATAAAGAAATTGGAGAAGGCTCAGTAACGCACAGAGGTTACCCACAGAGAGAACGCGCAGATCTGTGAGCGTGTTCGCAAGAACCAGAAGCCATCAGAGGGCCGAGGAAACCCTCTCTTCTCGAACCCTCATTCGACAAAACAACCATAGAGAAACCATTGTTCACCATTGAAAGAGCATAGCACAAAGCTCGGTGCACAGTAAATGCGCCAAGGACGTGACCGATGGCATATTAAACGCAACATTAAATCAGCACATAAAACCTTTAAACCAGCATACAATCCGAGTTTAATATGAAGGATGACGTGTAAAGCACAATCATAATACCCATTGCTGAAACCATAGTCCGGAGGGTTTATAAGGTCAAACGAAATCACAAATATCACATCAAAGTTTTGGTGTTTGTTTATTCATATTATTAACAATGCCACGTGGTTGGACAGAAACATCACACCCGGAGGTTAGACCTTCGTCAATGCCTCTCGAACTATCAACATTGGAGGTTTCTCTAGCGATTATGAGTGAAAAACTTAGCTTCCATAAATATTTAGGTGCAAATGAGGTATCAGTGACTAATTTTGTCTTGCATTTCTGGCTCTATTGGCTTTATTAATAAAGATTCAATATTACTATATCATATTAAATGCTAGTATCTTTCCTTTAGATAATTAAACAAAATTATAACAATATAGTTATACATTCATAGAACTCATAAAATTTAATTTTATATTATTTTATATCCTAGTAGTTGTATTTTATGACATTGGAAATTTAGAGTTAGATTTAATGATGTTCTATTAACACCAGCAATATATGTCTTTGACGGTCATATATACAACAATTTGTCAATATGTCTCTTTGACTGTCATATATACAAGTGATATCTATATATCGTTAATTTAATGGACTAGCTGGGAAAGACTTGCTGCTTCGCAACTATCCTTGTTCACTGTTGTAACATGACTAAAACTACGTTGGCATTATCAACTTCAAGACTTTAGTCGGGAAGTGTCTGCACAACGACATAGAGTTGATGTTGTATATTTGGTTAAGTATATGATGGCATTGTGATATGCATTTAAAAATATTCTTGCAAGATTGGTGTAGTTTGGAACAACATTAAAGAATATATTTAAACCTATCACTTGAATTATCGTGTGGAACTACAATAAAGACTCTACAAAAAGCTATCAAAACTAATTATATAAAACAAGTAAATTATTTTAAGTATAATAAATTAATTTAAATTAATTGCCTAACCCCAAGGGCGTCTAGGAGATTTGACCCCGTGACCTTCTGTATGGCAAAGTCTTTAGCAACGGGAACTCGACCATTTGAACTATCCCTTGAGGCTTATAAATATCAATATTATAAATTATTAATAATATTAATCATATTTCTCATTAAATTAATATTATTAATATTAATATTAAACTTTATTAAAATTAATAATAATATTTTGATACTAAGTTTAGCACAATATTAATGCTTATATAATCTTGTTATTATAAATATCAATATTAGATGTTATTATGAATATCAATATGATATTTTTAATAGTAATATTGATAATATTATTAAGATTAATATTAAATATGTTGATGTTTCAAGCTTCCACGTATTAATATTAATCTAAGATTACGTGCATTACATCTAACGTCTATTACAAGTAAATTCCAACATTAGGTTTCCCTGCATAATGTCATATACATTGAGTACATTATTTCTTAAAAAATGGATGATATTAAAGCAAAATTGATATTGTATCAGTGTTACAATTTGTGTCACATTATTATTTTTTAATTTTAATATTATTAATGCTATTAATAATAATATTTTTAAAAATATATTATAATATACTATTAGTAATGAGATTAGTTAATTTTTTTTGGATTAATCATACTATTAGAATTTTGTTGACGTAATATTGACCAAATTTTAATGATGTGATTAATTTGAAAAGACATTTATCTAATCTATGTATCACAAAAGTTTGAGACCTAACAATATTGAGATTAATAAAAATAATACTAGCAATTGCAAAAGATTTTGCAAAAGAAATACCTTAAGGCATAAATTTGAGAATAGTCATGACATATAAAAGATCATGTATTTTAAACAACAAAAAAACTTGAATTTGTATTTCCAGAATTTAAATGAAAAAAGCTATTTCATCTTAGAAGCTCACTCAAGGGTTTAATATTTTCAGAGTGCTCCAAGCTTCGTCTTATTGTTTTCCCTTTTAAACTTTGACTGATTCTAATTATTAAACAAAGTTCAAGAGTGCGAATGACTTATTAAGTAAACTCATTCAATCTAAAACTCAACAAATTCAAACAAAGTTCCACTAGATTCTATTTTAAATGAAGATTTTTTACAATTAAAATTGGAAAAAATATAAGAAATTTGTACGTAATTTGCACATCTCGAAGACATTTCGTCAATGCTAAATGTTAGAAAAGTCTAGATATTCGCTGAAACAATAAATACTTACAATTAAACGAAAATTTGACGATAATGATTTAAATCTGTTAATCCACTTCGAATATAACAAATTTTTTCTTTTAGTAATTCTAAAATATTTAACAAATTATAGGCCGAAGTCACCTACCTCCATAAAATTATTAGTAGGGATGTGCAACACCCATTCCTAAATGTTATTGCTGCATAAGTGAAAAAAAAAATCGTCTAGACCCAAAAAAAAATCTTAAATTCCTAAATTTTCCAAAATATTTATCATTAAATTAAAATTAATATTATTAAGATTAAAATTAAATTTTATTAAAATTAATAATAATATTTTAATATTAATTTTAACATAATATTAATACTAATATAAATTTATTTATTATGATAAATATCATATGTTATTAAGAATATAATGTTATTGATAATATTATTAACATTAATATAAAATAGTTGATGTTTCAAGTTATCAATATTAAGTCGCATCACATGTAACGTCTATAACAAGTAAATTCCAACATTAGGTTTCCCTACATAAAATTATATACATTGAGTACATTATTTCTTAAAAACATGGATGATAATGGATGATATTAAAGAAAAATTGTTACTGTACTAGTGTTACAATTTGTGTAACATTATTATTTTTTAATTTTAATGTTATTAATAATAATATTTTTAAAATTATTTTATAATATATTATTAATATTGAGATTAGATAAATGTTTTATTGGATTAATTACATTATTAAGATTTGGTCAACGTTTCAAATGCGTTTCGAAACTTTAATCAAATCCTAATGATCTGATTAATCCAAAAAGACATTTATCTAATCTATGGATCACAAAAGTCTGAGATCTAACAATATTGAGATTAATAAAAATAATAATAGCAATTGTGAAAGATTTTGCAAAGGAAACACCGTAAAACATAAATTTGAGAATAATCATGACATATAAAAAATCATGTATTTTAAACAAAAATAAAACTTGAAATTGTAAACTCATTCAATCTGAAACTCAACAAATTCAAACAAAGTTCCACCCGATTCTATCTTAAACTAAGAATTTTTACAATTAAAATTGAAATAAATATGGAAAATTTGTACATCTATTAAGTGATTTGCACATCTCGAAGCTATTTCGTCAATGCTAAATGTTAGAAAAATCTCGATATTCCCTGAAATAATGAATACTTACAATTAAACAAAAGTTTGACGATAATGATTTAAATCTCTTAATCTAGTTTGAGTATAACAAATTTATTCTTTTCGTAATTCTAAAATATTTAACAAATTATAGGTCGTGAAAGTCACCTGCCTCCATAAAATTATTAGTAGGGATGTGGAACACACATTCCTAAATGTTACTATTGCATAAATGACATAATAATAATAAGCTTTCCCACTCTTAAAAAAATATATTTCACAAATCAATAGAAGACCAGAACGAAAAGCCTTATTGTGCAGAGAATGACAACCCATAAGAGTATAACAGATGAAGGATGAAAATAAGACGTAACAAAATTCGCTTGAGTAGACACAGCTGGAAATAATTAGTCCAACAAACTTCAAAATTGTGTTTTCCTCGGTAGAGACAACGTGTCCTGAGCACGTGTCCTGAGCAGAGGATATTTGAGGAGAGGCAAATTTCTATTTTTTTGCAACATTTTCCAAAACCAGGAAAATTTTAGTTTGAGAAGAGAGTGGGGCAGTGTAGCAAGCGTTTCACGAGTAGATTGGATCGTCCACTCCTCCCTTGGCACAATATACAATCAGATTTACCATATTTCGATGTTGAACATTGGCCACAAGCTTCACTTCATTCATAAATTCTTGTTTTCCCTGTCTGGATTTTATAGACAAGTTCTTCACTGCTATTTTTTTTCTATCTCTGGTTATTCCCTAAAAGAATGAACTCCATCAACAACCCATGGAAAAAATCCCTCTTCCTCTTGTTTGAGTCACGCAATTTCTTATGTTCAAAATGATAATAGCGAATGGATACATACCTTGTATACAAGGCCAAACCCTCCCTCTCCAAGCTTCTTTTTTTCATCAAAATTATCCATTGCTTCAGTGAGAGCTTCTGAGGTGAAGGAAATTTTCTCTCGATTCTATAGCCTCCATTCTAGATCATTTTCATGTGTTTCTGCATATACCACAAACTAGATGAATGCGAAACTAATTTTATTAGATAACATAAATTTGGTCTTGCGAAACAGAGGCTAAAACTCCAGATTCTACCTTCATTCAGAGCGCAGGTTACCCGCCCGTGTGAAATGGCAGATTTCAGTTTGCTCCTAATGGAAAACAAACAAACCATTAATGCTACAATGACACCTCCTCCCACAATTCCCATAGTAATACTATGGGTAATGCTTTTGAAGAGGAATTTTCTGTAGAGAATAGCATGTAATGTATTGTTATAGACAGAAATTGAAATTACAATAAAGCTGCATAACCCCCACAATGGGAAAACCATAAAAATAAATGCAGTAGAGTGATTACTTAATGAGGTGGGTGAAGCTCCATTCGCTAGAGGAGTTTGCCCAGCTACAGTGGGAGAGTTTGCACCAGAGAGGGTAGAGTATGGAGGTGGAGATGGCGGTTCCTCAGGAGTGCGATGAGAAACCTTCTTCTATAAAATTTAAAGGGGAATAAGTCATTAAGCCATCAAGAAACTGTTCAGTAAACAGTTTTGATTAATTTTGAAAATGTCCATTACACCTCTTAATTAGTAGTTTTTTATTAACTATTAATCTGATGGCTTAAAAATCTTCAATCGTCTAACATTCCATCTAATGGTGCAAAATAAGACAGAGTGACAGCTAGGAGAGTTGTTTTCAAAGAGTGATGCCTTATGACGTAAATATTTATAAAGTTTATAATATTACATTAATAAAATGGATATATTATTAATAATTTTAATAGTATTAATTACATTAATAATCAAATATAATTTAATTAATTAATTAATTAATATATTAATTAAAATATTAATGGTTAGTTTATTACTACTATACTTACTTAATATATATTTAATATTTAATATATTATTATTTAATTATAACATAATATTAATAACAATATTATAATATTTAAATAATATTAATTACATTGATGATGATGATAATGATTACCTTCCGCTAAGATCAATACGGTCTATCAAACCTTAAGAGAGGAGAAATAATCTAAGTTTATTAATACCATACTTACTTAATATATATTTAATATATTATATATTATTATTATTATTTAATTGTAATATAATATTAATAGCATTATTATAACATTTAAATAATATTAATAAGAGTTTAATATCATATTAATGATATATAAATTATATATTAATCTACAAATTTATAATGCCTTAACTATAAATTAATCTATAAATTAGTACATGTAGATTATGGTTTACTATTGTTCTCATGATCAATTGTAATCAACATGAGTATCATATTCAATAATAGTCAATATGACTACCATGGCTAACCAAACTTACCACAGACATCATGGTTTATCTCTAGGTGATCTATAATGAACCATAATGAATTTGATTGAATCACACTAGATGGTCATGGTCCACCATTGTGGCCTATAATGGATGGCTAGGGTTAAAAATAGTCAAACCATGATTAAACATCAAAAACCACCATTGTAATCATAACAATAGTCAAATCATTGTCAACTATAGACAAACCATAGTCAAACCATATTCAAACCATGATAATTGATAGTTAATCATATTCAATTGTGGTTGAATATAGTCAAATCATGGTCAAACTATTGCCAATCGTAGCCAAACCATATTTAACCATAGTGAAACCATGTTCGACCATAGTGAAACGATGTTTGACTATGTTTTCTAGTGAACACTCTTCAAGTTCACTCAAACATAATCACTTATTATTATTATTTATTAATATTAATATTCAAACATAGTCAACAACATTAGTTAAACATAGTCAAATAAAGTCATAATTAATGTTTAAATAATTGACGATGATAAAACTTGGTCAACCTTATGTTTACCATATTTAACAATAGTCAACATTGTTCACTCATAATCATTCTTGGTTAATGTAACTTAACCATATTCAATTATAGTTAACCATGGCTGACCAAAGTCAAACATTGTCAACCTTAGTCAACTAAGGTCATCCATAGTGAAACCATGTTCGACCATAGTGAAACGATGTTTGACTATGTTTGTTATGGAACACTATTCAAGTTCACTCAAACATAATCACTTATTATTATTATTTATTAATATTAATAGTCAAACATAGTCAACAACATTAGTTAAACATAGTCAAACAAATTCGTAGATAATGTTTAAATAATTGACCATGATCAAACTTGGTCAACCTTATGTTTACCATATTTAGCAATAGTCAACATTTTTCACTCATAATTGTTCTTGGTCAATGTAACTTATCCATATTCAATTATAGTCAACCATGGCTAACCAAAGTCAAACATTGTCAACCTTAGTCAACTAAGGTCATCCTTGGTCAGTCATAATCAAGTTTTGGCTTTTTAATAATAACAATATTATTATTAATAAAATTTCTTAATAATAATAATGGTCAACTATAGTCAATGAATGAACGTCACAATAGAGGTTGTCAACTAACACAATCACATTTACTAATATGGTTGATATATATTTTTCCACCTTCTATACACTTCAATCACTTATGAAAATAAAGTCAATCCACTTATATTAATCACATTAATACATATGGTTGTGATAATTTACATATATGACATATCAATAACTCAATTGGATAATTTTTAACTATTGAGACAAAAAAAATCATAAATTCGGTTTGGGACCAAAAAAAACCCATAAATTCGATTCAGTACGATGCATAATTCAAAATATTCAAATTTATACGGTCCAACAAGCTAAAGTTGGAGTGTGTTGCCTTTGACATTCTTCACTGTTACACTATCAATTGTCCATCTGCCCTCAAATCCTCAACCTACTATGCATTGTCAATCAAACCCTCAACCTAGTGTGCATCATGCCTCAACCCTCAACCTGAACATAGAAAATGGCAAGCTAATTCGCAATCACTAGTGAACAGGGGTATAGAATTTTCCATAAATTATAGAAAACAAAACTAGCAATTGCACCATATGTTGCAAAGGAAACGTCGTAAGGCTGTAGCATAGTAAAGAATAACATAAATGAAAAAGTTACAAATTTATGTAATTTTGGTTTTTTATTGGCATTTTTCTAAGAAAAAAATCAAAAATCATTTATTTTCCCATCTAACAAAGAGTAACAATCAAATATGCTAGTGAGAAAAATGATAAAAACTTTTAAATGTAAGAATTCTCTTCCTTGGTGATAGTACATTTTGGTTTTCAAAGAAACTTATTTTCATGATATTTTAAATAACAGATTCCTCTCCAACAACAAATCCTTTAGAAATATGAAACACCCATTTTATTCAACTGATTGAAATAAGCATATGTCTTTTGTCTAGTGCTTCATGATTTATTGAAATTAAAGGAGCAAGTAAAGAGATTGCTAGATAAAAAAGAGCAAAGTGACTAAATGTAAATCTCTTCATGTCTTCTCATTTGGACCTTATTCAACTTATGAGGTAGAAGTCTTTCTCATCTCGTTTGGTTTCTCCAACATCTACAGAAACAAACTATGATCTATACGAAAGTTCATGTTCAAGCCCAACTGCAGTGCTAGAGACTTCTTCATCGTCCTCTGTTTGCCTTTGGAAGCCTTTATGACTCTCTGAATTGATTGATGACTCCACACTTTGCTCATTCTATGAACCGTTGATTTTCAATGTCATCATTAGTATTATTGTTATGATCATCATAATCATCATGAATATTATTGCAATAACATTGAAACTCTAAATAAAAATAATATATATTTTTTTATGATTAAAATTAGCCACATATTTATGTAATTAGAGTAATAATATTTAAAATTTAATGTAAAATAACATAATGTCTAGTATATACTATGTTAAATCTCAATTTCAAAATATTTTTTACACTCCTTCTTAATGATATTTATCAACACTATGAGTAAAGATAATACATTTTTATATGTATAATTAATTTAAAAAAAAAAATTATTATTTATATTTATATAAAAAAAATTTAATTAATAATATGTAGAATTATTCAAAAAAAACACTTCAATATTTCAAAGGATTATATTTTTTTTTCTAAATAAGACTAATTTCTATTAATATAACATAAAAAATACAAGAAGGCTTGGGCCTCTGTAGTCCTAGCCTATTCCGAAAGCATAGTTCTCAAAAACAACAAAATTGGGACTGCCCACGAAGGGGAAACTAGTCCAGTAAGTAGTTTTATCGCTGCCTACATAGAGGAAACCAGTGTTACACATGGAAAAATGATAATTGTTTGTAGACCTCAAACAAAAATTGAAACCAAAAACCAAATAAACAGGCCCAAAAACCTTGGAACCAAAAACTAGAATCCAGAAAGAACCTGAATGCTTAGGTGTCATTTGGAGAGGGAGGTGTCTCTTCCATAATTAGACACCTGTACTCATTGGTGTCGTCTTCTAGCTTGTCGTGGGTGGCATCCTCTACGTTCCGAGACTCCTTAGTGTCACGGGATTTGCCAGGAGCATCTTTACCGCTCTTCCAATCTTCACTGTTGTTGTTAGAGCCTTTGCTGCGGCTGCTGGAAGCAGGGCCACTCTTCTCAGCTGCAGAAGGAGCACTTTGGTTGGAGAAATTTCTACAATTTTCTGGGACAAAGGCCAGCCACGCTAGTAGGTTCCTCTTTGAAGGAAAAGGTGATAGTTGCAGTGATGCGCGGGCGGTCCAAGGTGCATAGAAAGTGAAATTGAGCAGAATGGGTGGGTCGCGGAGAGGCAGTCGTTTCCAGTTGAGGCAGTGGCAGGGTTATGGTCGTGGCAGGAGGATGCAAAGTAGGAGAGCAGGACCTGCCCAAAGTTCCAGCACGACCACACTCACTTCGAGTGGCTGGATAGCATCCATGAGAATGCTCCAGAGAAGAGGGAGTAGTATCAGAGTGGGACGAGGGAGAGGAGTGAGCAACCCGACCTCTGCTGCTACCGCGTCGACAATGCATGTGATGACGAAGACGTGGCATGGTGGAGTAGTGGGGAGGGTGATAACTCTGAGCCGAAGAAGTAGCAGGATGAGGTACCCAAGGATTCGAGGGCACTGAAGCAGGGGGAAGTCTATCTGCAGGGGTGAAATTCAGATGGAAAATAAGACTTTGCGTGAAATGCAGGCTAGGAATCACCTCAATGCAGCAGAGGAGACTACAGTGTTGCCTTGTAGGCGTTCAGGATCTTGGCTCCGAGACTCCAGGGGGGCAATTACAGCTCAGCGGTAGAGGCGAAGGAGGAAGACGACCAAGTGAAGGAGGAAGACAACCAGGCGAAGAAGGAAGACAACCAGGCACATTCATTTTGAAGGGTTGGCGATGGCATCAGTAAATGTACTGAATTAAGTTGCGAATGTGGGAGCGGTTGGAGCTATTTAATGCCCTCCACTGAGACTTGTGGGTGGCCATGTGGCTATGCCACTTGCCAACCCAAGAGCCTGCCAACTGATCACCCTTGTTAATCACCCGCATCCGGGATTCAAAGGAATATATTAATAATAACAGTTATGTTATATGTTTTTAAATCCAATTTCAATGAATTTAATTGATACAAATTAATGTATTGGAAAGCAAAATGATAGTTTAAAGTTTGAAAGGATTATATTTACATAAAACATATAGTATACTTAAAAATGGGGATATTTTCTTTATATGTTTAAAGTTTTAAATTTTTAATTAAATCTAATTTTATTTTATTTTATTTTTATTTTAATTAATTTTATTGGAAAAATAAAAATTTAATATTGTAAAATTATTAGAAAAAAAAAGAAAGGAAAAACACCTTAATATTTCAAAGGATTATATTAATATTAACAATTATGTTGTTTTTGTTTTCTTTTAATTTGAATTAATATATTGGAAAAGGAAAAAGCGAGTTTAAAGTTTGAAGGGATTTCAGAAATAATAAAAGTTAAATTTCTAGAAGACAAAAGTTAAAAGACTAAGGTTAAAGTTAAAGTTTTACAACATTATAAGGTTGTAGTTTTTTCATAACTTAAAAGACTAAGGTTAAAGTTAAAGTTAAATCAATATTCAAAAGTAAATTCTACTTAAAATTTATTAAGACAAAAGGCTAAAAAACAAACAAACAACCAAAAAACTAAAAATTAGAAAAATAACACTTAATTTTATCAATCTCCCTCTATTCCTATATCAGTATGTTCTCAAATGCCTCAATCTACTGTAAAAATAATAAAATCTACATCTAAATACTCACAAAAGAGAAATAAAATTTCATTCAAAATTGTGTGACAGGTCTCTTAAATCGAGTGGTTAAGCTGAACTAAAAAAATTGATATCTACATCTAAATACTAACAAAAGAGAAATAAAATTTCATTCAAACTTGTGTGACGACTCTCTTAAACCCAGTGGTTAACCTGAAATCCAGTGGTTAAGGGGTCAAAACAAAACAAGAAAGCTGATTGGGCACACGAATACCAGGAATTTTTACACCGATTCACTCAATTGCGTCAATATGAAAGAAACTAATAACATGTGTAAAAGGAAAGAAGGCTCAAGCCTGTAAACAACGATGAACCTTTGTTGCCAAAGAAACTAATAACGTATGTAAAAGGAAAAAAAGGCTAAAGCTAGTAAATGAGGATGATCCTTGCCTTTCCAGCTCTTGTACATTAATATTTGGGAGTATGGAGTAGATAAAAATGGTGGAAGGCCCAATATAACCATCCTCCAGTAGGGCACATGAGATGAGTATATGGAGAGGTCCAACTATTGGCCAAGAGAAATAGTTATACAGCACACAACTAAACGGAAAGTATTGTTTCAAAAACGAAATTGGGTGAGAACTTGCCCTGCAGTAAAGATCATTGATTTATTTGAACCGTTCATTTCCCACAAATATATTTAGTGAATTCTACTTTGAAATTTATGAGACAAAAAACTAAAAATGAAAAACAACACTTGGTTGTATCAATCTCTCTATTCCTATGTCAATATGTTCTGATATACCTCAAATCTACCCTAAAAAATGAATATCTACATGTAAATATTTACAAAAGAGAAATAAAATTTCAATCAAACTGAGTACAAGAAATTTTCACACCGATGAATCAAAATAATAGACGAATAAATATTAAAAACTGGTCAACAACAGAATATTACAATTCTTTCCAGAGTTTCTACGGCATAATCTTAATCCAATAGTTCTAAATTGATAAAACTAACGTTTTGAACTATTCATCCTGAACTGCAAAGAAGAAAGTTGATTAGGCAGACAAGTAACATAATTTTTCACACAAATTCACTCAATTAAGTCAATATGAAAGAAACTAATAATGTTTTTAAAAGGAAAGAAGGCTCAAGCCAGTAAACGGCGATGAACCTTCACTGCCTCTCCAGCTCTTGTACATTTATCTTTGGGAGTATGGAGCAGATAGAAATGGTGGAAGGCCCAATATAAGAATCCTCCAGTAGGGCACATGAGATAGGACATGGAGAGGTCCACATATTAGTTGGCCAAGATAAATAGTTATAGCACAGCCAAAAGGAAAGTATTGATTCAAAAATGAAATTGGGTGGATGCATAAAGGTTGCTGGTTTATTTGAACAGTTCATTTCCACAAAATATATTTCATGTTCAACACTTAAAATGAATGCAAGAGAAAGGTTTTCATGAAGAAACCATCAATAAATAGTTAAGATATCAAGAAACAGTTTAATAAGACACAACTCTAATTAATAGTTTTTTTTTAACTACTAATTATTAATCTTATGGCCTAAAAATCTTCAATCGTCTAACATTTTATCCAATGGTGCAAACCAGTGTGGCAGCTAGGAGAGTTGTTTTCAAATAAAAACATCTTCTGGCATAATCGAGTTTAATCCCTATGTTGGAAAATTTAAACGATCATAGACACAAACATGAATTGGTTTCAATTAGTTTAACATAAATAATTGTGAATCGTTGTTAACCATATGTACAAGGAATATGTACAAGGAATATGAATAGGAATAGGGGAGAAAATAATATAATCAAGTATCATGTGAGATGATTGGAGGCAGGTCAACATTTTTCTAGAAAATGTCATCAAAATGTCAAAATTATTTGTTTGGAATTCTGCAACAATAAGTTCTAATAATAAAATTTCAGAAATTAACAAAATTTAAAATTTCGAAATTATTACTTCGTTTTCCATAGGAAAATTTCAGAAATTAACAAAATTTTGAATCTATCACTTCTAGACACTCTTCAAAAATAATGTCAGAAATTAACAAAATTTTGAATCTATCATTTCCAGACACTCTTCAAGAATATTTAAAGCTAAATAAAAATAAATATGGATATAAAATTGTTATTTAAAGCTAAATAACAATAAATATAGATATAAAATTGTGTCCCTTGTTTGTGCAAGAAACAATGCTGGGTGAAAAATGAGTTAATTGCAGGATCAAATTGTTTTTATATTTTTTCTTAAATTAAAAAGGAAGGTTATTTTCTATATGAAGGTGTATTATAAAATTGGTAATTATGGTATAGAAACAACTAAAAAACCATAATTCTTAAAATTAAAAAAAAATTAAAAACAATAATTTCTATATTAAAATAATTATAAAATGGTAAATTGCAATATAAAAAGACAACTCTTATTTTAAAAAAATTTGTAAAATAATAAATTAGTTTCAAATTAGTAATTTCTATATAGAAATATAAAAAAATCATATAACTTCTATATTAAAAAAAAACCATAAAATGTAATTTTTATATAGAAAAATAAAAAATCAAAATTTTTATATTCGAAAAATTCATAAAATGGTAAACTTCAATTTCAAATGAATAATTCTTCTAAAAAAATATATAAAAATGATAAATTCAATATAAGAAAAAATGTATAAAATGACAATTCTTAGTTGCAATTCCATAACTATAATACAAAAGAATAGAAAAAGAGTAACTTGTATATTACAAATAATTATAAAAGGAATAGTCTATGATACGATTTTTTTGATGGCAATGTGACACTACTCTGCATGTTCATACATGCATAAGATTGATATTTTGACCACTACGTAGTTTATGCATATTAATCCCATAATGTTTTTCTGGTTTCTGACAATGCTCTGACGGCCTCACCTTGTGTCTATTTCTGTCTACCCTCTATCCTACTTATCCCGTCCCATTTAATTCTAATGCCAACCACTGTAAACGAAATAAAACACTGTGCCCATCAACTTTGCTTGTTTGTACAAGCGATAAATTTAAATAAATTTGAACCTACAGTTTACCGCTCAAAAATTCAAAATTCAAAATTTGTAGTGGGCCGTTTGAATTTTGCTATGTCGTTGCGACCATTTGAATTTTTCTGCTAATTCCTCGGTCAAAGCGAGTGGTATGTGAAGGTATTTCTTCTTGAAACTCAACCCAATCGCAACAAGAGCATGAAAATGCCCTTTTTCCTTTTGCCAACTATTTCCATGGAAATTTCTTCATCTTGGGTTGTCCGGTGAATTGTTGTTGTGCTAGAATGGCCAATGTGGAAGGTGCAATTGTCATTTATGTTAATTACTGGCTTGTTACCAAACATAGCCTCCCACTACCTGATAATGATTATGCACTGTCAAATGATTTTGAGAAAATATTCCAGTGGAATCACAATGGAAATCTTAAGGTCGAAATTCATTAGAATGGAGAATCTAGATTATATGAAGAATGTGTTAATGGAATGGTTTGATGAAGTTGTAGCTTATGTTAATTGAAGATATAACGTAGAGATAAAAAAAATATATATGAAGGGAACACCCAAAATTGGGAATAGGAAATTTTGTTGGAGAAATAAATAACTACAATCCTGGAATATTTCAGAAGAGCGAACAAGACTGAATTAAACAAGAATAGTTTCTAGTTGATACAAATCCATTTTACACATGAAATAGGTGGTTTCCATGGGCGACGATGGTGGTGATATAAAGGCAGTGCTTTGGTTTCTATTTGGTTTATGGATTAGTTCATAAGTTCAAATAAATTCACACATTTGTAGTAGCCAAGGTCGGGGTCACGGGCGGTTCCCTTAGCATATAAGCTACATGAGATTCACCCAGTCGGCAGGAAAAAACCACAATCATCCAAGACAACATTCAAGAAGTTTCCAGATATCCCATGCGTACTCATCGTAGTGTCCATTGTCCTTATCGAGATTGATTCTCTCAGGGCTCATATAGGCGTACATCCTGACGTAGGGATTGCAGGTATCTAGTGTCTTCAACAGAATCCCACTCCACTAAAGTATGAAATTTTCATCTGGTTGTTGCTTTTGAGCAAAATATTTTAAGGCTTGATGTCTCTATCCTCGATCTTGTGAGAGTGGAGATATTTGAGGCTGTAGAGCACTTCCCTGGTTGTCGTCGCAACGTAGGGCTCCGACATCAAGCCGCACTTGTCAAGCGAGCCTCGGTCCATGCATTCTAGTAGGAACTAGATCTCCCCACCCCTTTCGTACACGGTGTGGAACTTGAAAACATATAGGGAGTCTATCGTCTGTAGGGTGTGCATCTCATAGACATCTGCAACTGATTTGATAGGTCGTGGTTGTCATGGATGACCTTGAGGGCATAGATGGATTGTTTTCTCTTGTGGCGAAACTTGCATTCTTTACCTCCATTGCCGAAACCTAGAATTTCTAGTTTTTCAAGCTCAGACGGGTCGATCTGGTTTGAATTTTGTGTGGCTTGGGGCATCTGAGGTGGCCACGGCAAAGCATTAGGGGAATTTTAAGGTATAAAATGGACATCCTAAGAAAACGTAAAATCCAAATAAACTTTATAAGAACCAATAGGATTCAAGATGATGATGTATGGGGGACGATTCACCATTTTTTAAGTAAAATGGTAAAAAGATTAAAAAATAATAAAATAATAAAACTACTTTTTCAACACATATTTTCAACTTATCTCCCAAAGTGTTTACTCAAATTTCGAGCAGAAGTACTCGTTGGATGCAAAATTTAATTCCTCATCCAAGGAGTACCCATGTTGCATACTTTCGATGGACCCTGCTATGGAAAAAATGAGAAATACATGAAAAAAATGATAGTAATCACGTTTTTCATGTGTTTCTCATTTTTCATGTAGCAAGGTCCATCAAAAGTATGCAACATGGGTACTCCTTGGATGAGGAATTAAATTTTGCATCCAATGAGTACTCCCGCTTAAAATTTGAGTAAAAAATTTGTGAGATAATTTGAAAATACGAGTTGAAAAATTAGTTTTTTTTTCTCTCTAAAATTTGATGATGTCATCAAATCTTATTTTATTATTTCCACTATTATTTTATAATTTCCTTAGGAGGTCCATTTTAGACCTCAAAATTCCCCTAATGGAAGTAGCATGACGTTGGCAACAAAGGTTTCTTCAAGCGATGAGATGAGGAGCATCATCCCCGGCTTCCTAGAGGCCCTCATTATCTCTCTTCCCTTTGGGTTTTTATTCTCTGACATGGTGGATCGTTTTAATTTTAATATTAACACAAATAATTAGTAACATGATGCAATGGATCCTAAGGTTGACTTTCTTCACGAAGCATGCAGAAATGTAACGCATTATAGCAAATATTAGCCTGACATAACGTGGCATGACTACACATAAATTTATGCTTGATGGAATAACGTTGTCCAATTTTGAAATATATTTTAGCAAATATAGTCAAGTTGTTGCTGGTGAATTTTGATAGGTAGCAGTTGCTTATCAGTTATTGAAATGACATAAGAACCATGGAAATGATCGTTTTATAAGTGATGGGTATCGATTGCTTAATGTTTGAGAAAATCGTTAATTGTAAAATGGCATAAAAACCGTGAGAAATGATCATTTTATAAAAATATAAATCACAGAAAATGATTTTTTTATAAGAATAATGAAGAAATGAAAATATGTCAAATTATTATTATTATTATTATTATTATTAATTATAAAATAAAAATTTTTATTATAAAAATATTAATCCCCAAAAGTTTAATAGAAAAATTAATATCAATTTAATTAAACTTTTAGATTTTAATTATAAAATTTAAATTTTGATTAAAAAAATATCAATGCCCAAAAGTTGAATAAAACAATGCATATCCATTTAATAAATCTTTTGGAATTGATTACATAATTTTTTTTCACTTAGCAAGTCATAATTAGCCTTATTGTTGAAAAAAAAATCTCTTTTTGATTGATTTACATATTTTTCCTTCATAAGTTTAAAATTTTTTCCTTAATGATTTTATATTAACTTTAATGTTGAAAATATAAATTTGCTCACTTTTGAAAAATTATTGTTAAAATTACTATTAAAAGATTACTGTTAATATTACAACTCAATCAAATAACCTTTTGTAAAACCGTTTTTATCCTTCACAGAGTAAATCACACCCACAATCTCTATTCTAGAAAATTTAAATTGTTTTCTATCGGTAAATAAAAATACTCCATATTTATATCATTAAATTTAAAATTAACTCTTCAAATTAAATTTGATCACCAAATTTTACTTATTAAACCTAAATTCACTCGGCACAAAACCAAAGTATTACTAAACAATTGTGAAATATGATCAAAGCCCTAGTTTTAAATGATCACTAAGGCATTCACAACAGCATGGAAAATCATTATACGAGTCTTGACTATCTTAGAAATCATGAATGGAAGTATGAGGTTTATAGGATGGTTATTTTGATGTATTAACAAGGCTACAAGTAGCGACTACCTGCTGCTTAGTTTAAATATAGTAATGTTGCAATGTAATGTTGGAAAATGTCTATGGATAACTATTACGACTATTACATGTTGCTTAATGTAATCATAGAGATGTTACAATTTGAGTTTGATGATGTTTATGAAGATTTGTTTTGTAATAAAGTATTTGCAATTTGAGTTTGAGCATGTCTATGAGGATTTGCTAAATGTTGCCATTTGAATTAAAGGATGTCTATGAGGATTTTCTTTGTAATAAAGTTTTTGCTTAGTTTAGTTTAAATATAGCTAAATTAAAGTAAAAAATAAGAATTTATGCGCTATATAGTAGTAGTTTAAATCTATCTAAATTATAGTAAAACAACTTTTGTGTTGATGATGGTAACCAATTGATAATTACTAGGATGACCCATGAGGATATGCATTTGATGTGTAGATTAGATCTGCCACATATGCTTAGCTTGTTTTTGGCATCAATATAAGTATGACAGAGTAGCTACTACCTGTTGCTTAATGCAAATATTGAAACGTTGCAATTTGAGTTTCAACATGTTTATGAGGATTTGCTTTCTAATAAAGTTGCTGCTTAGTTTAGTTTAAAGTGTTAAGGTTTACAATCTAATCAATTTAGGTTTTTTAGTAAATGGTAAATTTAGGTATTTTTCTTGTGAGTCTAGGTAATCAGATACATACTTAGGCACAATTGAGGAATTGGAAACAAGTGCGTAATGTAGCAATTATCTGGAAAAGCTGGTTGACACAGTTGAACAATGAGCTAGGAACCTCGTCAAAGAAGTTTATAATGTATCAATTATCTAGAAAATTGTTGGCATCCTCGAGGAATGGGTTAGTAAGCTCATGAAACAAGTGGGATTTGCTTTGTAATAAAGTATAGTTAAATTAAATTAGAAATAATTGTTGCAATTTGAGTTTGAGCATGTCTATTAGTATTTTCTTTGTAATCAAGTTGCTGCTTAATTTAGTTTAAATATAATTAAATAAAAGTAAAAATTAAAAATTTATGCGCTATATAGTAGTAGTTTAAATCTATCTAAATTATAATAAAACAACTTTTGTGTTGATGATGGTAACCAATTGATAATTACTAGGACGACCCATGAGCATATGCATTTGATGTGTAGATTAGATCTGCTACATATGCCTAGCTTATTTTTGCCATCAATATGAGTATGACAGAGTAACTACTACCTGTTTCTTATCAATGATCGCCTTTTATAAATTAGTACTAATAATATTTTTATTTCTAACTTAGTACTAATAATATTTTTAGTACTATAATAAAAGGTGCAATTTATTTTATAACTTTTTTATTTTTAATTCAATTTTTAAGAAAAAATATTTATAATTTTTTTAATTTTCAATTTAATTTAAAAAATATTGTGTTGTATTGTGTCTACAAGTACAGTGTCTTTTTGATGATGGAGGCTCCGATGCCTACATCGCAATTGGAAGTAATTCATATAATCCACAACCTTTTGTAATGGCCCGATGCGATGAGTTCATCGCATGTTATTTCATATAAGAATGGGCCTCCACTTAAGCCAAGGTCCGCGGGTCCACAAGACCACGTGGCATTATCATATTGTATCGCAAGTTGAAATGTATCAGGAGCGTTTTCTTTGTGGCCCAATTGAACAATGAAAGGAACCGGACCCGATGCATATTATAGGCCGCAGCTAAAATTTGAACTCAGGTCTGATTAACAATCGACATCAGAGTTTTTTATTTGAACCATTTGTTATGCTATAAGTCCGGACCCAATCTATGTTATATGGTGCAGTTAATAGTTGATCGCGGGTTCACGTTTCAATCGGCATCGGAACTTTTTGTATTGGCTTCTTTGTAATATTATGTTTCGGACCCGATGTAGTTTTTCAAGCGGATTTAATCTCTTTTCAGGTCCAGCGGTATATGCGCAAATGAAATGTTTTAATGTTTTTATCACGTGACAAAAGGTTTTACAACATTTGGTTTGTTGTATTGTTTTAAATATATACAAAGCACATTTGTAATAGGCCCTACAAATTTTAGTTTAGTTTCATTTCATATAGTTTTTGTTTTATGTTTTAATATGCATGACATATATAAAGTAAGAAGCCTGAGAGGCTATTGTAATAGACTGTAATGTTTTTATTTTGAAAGCATACCAGAGTGCGAAAGACGGTATGTAATTTTTTTTTACTATTTAATTTTTTTAAAACAAAAAAAAGACGCAGTGTGTGTATTGTTTTTTTCATTATTTTGTAGGGAGTCTGACGGAAAAATACGGTCATGATCAAGCATGGTCAAATAAAAAAGGTGAAGAGCAGGGAAGATAAGACTAACTTTAGTCTTAGTACAGTGTTTAGACATAGAATTTGGTGCATTACTATTAACACTGAATATAAGAATCTGCAAAAAAAAAAATATGAACTTATAAGCTAAGGAAGCATAAACTTAGAAATGGCGATTTACTATTTCTGTTACCATAACAATATTGCCCAAATTGAGAGATGTTGTTCAAAGTTGATACATAAAAATATATGAAAAATTAATGTCATTACTTCGTTTGCAGAGGCGGCTACTTGTAGTACACATCGTATGGACAAATAATCTTAGTGCCTCTCCCTCTTTTACAGAGATGAATTAATGTTCCAGATGTCAATTACGATTTTTGAAAAACCAATAAACGACAAGAAAGAAGACTGGAAGTAGCCCAAGGATCATGTCTGCACAAATATTTTTTTCAGGAAATTTTTAAATAGATTTATAACATTTATATATATAATGTTAGATTGTAAACACGGGTTCTATTCATTGAACATATATGTATGAAATCTGAAAACATTTGTCAACGTCAAATGAAAAAGCTATTTTTCTTAAATATACATATATTAAGTCTGAAAGTATTTGTGAATAGGTAGAAGAAACACTATAAGTATAACTAGTGATTTTTGTTTGTAATTGTTCTATGAAAACATTCTTGTTCTGGCAAAATGTTGCAGACATACTGCACTTTGAGAAAGGCAGATTTGAGCAGTAAAATATTGTACAAAAATTTAGAAGAACTTTGCACTGATTTCTAGATTACTATGTGATTCTGTTGTAGCTAATGTTTGAAGAAGTGCTGGTGCTACAAAGAGAAGGGAAAAATTAGTACAAATCTTGCTATTTTGGATAACATAACTTAAATTGCATATATCTGATTTTTTGTTGAAAGATGAAGAGTAATTATAAGTATACCTAGCCTTGGTAGGGCTTCTGTTGCTGTCAATAGATTGGATCTCGTTGTCTTCATTGATTGTAAATGTACCATTGATTTTGAAATCGCATAGCATATACATTGTTGCTTGTTTCCTTTTAACATAGTCTTGAAAATACATATGCGCTAGATTGGGAAGTAACTGTTTCAAGAGGAATTTGCTTCGGATGCAACATTGCAAATTGGTGTTGTTGGACTTGATTATGCAATTAAGACACTGTGAATAGGAAAAGGACGAATTTTTATTGCACTTTAGGCAATCAACTGTATTCTCCTCTATCATTGTAGAGGCTGGTATTGGTGTATTGCATTCAACACAAACTGGTTCAAATGGCGTAGAGTAAATGCTTGCAATTGTCAATGTTCCTTTTATCTGTTCATAGAGGAGGACAGGTAGTATATGTCAAAATAGAAATAGATGAAGAAACAATTGCATATTGAGTAGTAGAGGTACTGTTTCATTTGTACTTACAGAGAATGTTGGAGGGTTCAATTTTCTGAGTTCTTCTGCTGCTTCTACATTCAATTTTGTGATGAATGTAGCTTGTGTTGTTCCAAGTGTTCTGTCCTTCAGTTCTTTCCTGTTTGCTATTTTTTTGAATAACATAATTGGAAGATGGCCTTTTTTCAATTCTTGCTCAATTTCATCATAGAGCGGTGAAAATTTTTCAAATAACTGCAACTGCAAAAGAACACAATTTTTTTTTTTTTTTTTTTGAAACTGAATTGAAATGTAGGATGGACCTAGCAATATAAAAACATTGCAAAGTAATTTATGTTACCGTTGCACTATTTTCATCGAAATTTCCATCTTTAATTTGCAATGTATATTGGAAACCAACTTTCCATGCAGCTGTGACAACTGCTGTAATCGTTCCAATTGGATATGTTTCTGTATTTGTTGTAAGTTGTTTTATTATTGTATCTGGAATGAATTTGTATTCTTTGCAAATTGTTGGTATGTTCTGTACAGTGCTTAGTTCATTTAGCAGCAAAATCCAATCACAATCACCACAGTCATAATTTGTTTTGGGAAGAACTTTAAAATTTGTAATAGATATTTTTTTTCGTGGTGATATTTTTTGGCCATGTTTTTCAATAAGCTCAGTTGGTATGGACAATGTGATTGTCATGATTCCTTTGGCATCTGTCAAATCTGTACGTAGTATTTGTCGTGCTTTGTGGACTTTATCAAGATATGTGCTATAGATAACCATAACATCTCCATTGAACATTCTTCCAATTTTGCGAATGTTTAGTTCTTCAATGGTAACTGGAACTAAATATGTTACTTTCGATATGTGTATTGATGATGTTGATGTGGAAAAAGAAACAATTAGAAGTAAAATATATTGGTGATAAATATGAATGCTATGCCAATGGTACGTATAAGAATTTGTTTCAAGTTTACTTACTTGTCTAATTCAGTTGCACTTGATATTTTTTGTTCTTTGTCTATTCTAGCTTGTTGTCTAGAACTGCGAGATGAAAAAGATGCAATGTCACTGAATGGTGCGCTTGAACACAACCACGAAGTGTTTGGTAAATTTTAATAACTAAGAATAAAAATAAAAGTATAAGCTTATTGTATATTGTACTGGAAACTGAATATTAGTTATTGAGAGAAATATTAATTGCATTTAAAAACTTGGATAATGGAATACTTATAAACTATACAATATTAAATTTAGAAAATTCTATTGGTGTAATAGAGATATATGCTGATCCGAGTTGCAAATATTAAAAACAATTTTGGCTGATAGAAAAAATGACTCAATTCCAGTACTATATAAACATGTAAATGCATCTAGTACAGATGTATGAAAGTTCAGGTACTATTGATTGGCATGAAAACATTTACATATGCATCAAAGACTAAGTAAGTTAGGCGTAATAAGAAAGTCTGGATGTGTTTCTTGATCAAGCTCACTTTCCAATGTTGTTACTTATTATGGGTAGTTGGCAGTTTACAGAATAAATATGTTGATCAAGATATATGTCATTTGAGTTTGTTGTACTACTCAATGAAAAATAACATAGAAACACCATAGGACAAAAGAAATTAAAAAAAAATGTATAGATAAAATTTCAAAGATAATAGGGATATTAAGAGAAATAATGATGAGATTGGACACATTTTTTTGAAATTGCACAATGTGGATTAAGATGCATATGGATTATGAAATAATTTAGTTTGATGTAACTGAAATGGAGTTATAATTTTGGAAGCAATTTAATTTGTATTTGATATTATCTTTATTGCAATTTAGAGGTTGACAAGAAGCAACATGGGAAATTGGAGGAGATCTTAGTAAAAAAGGGTTCAAATGTAAAGTGAACAGGAAGCTTGACAAGTTTCTAGAGAAGGGTGAGGAAAAGGAATTAAAGGTTGACAAGAAAAGAAGAACAAGAAGACTGGGATTCATAGAATTATGCATGTAACAGTTCTGATGGAAATAAGCAATTGGTGATGATTGTCAAGTTTAAGCATGGAACATTATTGAAATGATGAAAAGGGAAAAAAATCATGTTGTAGTGCTAAAATATTGTAGAGAATAAGATTCAATATTCTGTGGTGTTTATTTTTAGATAACTCCAAAGTGGTTATCTATAGTTTGCAATTTGCAATGGGGCGTGTCTCATTTGTACATGAAAATATTACAATGGGTTGGAAGACAAATTCAAGAATTAAAATGAATTCTGTGATGCTTGAGAAATAAATTATTGATGCATAGTATAATTCTATATGAAGAACAGTGCTATAGAAGTCAGCACTAGTAATATAAGAATAGGTCTTGCAATAGTTTTGTAGAAACAAATAAACAATTAAACATAGAGATATATCTATACATATGCATTGAAGGGTAAGTAAGTTTAGTGTAGTAAGCAAACATGGATGTGTTTATTTCTTTTTGTGACTTGTCTTTGCCTATTTGACTCATTGTAGAAAGCTATAGTAATCTGCAAGACATACAATTAGAGGTCAAAGTCATAGTAGTTAAGAGGCTATGATACTATTGACTAGAAAAAAGCATTAGACTACTTTCATTTGCACTGTGTTTGTGTTGCATTTTTGTCTTCAATGATGAGACAAATAGTATCATGGTCGCTCCAATATGTATCTAACCTGAAAGTCTTATAGCTACAAGTTATGTTTGACCATATGTGACCAATGATTGATAATTGTTGATTGTTATTTGTCTCTAAAAGAAAATGAAGGTTGTAATTGTGCATATACAATCTTAGTTTGTTTGTTTTGTTGTTTCTTTCAAGCATATTGATGTTGAAATCACCGACAATTGCCATTGTTTGATTTGAATGTATTTTGCATAATGCTTTTGAAAGAAGATCCAATGTATTGTTCAATGTTGCATATGGTGCAACATAGACATTCACAACTATAATATCCATGTCATGAAGAAGAAGATTTGCTAGTGTAGCTTCAATGTTTTTTTCTTCAAAATGAATATGATTCAAGATCTTTATATGCTTTTTAATACAAATTAGCAAACCATGTTTACTATAATTTGATATGCAATTGAATGTTTCAAGTCTTTTTAGAAGCATTGAATTATTCAAATGTGTTTCTTGTAAACATAGGATGTCAGATTGCATTAGATCATAGTCATTTAACAAATCATCAATATGTATTTGTAAACTACGAGTGTTTAGAGAACGAATTGAAATATATGATTTTGTTTCTAATAATGAATAGTTGTAGTCTAGTTGCCACTTTGCGTTTCTGTGTAAACGTTCCATTTCAGCAGAAATTTTGTGTTGAATTCGGAAGTTTTGTTTCTTAAGTGGACTAAGAAAATACAATGATTCTATGTTTCTCACATGAGAAAGAGCTATATATACTAACCCATTGCGTCGTATTCCTAAAGGATCAAATGCAATATTGTCTAGTGTCAAGACTTGTGATCTGTGTATTGTACGTGCACATGCTAGTTGGATTGGGAATTGTTTTCTTATTTTCAAGTTGCCTGTTTTTGCTAATACAGAAACTGGCTTTGTTGTGCGCAATATGGGAGTCCAATCACTAGAAATTTCTTTGCTATATAGAAAAGCAAATTTATGTGCTTGTTGACGGCCAACAC
Organism: Pinus albicaulis; assembly: GCA_034641835.2. NCBI lineage: Eukaryota > Viridiplantae > Streptophyta > Pinopsida > Pinales > Pinaceae > Pinus > Pinus albicaulis. The sequence continues at coordinate 1,107,758,495 of CM076579.1, forward strand.
GTTCATCATAGAATTTGATCCATATTAAATCAAAGTTGTCTAATTTTACATATGCTTTAATGATACCATCTGCACCGTTGACTAGACCGTCTTGTAAGTCATAGTTTCCTGCATATATTTCAACTAGCATGTTAAGTTTTAGGACAAATTGTGAAGGCAATGTTGCTATTTGTGCATGAGATGGTATGTGTCCATGGCTTTCTTCTTCGTAATCAATTGCATTAATTACGATTTCATCACCAGGAACAATAGACAACATTTTCTTGTTATTTAATGCTACATCTTTATTCCTAAAAAATAGATAGGGGAAAGTAGGATCATTAGGAGCATTTCGAATACAATGTCTATTTAGGTAATTCAAATCATCTTCTATTTGATTATTTAAACGCATCCTATTCAAAATGCTAATGAAATTTTCATTTGTTTGACGCATTGCAATGTGCAATTCATAGTACTTTACATGTTCTTTCCAAAATTCATATGTTATTGGTTGCTTTCTTATTGTAGTTTTTTCAAATATTAGTGAATCTTGTATAGGTTGTGCTTGGTACAAGTCACCACAAAATATGATATCAATGTTTCCAAAGTATTTTGTTTGATTGTGCTTAATGTTTCTTAGTCGATCATCAATTTGATATAGAAAGAAACTTCCAATTAGAGATACTTCATCAATGAGAACAACCCTTAATTATTCGTATAGTTGTGTTAAGTTGTCTAATACATCATTGCTAAGTGGAATAAAACTAGATTTGTTGAAAGGCATTAGAAATGAAGAATGAATTGTAACTCCACCTGCATTATATGCAGCTTTACCTGTGTATGCTAATATCAAACCTTTTGGTTTCAAAGGATCTATATTGTAATGTTCATTGCAGATGCACATGAGAATTTGGAATATTGCTTTTGTTGTGAATGTTTTTCCAATACTAGCTCCTCCAGTCAAAAATAAGTAGAATGGTTTGTCTATGTTCTTTCGTTTTTTCATTGCAATGTCTTTGAGTATTGCGTGTTGTTCTTTATTAAGCATTCTCCTAATCTTGTAGTATTCTCCATTGCTAAGCATAAATGGATGTTCTGTAAATTGAAAACCAATGTTAAGATGTCTTTTTTTCTCATTGCATTGGGGAAATTGTAAATCTTTAGCCAAGTCATACTTCTCAGTAACATCATCAGATATTCCAAGTTTTTTTATTGTATGATTAGAAGTTGCAGTGCTGCTATCAATTTTTTGAATTTCTTCTTCCAAATCACCCCATTTCTTGTTCATGTTATATGTGAACTTATTTTCATTGTTCTTTATTGTGTTCTTATGCAACATGTATGCACTCTTCCATGTAGAGGAGTCTTGCTTTAGTGCATTTTCATTGTTTTTGAATGGAAAATATAGCTAAAATTTTTCTCTGTAAATGTTTTCATAGTCAATGTGTTTTTTGTATTTAATGAATCGAATTACTTTTTATTTTTTTTCTTTTTGATATTGGTCTGCCATCTTTCCTATACTTTGATACAAATTTGGCTAAACATATATGCTTAATAGCATTAGGCCTATTGATATAGTAATCAATTGTAGAACTGCACATAACAACTTCAGAGTTGTCAAGAATTTGTTTTAGAAGAGTAGTTGGTTTAAGTATAAATGTGCGTTCGTCTATTGGTGCTGTGTTTATAAATTTGCATTCTCTTGAACTATGATTCAATGGTAGTGATAGAGCTATGTGGACTACTTGTTGAGCTGAAATTTTTTGAAGGTTAAGCAAAGCATTGCCTAGAGACTGTATCATTTGAATAACATCAATTTTTCTCTTTTCATGTTCTTTTTGTATCCTTTTGAATGCATTTGTCATAGATCTATCAACTTTGGTCATATATGAAGTGCAATATGAAGCTGCAGCATATGCATTTAGAACATATTGAGCATCTGTATTTTCATTCCATAGCTATGGCATATTGTATGCAAAGCTATTATTCCATATTTCTGATGGTTTTCGTTGCAAGAATACCATTGGTTGTGTTAATGTACTTTGTATTAATTCAATGTAATCAGTTTCTATTAACTGGAATTCATCTAAGAAATCTTCATGAATAGTTGATTTGTCATAGTGTTTTTGCTCTAAGGTGCTTTGCAAGGACACAACTTTTTCATTTATTGAGCCATGTACCGAAGTAATTGGTTCAAGAATCCTTGTTCTTTTCATTGGTGGCATTGGAAATTTGTATCTACACTGGGATGCTTTTCGTTTTTTACAACTTTTGGTCTGATGATGTTCATGTATCTTTGCGAGTTCTAGATCAAGGTGATTTGTGCTACAAGTTATATAGTTATCCAAGAAGTTTTCAATTTCTAATTTAGTATTAATTCCATATACTGGAGCATTTTATATCCATATGAGAGCATGTTCATGTGCACTACCTCTATTTTGGAACTCAGTTACAAAGTAGTAATCTAATATTTTGCCAAAGAATGTGCTATCTTGACAGATCAATTGCTTCAATGCATTTGTCTTATGTCTATAGTAACGTGTACATGTTACTGGGTCCTTCCTGACAAGATAATCAATGTTGCATTCCTCAATTGTTTCAATGTATTTCTCTTTATTTATATTTCTATGTAATTTAGTAAGAGTTTGTACTAGTGGTGTCCAAAGATGCTCTGAACTTGTAAATGTAACAAAGAAAGTTGGAGGACCTAATTGTCGTATCATTGCAAATATATGTTTTTGCATTTGTTGATGGTAATTAGGAGAAATTCTTATGTGTTTGAAATCTATGTATCCATTATGACTTTTTAGTAACTTTTCTAAGTTGGGCTTGTACTTAACATCTTTTTCTAACAACTTTCTTCCTTGTAATTTTCCTTTTCCTATTCGTACTGAGATGCATGACATGACCTTTTCAATGAGTATTCGTATTGTCTTGAAGAAAAAATTTGTGATGTGATAGGAAAAGTGACCGCTGCAATGCATTAGTTCCCATTTTACTATTTCTTGGTAACTAAATATTTGTAGTATATCATCATCACGTGGATTTCCAAATAATAGTGTTGGGAAACTCATTTCTTCTGCATGTTTTTCTTTGAATATCCCAAGTGGTCGTTGTCCCTTAGCTGGTGCTATTTCAATAAGCTTGTCTTGTAAATCATGAATTCGTTGTGAAGCTATGAATCCATGTACCAAGGTTTCAGTTGGCCTTTTAGTTTCTGAAATTCTATCAGTTTCACTTTTGCTATCAATGTTGTCATCATCGGATTTATTACCCTTATTCTCCAATTCAAGTATATGATTCCAATTGCTATTAATGGAAATGTTTTTAGTTTTATACAAATTTCGAGAACATAGTTCTTTAAGTGCTCTCATGACAATATGCACACAAACTTTTCCTGTTTGATATGCATTATTGTATTCTAGTCACCATTTTAATGCAATAGAAATTGTGATTGTATTGTTTATGGATTGTGGCAATGCTTTTTGGACAATGTCCATCTGGATAGGTACATTGATTATTGAACCAGTTAAGCCCATTTGTGATCGCTTCTTCCCACATTGTCTTATTTGTGCAAAGGGAATTCTCAATGCAACAAGTCTTTCCTCAAGCTCTGAAATTCTTGTTACAGTTTGCAATGGCTTGTTACGTCTTATTTTTTCAGGTGTTGCAAAGTGAGGCAACTTTTCATTCGCAAGTGTTGTTTTGCAAGATCCACAAGTGATATTTAAATGCAATGTCTTCTGTTTTCTAGATATGTTTATGTACATTTTTTCTAATTAAAGTCCAATTCTTGAGATGTTCTTTTGAAATTGCAATGTCTTACATATTGGACATTTGGTTTTTGGTGTGTCTTCGATTTGTCGTTTGTAAATTTCTATGGGTGTACTTTTTCATGATGAGAAATTTTTATCTACTATTTTATTTCTATTTTGTTCAATTTTATTCGGGTCATTTGTACATATCATTTGTTTCAATTTGCGCAAGTTTATTTTATTGTTGGTGTTTTCGTGCATTTGTACTATTCTATGTTGCAAATTGCACCGATTTGTATTTTGATTTGATAGTAATGGTTCATAATGAATGTGTGATGTACTTGTTTCAAATGATAATATGTTGTACGTTTGGTTGAAATTTATTTTTGATTGGTAGTAATTTACAATGGTTTTACTGGTAAATGACCATATTTGTATGTTTACATTAAATATGATCGATGTCCATTGGAAGAAAAATGATATTCCCTCAACTCCTCCTTTTTCATATGGAATTGCCATATTAATTAGGTATTGTTGCCAACCTACAACCATTGTTTGACTTTGTATAGTTTCATTTGTTAAGTGTTTTTCTATACAATTCAATGCATCGTTGCTCCTAGCCATTAGTGCATTGCAAAAATAATGGACAATGTAGATTCTGAAAGATTGTTCATCAAATTCAAGTGCTATTAAATGACAAATTGTAGTAAACATGCTATTAGCACATTTCGACATAGTTTTTTTTGCTATATGCAATCCATGAATTTGCATTTCATGAACAACAGATTCATAATGGTTTTCAAGATATTTTCAAATAGGTGACAAGGAATAATTTGGTACAAAGTTGCAACTACATAATATTTTGTATAATAGGGGTTCAAAATTTCCACTAATGGAATCTGTATCATGAAACAAAATGTTTAGTGGAATTGTATCTAGATCGTGGTTGAAGAACAAATACCTTGTTTTCATTATTAGTGACCAGACTCCAATTGGTATGTTCAACCACTTTGATAGCCACCATATGCAAAATGTGTCTCCCCATAGGCCTCTTTCATATTGGAAATTGCTATTAGATGCAGAAAAATGCATTCTATGAAGGTATGTGTCAACATTGTGAATTCCATGAAATTGATATAACATGACAAGATCTAGTTCATATTGGTATGATTATTTTGCCTCTATGTCATTTCGCTGTAGACAATTGAGAAAATGGTCTATTATTCCATTGCGCAGTTCAATAGATGAGTAACGAAAGTGCAGAAGCACTTCAAATGCATTGAACAAACAATCTCCAGGAGTATATGAAAATTGTTGTAGTCTAAAGAGACTATGGTTGATTAAAACGATATCAATATTAGTTTCTATGCGATGTTTTTTTTGCTGGATGGTAGTTTTCAATGTCTATGATTTTGACCATTTTTTTCTATGTATTTATTTTTCAGATTCGTATGGTGATTTGTTTACTAAGTACTATGTATCTTATATTTTTTTTCCTCCAAGATGAGAAGATCTTATATAATATTTTTTTCTTTATTGAATATATCTCTATGATAATGTTTACTAGCACAAAATACTAATTTTACTATTATATTGTATCTTTGATTTCAAAACAGTAAAATAAGAGAAGCAAAGTTGCAAGTAACTAGTTCCTCTTTTGCATCTCTCTGTATTTCAAAAGTATCACTGAAAAACAAAGAAGATGCAACGTTGATTATTGTCTCTAAAAACATGAATCTCACATACAAGCTATGTATTCTAGAAATAATTGACTTTTCTATACAGTATAAAGCATGAAATACAGATTCTATGTGTCTTGACTAGTAAAGCTAATCTTGCTAGTTGTAAGCAACATAGTTGTAATTACAAATATGTATGTATAGTTAGATATGCACTGTACAATAATAGCATCTTGAAGGCAACAATATGGTTCATACAAATAGCCGAACGTGATAATCAACTTAATTATTACAAAGCATTCATTCCTTATGCAAGTCCCAACTTTATTGCACCAAATCATGTACTTGCAAGTCAATGTAGCAAATATTGGACAAGATAGGTCAACATAATATGGAATAATTCTATCATTATATTTTGAAAATTTGGTGGTTACACCACTTTTTGTGATAAGACAAAATATTCTTTTCAATGACGAATAAATGTATTCTATGATGATTGGTGACAACCAGACATTGTTCTATGGACATTAGCAATGATGGTATATACGACAACGACATTTGGATCATCTGAAGTCGTATCTATATGACCTAGTACGACATCTAGATTTAAAGTATTGACTATTTGTTTTTTTCTTTGCTTTCCTTCGTGTTGATCTTTGACAACTGCTTATTATTTTTTGCATATTAACAAATGTACTGCATACAACAACAACATTTGCACCATTTGAAGCTACAGCTAAACCAATTCTTACAAGGTCTACATGCAAAGTATCCAACACTTGTTTTCTTCGTTGCTTTGTTTCTACAGTCTAATTTGATATTAGTTGTGTCTTCTTTTGCTATTAGTTGTTGTGGCGTCTTTGAAAGTTGCATGTCACTACATTCCATTGTTACAAATTCATATATTCCATTCAATGCAGCAAGTGGCACCTAACTTTGCTAAAACATCAAGAAAAAAACAACAAATTAACTATCCAAAGGTATCAATTGACTAAAGAATAAGAGCAATACTAGAAGTTGAGACATAGTAACTTGTGCACGATAATGTGAATAATAGATGACATAGAACAATATTGATTTATACTATATGAAATCTATAAGATCCTATAATAATAACTTAGGGCATGGGACTAAGACTACCACCACCATAGGTCCATAGCAATAAGACTAATGTGACTATTTGGGTAGCTACTCTAATTTGCTATAAATCTCTAGACTATAGTGTAACAATCACTATTCTCACTAAGCTATAACTACATAACCTATAAACTACCCTTGCCTTTACATCTGTTCTATTTGCTACTTCTGTTTTGACTGCTCCTAGTGTTGCTTTTAGTCAATCAATTAAACTAATGACTCTTGTTACGTGTCTTGTATTCTGGAAGCAATTGTTTAAAGATTAATTCTGACTGACTTTCAACTGAGGTGCTTTTATTTTCTTGCCTCCATAATATGCACAAGATGCAATAATTTTTTGGAGGATACCAATGACCACAAAATAGCTTGAACTTTAATTTATTTCATAGAGTTTTTTTTTTGGACTGTCTTAACTACCCTTGTCTTTGCATCTGTTCTATTAGCTACTTCTGTTTTCACTGTTCCATTTTTATCTCCAGTTTTTTGTGTTCCAACTGCTCTCTAAAATGGTGAACAATCAGCTGTGTCTTGCAGCAGTCACTATTTTGTAAAACCCTCTGTGAGAGGAAGACATTGTAATAGCAGTTTTTATTGTTAAGGAATAGAAGTATTTCTTTTCTCTCTCTCCTGTTGTCATCACATTGAATATTTGTTTCGACTTTGCACGCCTTTGGATGTTATTTAACGTCTAGCAACTTTGTCATTGGCAATCGTATGCAAAAACTAGGAAACGATGCAATAAAGTCAAGGTCGAAGTGCTTCTAGATATAAATGATAATAATCGTGCTAATATGTTGTTCTATGAACAAGAACATAGTTTTTGATCTGCTAACACCGAAGCTACAAATGAAGTGAAATTTGATTCAGAAAATGATGATGATAATAATCTACATTTTTTAATGAACGGATGCTTTAGTAAACAAATTTGTTAATATTGCAAATGGATAAGCTCTTCAAAGGAGGAGAACTCCCCCAAGATCGAAGATGATAATATGTCGAAGTTGCATAATCTCAAATGAAATCCTTTTTCATGAAACAAAGCTACAAATGAAGTGGAATTTGATTCAGAAAATGATGATGATAATAATCTACATTTTTTAATGAACGGAGGCTTTAGTAAACAAAGTCGTTCCAAGGGAAATGACTCTAAATTCTCCAAGGTTAATACAAATGGTATTCTCATGCTAGATACCTAACAAAATTATGTTTTCTATGTTTTCTCTATATCATATAATCTTGAGAAGTACTTTTAGGAACTTTGTAAATTTGTTAAAAAGAAACGAGATTTGTAGGACGTACCAACTTTATCAAATTCGAATGGAATTGAAATCATCAATGTTCCATCGGCTATCATTTAAAAACACAGTGCATAATATGTAAATTGCAGGTAGAATATCATCCACTTTGCACTCATAATCAAAGCAAGAAAGCGAATTTAATATGTGGAATTACGTGAAAGAGTAAGAGAAATTATGCTTAGCAAACCTTGCAACTAGAGGCGCACAGTTCCAGCCTAACTTGCGAAAGATTTATTGCACAATGTCGAGTCGCACGATAAATCTAGTTGTAGATGTGTTGAGCAGAATAAAAAGATTTCGACGGTCAAGAACAAAAAATCTAAAAAGCGGAAATAAGATTTACAAATCTTCAAGCAAACTAACAACTGCAAAGTAGAAACTGGTACAACTACCATAATTTTATGCTATTTAATTTTGAATTAATGGTTGTTGATATCAAGAGATCTACATGGGATGTTTGTGACATCGACTAGATCCTCCAACTCAGATCTGCACTTGCATAATAGATATGATAAATTACATATTCGATGCAGAAAACCTTATTGTTAATAATGATTCTATGTATAGTTAATAACATTGAAATTTAAGTTTTACTTTTTCATGATGGTTTTCGCAGTAGAATAGGTGGAGAGCTGTGAGCATTTGTACAATCAATAAATGACCGATGATAAATGTAGATTCGACATGGATTTAATTTAATGTAATCCTCGAAGCGAGAAGAGATAAATATGTAATTTGTGTTCTTTAATAAATTATTTAATGATGTGGATACAATGGTTCTTAAAAGTATTTTCAACCCAGTAGAAAATACATTAATAACTAATTTATAATTTAATGAAAACTAAACAACTCCACATACCAAAATTCAATAATTTGGAGCAGCGAGTCAAAACTATGTGGATGACATTGCAAATTGAAATATTTAAATGAATTGAAATATTTATTCTACCCTATTTAATTATCTGTAAAAATATTCAATGCCTACATAGTAACGTAACTAGAGGAATATATTGCTATTGAATAAGTTGTATGGGGTCTGATCCTTATTGCAATGCATGGGATCAGTCAACCAAATCGTTTCATGTAGGAGCATGTAGGTTTGATATGGATTTAATTTAATGTAATCCTCAAATCAGACAAAGATAAATCTGTAATTTATGTTTTTTAATAAATTATTTAATGACCTGGATCCTGTGGTTCTTAAAAGCGTTTTCAATCAAATTTGATAGGAAAGGCAAAAATATATTAATCACTACTTATAATTTAATGAAGGCTAAACAACATCCCCAGCCTAATTTCTTTTTTAAGCTTAATTTGTGTTTTAACAATGGTGTGAAACAAGTTAAATATTAATTACATTTAACCAATACCAATTACATAATAACAATATGAAATAAATTAGTAATTAAATTAAACTAAGTAGCAAGTACTAAAAATAAAATTGAATATTTCTTTAAAAAAATATATATATAGTATAGAAGATGTATAAATATTATGAAAATTAAATTTATAAGAACTTCATCATACCTAAATATTATACAAAAAATTATTGATAATAATAATTTAAGTGGAAACTTATTTTAAAAAATAATTTATTATATTTATTTATCATAATTCACTAAATTTACATTAATAAAAATTATATAAATTTAGAGTATTTTGCAATTGCAGTTCAATATTTAATAGTATAATATAATAAATAAACATAATAATATAAAATAATAAATAAACAAACTATTAGCACAAATAATTTAAAGAGAAGTGGCAAATTGAACAAAATAAATATCTACTATATATATATTTATTAAGTATTAAATTATAATTAACGTAAATAAAAACTTATTTTTTAACTATAATATACTTATAATTAGTTAATCTATGGTTGAACATTTTAAACGTGATAGATTGCAATTTTAAAGTGTTATCCATATGTTCTATTTGCAACTTCTAATCATACAAGTAATAAAATCTCCATGCATCGCAATTTTATTTATGATGTTCTTATTAGCATGTGGCTAATGTGTACTTAGTAATGCTATATATGACTGTGGGTCAGTCTAGAGAAGTTCAGCACTGATGTCAAGTACCTCGGGGGTCAGCTTCTTTCGTCAGTGTACAATATATAGTGAAAACATAACTTAATTTACTCGTCTCGACTTACGATAAAAGTCTTTATATAATTACCCATGGCGTTATAACCTTATCTTTATTACCTATGGTTTCAACCATACTACATTCAGAAAAAAGCACATTTGAAAGGTAAAGTTAATGTGGTAAGACTTGAACGTTGTTAATGTCATATTAATTGAAAAGTTTTATAACCTTCAATGGACAAGCTTCCATACAACACAAATAGAGTCAATTTCCCAGACTCAGATGAATTTCTATGCATAGGAAACGGAAAGAGAATTAGTTAAAATAGCAAGTTGAACAGAATTAATAGAGCCATAAAAATTGGCATGAAACACTTAATGAGATAAGATCCCGAGAAATATAAAAACCATTAAATTGATATAATTAGCCACAGTACAATCAATACTCATGGCTGAAATATCTCAGAGGTGTGGAGTTCGAAAATTGTCAAACTGCGAAGTTAATCTACATATATACGAAAATGGTATAGGTTAGTTGAAATATAACTAATTTAAGTAATAATCATCAACACATTAATGTTTATCATGAAATTGGTGAAAATTTGAATCTGAATTAGAAAAATAAGAATTATTCACTATAACTATTTAACATAATCCCAATTACTAAAATTATTTTTAAAAAATCACAATTTTAAGTATTATTATTTTTATTAGATTTATTTAACATTTCAACAAATTTTAATCCTAATAATTTTTTACAATTAATTTTTTTTAAATAATTTTTTAAAGTTTTTATAATTAAAATAAACAATAATACAAAAATGATAAAGTTTATTTAGAACATAAATTAATTTAAATTTTAAACATCTATAATTGCATTCTCTGTTATTGCTTGTATACACTATTGTTGTGTAATATTATATCATAGAATCTCAAATATTTATAGAAAAATGTTAAATAAATACATCGAGGCAATTTAAATTATTCAACTTTATTCAACTCATTTGTTTTCAACAATTTTCCAGGCCAACGACACATCTTGTACCGGGAATCAGTTTATTCACTCAGAATTTTCCATTCAACAGTGATGATATTACAAAAGCATAGTGGTATATCGCATGCTCACAAGGTAGTAAATGGTATTTTTATAATGTGTGTGATAAACCTCTGGAGAAGCCACGTAGCAATCGGAGATTGGTGAATCCTTGTAATAAATGTTAAAATTCACTTTTGATCTTTTGCGATGTGATGAATAAATATAAAGGAAAAATAACAATCACAATTCAAGTTTTCAATGGTGCGCAAGATAAATAGAATATGATTCATGCCGATTTTCTGATTGTGATGATCGCATCGCAATTTGTTTCAGTGAAAACGTTTTTTTCCAAATTACGATCGCATCGGAGATTTAAAATGAAGAGGACTGTTATAATCTATCTCCAAAAATGTGATTGCGATTGAGCACAATCCAATCGGAATTTTGCAATGAGAGGAATGCAATGTTTAATTTTTTTCTCGAGACGCAATTGTGATAAATCGCATCGCATTGTTATAAATAGAAAAGGTGCAATACTTAATATTATTCCAAAATGCGATTGCGATTGAGCGCGATCGCATCGGAACTTCTCAAAGCAATAAAAACTCTTTAAAAGAACTTTTCCAAATTTCCGATTGCGATTTACTATTCATTTTAACATATTTCTAAGTATAAATTGCATACATCGAATTAATACAAAAGTGCAATTGCGATTGAGCGCAATCGCATTGGAATTTTGCAATGAGACGAATGCAATGTTTAATATTTTTCCCGAGACGCGATTGTGATAGATCGCATCGCATTGTTATAAATAGAAAAATTGAAATACTTAATATTATTCCGAAGTGCGATTGCGATTGAGCGTGATCGCATTGGAACTTCTCAAAGCAATAACAACCCTTTAAAAGAACTTTTCCAAATCTCCGATTGCGATTTACTATTTATTTTAACATATTTCTAAGTATAAAATTTTTCTAATATGTTCAAAATATGTTAAAAGGTATTTTAACTCATCAGATGGGTGAGTTTTTAAAACTTGTAAACTTTGTGAATAAAATGTGATATGCATCTTTTTATTTATGGAAAATATATAAAAAGGGGACTTATTTTTAAATGGGATTTATTCTAAAAATTTTAAAAAGGGGAGGGTTGTTGTACAGTACAACAATTGGGGAAGAAAAAGTTATGTCTAAAAAAATGAAATGAATACTATATTTCAAGTAAGTACAAATTTCTAAAGATAATGAAATATTTTCTTAAGATAATTCAAACAGAATCTAACTCTGTAAAAGAATAAAAATCACTTATAATTTCTTTCAAATTCTTCAAGGATTAAAACATTTTTTGTGTTATCTCAAGCTTTGATTAGTTGATAATAATAAAGTAAGTGGATTTTCTCATGTTTAGCTTATGTAATATACTCTATTGTCATAGCTATTTCTTCTGCTGCAATAAAATGTTCATAGTCCCGACAGGGTTACCTTTTAACTGTTAACTATTTATACACCAAACCTGGTAATGATGAATTGATCGATGAAATGAATAATTACGTCAGGGTTGGCTACCTTTAGAGGAATTTCTTCTACCCATTTTGTGAAGTAATCTGTTGCTGTGAGAATGTACTTATGCTACTTGGAAGAATGAGGAGTTATCTCACCAATAATATAAAGTCCCCATTGCTCAAATGGTTCTTCAATGTTTATTGGTTGTAGAGGAAAAGCTGGCTTCCTCTGTCTTGCACTAGCAGTTTGGAAAATCTTGCACTTTCTCACATAATCATAAGAATCTTTAAAAAAGGTAGGCCAATAATATCCAGCATGGATGATTTTGTGGGCTATGGTATTGCCTCCAAAATGACCTCCTACTGGTCCATCGTGTAGTTCCTGCAAAACCTTCTTTGCCTCGGTCTTTTCAAGACATCTTAGTAAGATTGAATCATAATTTTTCCTGAATAACACATTATCAATGATTTCATATTTAGTAGCTTTTAATCTTAAAGCACATTTATTCTTATAGCTGACATCAGAAGGACCATACCCATTTTTCAAGTAAAATATCAGATCAGCATACTGAGATTCAGAATCTGTAACACTTATCTGACTTACTGAAATATCATTCTTTAGATCTTGATTTTCTGATATATTATCAGCTCCTGCTAATAATCTGCAAAAAACTTGTCCTCTAACAATCTTTGCTGGTTTAATGTCAATAACATATTCTTTCAAGGCTGTTACCCAATTAGCCTTTTTTTCTCCTACTTTTATTTGAATCAGTAATTGTCTTTGTATGAAGCATATTGTTTCCTTCAAGATGCTATTATGCTATAGTGCATATCTAACTGTACATACATATTCGTAATTATAACTATGTTATTTACAACTAGCAAGATTAGCTTTACCAATCAAGACACATACAATCTGTATTTCATGCTTTCTATTGTATACAAAAGTGAATTATTTCTAGAATACATAGCTTGTATGTGAGATTCATGTTTTTAGAGACAATAATAAACGTCTCATCTTCTTTGTTTTACAGTGATACTTTTGAAATACAGAGAGATGCAAAATAGGAACTAGTTACTTGCAACTTTGCTTCTCTTATTTTACTCTTTTGAAATCAAAGATACAATATAATAGTAAAATTAGTATTTTGTGCTAGTAAACATTATCATAGAGATATATTCAATAAACCAAAAACTATTATAGAAGCTCTTCTCATCTTTGAGGAAAAAAATCTAAGATACATAGTACTTAGTAAACAAATCACCATACGAATCTGAAGAATAAATACATGGAAAAAAATGGTTGAAATCATAGACATTGAAAACTACCATCCAACAAGAAAACATCGCATAGATACTAATATTGATATCACTATTCTTTGGAGATCCACGTGACGATGATATACTACAAATACTTCGTTACCAAGAAATAGTAAAGTGGGAACTAATGCATTGAAGTGGTCACTTTTCCTATCACATCACAAATTTGTTCTTCAAGACAATGCAAATACTCATTGAAAAGGTCATGTCATGCATCTCAATATGAATAAGAAAAGGAAAATTACAAGGAAGAAAGTTGTTGGAAAAAGATGTTAAGTACAAGCCCAACTTAGAAAAGTTACTAAAAAGTCACATTGGATACATAGATTTCAAACACATAAGAATTTCTCTTGATTACCATCAACAAATGCAGAAACATATATTTGCAATGATACGACAATTAGGTCCTCCAACATTCTTTGTTACATTTACAAGTGCAAAGCATCTTTGGACACCACTAGTAAAAACTCTTATTAAATTACATAGCAATAGAAATAAAGAGAAACACATTGAAACAATTGAGGAATGAAACATTGATTATCTTGCTAGAAAGGAACCAGTAACATGTACACGTTACTATAGACATAAGACAAAAGCTTTGAAGAAATTGATCTATCAACATAGCACATTTTTTGGCAAAATATTAGATTATTACTTTGTAACTGAGTTCCAAAATAGAGATAGTGCACATGAACATGGTCCTATATGGATAGAAAATGCTCTAGTATATGGAATTAATACTAACTTGGAAATTGAAAAATTCTTGGATAACTATATAACTTGTAGCACAAATCACCTTGATCCAGAACTCACAAAGATACATGAACACCAGCATACCAAAAGCTATAAAAAAAGAAAAGCATCACAATGTAGATACGAATTTCCAATGCTACCAATGAAAAGAACAAGGATTCTTGAACCAATTACTTCGGTACATGGTTCAATAAATGAAAAAGTTTTGTCCTTGCAAGGCAGCTTAGAGAAAAAACACTATGAAAAATTAACTAGCCATGAAGATTTCTTAGATGAATTCTAGTTAACAGAAACTGCTTACATCAAATTAATACAAAGTACATTAACACAACCAATGGTATTCTTGCAACGAAAACCATCAGAAATATGGAATAATAGCTTTGCATGCAATATGCCACACCTATGAAATGCAAATACAGATGCTCAATATGTTCTAGATTCATATGATGCAGTTTCATATTACACTTCATATATAACCAAACTTGATAGATCTATGAAAAATGCATTCAAAAGGATACAAAAAGAACATGAAAAGAGCAAAATTGTTGTTATTCAAATGATACGGTCTCTAGGCAATGCTTTGCTTAACCTTCAACAAATTTCATCTCAATAAGCAGTCCACATAGCTGTATCACTGCCATTGAGTCATAGTTCAAGAGAGTGAAACTTTATAAACACAACACCAATAGACAAATGCACATTTCTACTTAAACCAACTACTCTTCTGAAACAAATTCCTGTCAACTCGATAGATATAAATGTTTTTGTAATGGAAATACAAATAATGGTGATAAAATATATGCATTTTGCAATAACAAGTGAAAGTTTTTGGCCAATTAGATAACAGATAATTTAAATTAAAATAATTAAAATAAATGAACAATAATAAATATTATAGTGAACCATGGAAAAAATAAAAAAAAATTGAAAAGATATGTCTAATCAAGGTGAATTAATGTCACAATCAGGAAAAACCTAATGCGTAGTATCCTGCCAGCGGCAGGTACAATAAATGATCACTAAGGCATTGACAACAACATGGTATTTCATTATACGAGTCTTGACTATCTTATAAATCATTAATAGAAGTATGAGGTTTATAGGACAATTATTTTGACGTATTAATAGTAAGGTAACATGATGAGGTTTATAACACATGTTGTATTGATGTACGGTTAGATTATATAAGGTGGTATGATTAATAATTAATAATTTTATTTATTTATTTATATTTGTAATATATAATTAGTATTTAAGATGGATACATTATTAAAACATTATTTTAAAAATTATATATATATATAATTTTATTAATAATGAATTTGATATCGTTGAAAGTGGAGATGAAAATAAGGAATTAGAAAATTGGTGTATTTTTGTTTATTTTATTTAAATTATTGTGTTTGTTAATTTAAAGTTAAATCATTGCATCTAATTAACTTAAAAATTAGTGGATAATATGAATTATCACTTTTTTTTTGAATTTATAAGTATGTATAGGCATTTTTTATTACTTTAGGTATCTTTTGTTTTCTTTCCTCCTCCTTGACACAATGTTGAATTTCTCCAAGAAAAATCTTAGTGTCTAAGAGAGAGAGAATAGAGAGAGCTCCAAAACTGATGTGACCAAGCCTGTCCACTGATCCTCAGAAGCCTTTTTATCAATGAGGCCTCTATTTTCTCCATATTCTCCTCACATGCAACCTGTGACATTTCATCTTCATTTTCTCCTAATATATTGTATTTTCATAAATAAATGTGCCAAATAATGTCTCTTTCCTTTCCAAATCCTTTGCCATTGCATTTTCCAATTTCCTTTAGCCATAATAACTGAAATTAACACCCTCTAGGATTTTTTCCCAACATTCAGCTTGTAATAGGTGTACCTTAACCATGGTCTTATTTTTACTTTATTAAATTTTATTACAACAACTTTTAGCCCAAGTCTGTTACACTCGGGTAAGTCCTTGCATAAGCCTTAGTTGCAGCAAGAGACTGGTCTGTTGGTATTTTCTATGGAAGAGAGTAGAGCAGGCTCCTTTGGGACACATAGTTCATTTTTGGGTGTTGAAAGTAACTTTCAAATTTGTTTCTCTTGTCTTTTTGTACCTCATGTTGATGATGAAGGGAGGCGGATTGGCGACATAACCTAGAATACTAGGGTGATAATTTATTTTGTTAACAGTTAGGGTCTCTTGCTGTATCCTAACCCCATGCTTCATAAGCGTGGTCATGCGAGAATGGGAGTGTGGATTTTTTTCCAAGGGGCAGGTCATCATAGCGAATTTTAAAATTTAGGAGAAGAGGTCAACTCTCTGCAAGCATCATCTCTAGACAAGGTGGAGATTCCTACTCCCTTTGACGTATTGGAAGAAAAGCTTCAATGGATCTCCATGGTCCTGATGTAGCTTTTTCATAACCAACATGATGACAGAAACAAGGTGATCAAATTTTTAAATGGCCTCCATGTTTAGAAGTGTAGTAAGAAAGTCACAATTCGACTTTTCCTCGGTCAAATTGAGAAAATTTGAATTTCCACATCAAAAAAAAGTTTGGAGGTAGTTAACTGAGGTGACATGGCTCTTGTCACTCATTTAGCTCAATAAATTCAAGTTAGAGGGTTTGGAGGTCAGTTATGCATGTGTATTTGCTAATTTGTAGCAATCTAGTTCAGTTATTTCCAGTTACATTAAGTTAAAGTAGTTCTAACTATTGATAGAACTAGTTGGAGGTTAGTTGTCTAGTGGGACAACCTTATAACTAAGTGATCATCCAGTTAACTGATAAATCAACCAAAAATATCTCATTCATGCAAGGAATTTGAATTATTTAGATGTGGTGGCGATTCCAAGGAAGTGTAACATCTATTGTATACTAATTATGAGTGTAGAGGTCTTGCATGTAGTTAGAGATCCAAACTTGGAATTGTGTAATCAATTGGAGGAAAATTCCTAGAAAATAGAGGCATAATTCCTCAAGATTTGTGCAAGGAAATAGGGGCTAAAGATGAGGTAGAAACTGACTAAGTCTGGGTCAGAGCTTCTCATTGAGCAAAGAGAAAGGGTATTCACCTGCAGGTTGAGCTTGTATGGCTGCAAGAAATTGTAATAAATTATCTATTCATATGAATAATTCAAGTAAGCTTAATAGGATTTTACCAGTTTATTTCCCCTATATAAATCTGATTGATGCATGTTTGTGAATGTTTTTCTAAATTGTGAATTAATTTCCACAGAGCACTAGAGTGTAATTGTGTCTCTTGATTTAGATTAAATTTCTTAAGAAGTTGCAATTATATCACCATATTTATACATGGTATCAGAGGAGGATTCACATTAGAAAAATAATTTCAATTTTCTTTCCTAAGAAGGTTTGAGTTTACAACTTCAGTGTATCAGAATCTCTTTAGAATTGGGAGAATGAACTTCAACAAAGTGATATTAGAGTATGCCTTGGAGGGCAACTCGAATTTCATTACCTGGAAGGATTTCATGGAGGAAGTGCTTGATGGGAATGGATTGTTGGAATATGTCAAGACATACATTCAAAAACCATGATCAGTTGATGCTCAAATCCTAGCCCAATGGAAGAAATATGTAGCCAAGGTGAGGAGAATAATCATGGAGGGAGTGCGAGACCACATTGTCTCAAAACTCCATAGTAAAGAAACTCCTTTCGCAATGTGGAAGGAATTGACAGAGCTATTCGAGACTAGCAATGACCATAGAAAATTGGCCCTCAAATAAAATATTCTAAATATTAATATGTATAAGAATGATACTATTTCATAGTGTCTCACCAGATTTACACAGATTCAGGATGAACTTGGACGGGTTGGTGTGAATGTTGCAAAACATGACCTAGTGAGCTTAGATCTTCTTGGCCTTCCCAAAGGATGACATAACTACCAGGAATCAGTGAATAGGAGGGATAAATTACTGAAGTTAGAGTGCTTATGGTATGATTTTGTGCAAGAAGAGATTAGGAGAAATATCTTAGATAAAAGGTCATCCAAGGGAGAGGATGAAAAAAAAATTTCATTTTTTAGAAAGGGAAAGAAGGGAAAAGGGAAGAAATATCAAACAAAACTAGAATCTTTCCCAGAGGGAAAGAAGAAAGACTTTTCCAAAATAAAATGCTTCAATTTTCATGAATTCAGGCATTATGCTACAAAGTGTCCACAAAAAAATTATGGCAAGAAGAACTCAGGTGGAGCTGCTTTAGTTGAAGCTAGACATCACCTTGATCACATGCATGGAAAACACTCTGATGGGGAGTGTGTGGTACTCGGCCTTAGGTGCCTCGTTCCACATGACAAGATGTATAGAGTTCTTCAGTGACCTGAAGAAGAAAGATATATAGATACATATTGAGCGTGGGAATTATGGAAGATACAATGCTACCAGGATTGGTATAGTAATATTTAAGAGGGAATTGGGATCCCATTTTCATCTTAGAGATGTCATATTTGTGCCATGCCTAAAGAAGAACCTCATCTTTATAACAATTTTGGAAGATCGTGGCTATGATGTGATCTTCAGTAAATGGAAAGCCTTTCTGAGACACATAGCTACTCAGTAGATGAGGTAGATCAGGGTTCATGTGAAGAACTTGTATTAACTTGATGTGTAAGATTGTGATGCTTTAAGCAGCAAGGCAGAGAAAGTGCAGTCATGATGTCAATGACATTTGGCACATGACATTGGACCATTTTCATCATGGATCCTTAAATATTATGCAAAAAATAACCACTGGCCTCCATAAAGTATCAGTTAAGCAACAAAATGTCTGCAAGGGTTGTACCTTATGGAAGCCCTAAAACAACTTGGGTTGAGTACTAGTCCTGGAAGCCTTGGTTGGAAAAATGATCTGGAGCCCTTTGTGGGTTGAGTTACTAGTCTTGGATCCTTGGTTGGACAAATGCTCTGGAGCCCTAAAGAAATTGTGGGTTGAGTTACTAGTCCTCGAGTCCTGTTGAAAGAAATGATATGGTGCCATAAACAACTTGGGTAGACACTAATCATGTGATGGTTAATGATCTTTGACCATGAGGTGGAATTATTGGTTGAGGTTTGAGGTGGGTTGGCCTCTAGAAGCCCTAGTTTGGTTTTTCTGGTTTATTCCATGAGATCTCACATTCAAAAATCAAATATACACAAAGGGGATTGGCTGAAATAAATATTTAATTCAGCCCAGTCTATGGTCGAGTTTTATGTTGAAGTCATTAAATTGGTTGGGATTTTCATGTGTTGATAAGAGGTATTTTCTATTGTGATCTATGAGGAAATGTATTAATTATGGTAGTGATATTATGGCTGAGTTTCCATGGTTTATATGTTGGTTAGTTGTTGGTTTCTATGGTGGTTAGTTGTTGGTTATATGATGCATAATGTTTATGGGTATTGACATGTTTGATGAATATATGAATGTTTTATGGATGCATGTACTAAAGAATGTTATTGTAGCTATTATGAGAGGAAATTAGACCTTCATGGTGAATCTTAGATAATTTTCAGACCCCTATGTTCATATATGCATTCATCACCTATAGATTACATATATTCCATGTGTTTGATCAAATTTCTGTCATGGATAGGCATGGTTAGGTAAAGTTCTTGTCCAAGTTTTGTATGAAAGGATTTTTCCTTGTGTCATTCATTATTTTGGAAAGTAATTTATGAATTTCTGGGTAGTTGTCTAGAGACTAGCCAGAAAAAGAGGGTTGAATCTTGCAGTCGCTGGAATAGAACTAGGTGAAAGAGTCTACAATTGCATGGAGGGATTGTCATGGGAGCGACTAGGGGTTTATTTTAGTTAAAAATAAATTTAACTATGGGGTTGGGCACCTGGAGTGATTAGCTAGCCTATGGATGTCCCGTAGCTCTCGAGGAAGGTCAGTTTGGCTTTGGTTTGTCGATTCCACTTGCTTAACTGTACTTTGGTATTTGAATCATATCATAAGTAACTCTTCATCACATATTTACCCCGTTGGACTAGAGAACTTGGGTAATTATGGGTAGAGGATGGTTACAGAGACTCTAGAAGGTCCAAAACTAGAACTATAGTTGAGTATTGTAGGATTCAAACCTTACCCCTAGTTGGTTATCAGCCTATGTTAAATATCAAGGAGCTAAGAGGAGTAGGGGTTCCCTTCTACGCTATTATATTATGTTCCATAGTTGAGTAAAGAAATTGAGACTAGGAAGTTAGAAAGAAAAACAAGGGGGCTTAGGGTTTTATAACTTCCTTGCAAACCATAGGTCTATGATAATTCTATAGAGAGTACATTTTCTTTTCACCTTCAAGCTCGGTATTTTCAAAGTGTTTGTGTCTGTTATGGATGAAGTGTATTTCTTTTCCTCTATTTCTTTCATTCTAGCTATTCCATTCATTTAAACCTTAAAATGGTAATTAAAAAATTTGACGTCTAAATGAAATTACCATTCATATTAAATATTTTGTTATTTTATCAAATCTATTTTGCCGAACTATTCCAGTTGAATAGCCATGAAAATTTTTATATCAAGATTTAAGCAAGGTTACAGGAAAACAAAAATGATCTTGCACCCTAATGATGCTTCTTGATCTCAATCACCATAGAAAAAACCTCAAATGCAGAAAATATTGCATCTTTTGAACATTTTTCTTCACTTATGAGTGGTGTACTAGGGAACATTATGATGTTTCCAGTAACAATGACTAGTATTTGCATTTTAACGATGGTCAAGGAATTATAAGAAGGGCCCAAGGCATTTGACAGAGCTTCTTAAGCTCAAACATGATTGAAGAAGATAAGATTACCATTAATTTGTTTTTGGCATTAGTGATGGGCCTAGGGGTCTATAATATGGTTAAAAATAAAAAAAAGGAATTTACACAAGAAAAGAAACCTTGTAGGTCTTAATGCTATGAACAAGCCTTTTAAAAATGACACACCCTCTCTATGAGGTTTTTACCCCCAAGTGATATTTCTAATTTTATTGGGTAGTTTGACACAAATAAAAGGGGCCTAAAGAGCTTAACTATGTCTAGGAGACAAAAAAAAGTCCTAATACTAAATTCAAGAGAAGTTTTGTAAAGTAATGAAATTATGTAATAAAAATTTCTATACATACATATAAATTCAAAAAATGGTGGTAATGCATATTATCCTCTACTTGTTAAATGAATTAGATGCATATATTTTAGCTTTGGATTAAAAAACCCAATGATTTAAGTAACATAAACAAAAATACACCATTTTTTATAAGTCCCTATTCTCATCTCCATTTTCAACTATATCAAATTTATTATTAATAAAACTATATATATAATTTTTAAAATAATATTTTAATATTTGATTTATTTTAAATATTAATTATATATTAAAAATATAAATTAAAAATCACACAATTAAAAAATAGTAATTATTAATCATACCACCTTATATAATTTGGCCCTACATCAATACATCATGTATTATAAACTTCATCATGTTACCTTACTATTAATACATCAAAACAACCGTCAATTGTTTATTAATCATTTGGTTTTGTGCGGATGGCATTTAGGTTTGATAAGTAAAATTTGGTGATCAATTTTAATTTGAAGAATTAATTTTAAATTTAATGATATAAATATGGAGTAATTTTATTTATAGATATTAATTATTTTAAATTTTATATAATAGAGATTGAGGGTGTGATCTACTCTTTAAGGATAAAAATTGTTTTACAAAAGGTTATTTGATTGTGTTGTAATTTTAACAAAAATCTTTCAAAAGTGAGCAGATTTATATTTCAACATTAAAATATTTAAATCAATCAAAAAATATTTTTTCAACATTAAAGCTAATTCTGATTTGATAAGGGAAAAAATATGCAAATGAGTCCAAAATGTTTATTAAGTGGATATGCACCTTTTTATTAAACTTTTAGACATTGATATTTGTTAATCAAATTTTTGATTTGATAATTAAGAATCCAAAAATTTAATAAAAAAATTTGACATATTTCATTATTTTTATAGAAAATCATTTTTTATGATTTTTATTTTTATAAAACGATCATTTCCCATCGTTCTTATGCCATTTTACAATTAAATTTTTTCTCAAACAACAAGTGACCGATACCCATCACTTATAAAATGATCATTTCCATGGTTCTTACGTCATTTCAAGAACCAATAAGCAACCGATACCCATCAAAATTCACCAGCAACTACTTGACTAGCTTTGTTAAAATATATTCCGAAATTGGAGAACATTATTAGATCGAGCATAAATCTACATGTAGTCAGGGTAAATATTCACCACAGTGCATTACATTTCCTCATGCCTCATGGAATAAGTTAACCTTAGGATCCATTGCATCATGTTACTAATTAGTTCCCTTAATATAAAAAGAGAAATGATGGGGTAATGTCTTGTTTAGTTGTTTTAATTCGCTGGTACATGCCTATGCCTTCCTAATTGAAGCGTGGAATTGCCCAAAGGCAAACAGGAATCGCCTTCACCTACATCGTATTTTGAACAATTAGGAACTCCACCATGTCAGAGGATCAAAACCCACAGAGAAAAGAGAGACTAAGGGTTGACGCTCCCCATCCCACTAACTTGAAGAACCCTTTTTTGCCAACGTCATCACAGCAAGAAAAGCTCTCTTTTAGCACTGTAAGTTAGCACCACTTACGTTATGTGGTGTTAATGTGGTGTAAATGTTTATGTATTATATTAAAAATGGAGTATATCGCCATAAGTTAGCACCACTTGAGTTATGTGGTGTAAATGTTTATGTATTATATTAAAAATGAAATATATCACCATAAGTTAGCACCACTTAAGTTATGTGGTGTAAATGTTTATGTATTATATTAAAAATAAATTATATCACCATAAGTTAGCACCACTTACGTTATGTGGTGTTAATGTGGTGTAAATGTTTATGTATCATATTAAAAACGAAGTATATAATCACCATATTTGATGGACAAGTTAGCACCATTCTTACTATGTGGTGTTAAAGTGAAATAATTTTTTATTGGTCTCATTCGATGTGGAGTATATCACCATATATTTAAAGAAGTGGTGTATGCTATATTGTCAAGTTCTATAAAGTAGGACAGTTAACTTTGTGTTTGCCATGTTGGCATGTACAAGTGGATTTATTAATGTGAATTGTCTCCATAACTATAAAAAAAATTACAAATATTTATATTATGAATATATAAATTAGAAATAAACTCACAAATATTTATTTTATAATATTTATTTGTTTTTCATGTTTACATGTAAAACTAAAATTCAAATTAATTGTTTTCTAAATATTTTATTTCAATTATTTACTTTTTATATTATTCTCATTTTGCACCATAAATACAACAAATTCAAAGTAATTGTTTTCTAAATATTTTATTTCAATTATTTACTTTTTATATTATTCTCATGAGAAAATAAATACACAAAACCATATTACATAATTATTTATATTATGAATAAGCCAATTAAGATAAATATTTTTATATTATTGTAATTTCAAAATAAAATAGGGGTGAATTCAATGGAGTTGGGTTACTCTTTTTTGTAAGAACTTCTATTCCAAAGGGTGAAAATGTATCTTTGTGAGGGTATTTTTTAAGCCCTCCATCAAAGCTTTTAAAAGGTCCATCTAGGACTAAATAAAACCCTGAATTAAACTACATAGCTCCATCATGCTATGGAGCTTGATGTAGGCACATAGCTGGATAGAGCTATAATATGTACATATGCCATTAAATTTTGCTTCAACTTAATGATAGTGTTTTATGGGCTCATGGCATTAAGAATCCAATAGTATTGCACATGGTATGGTATGGTTTGCATTTTTATATTATACTTAGTATATTTTTTATTATTTCATTACATATATGTATGTATGTAATTTTAGAATTTGTTATTGTTATTAATTTTATACATTTTATAGCGTTTTTTTTGTAAGCTTGGTGGAACTCCTTTTTTATTCATTTTATAAACAACAAACAACTAGATTTACGAGTTTGGTGGTGTCAACCCATCTTGAGCAAGGAACCGAATCTGTTGGCCACCTGATGGCGTGGTATGCCATCCAAAAAAATAAGGTTTTGAGTTTGTCATACCAAACAAACAAAGCTTGGATACTCACACATATAATATACAGTTTCTCACAGATTGACTAACATATTTATTGGATCCTTGAAATTTAAATGTTAGCTGCATATAAATACTAAGAAAAAAGGCAGATTAAAATAGTCATGAACTACTCAGCCTCGTCTAGAACCAAGGCTGACTCTACTTGTGTCGGATCCTGAACTGAGGTACATGCCTACTCAAAAGGCTTGGAAATACACGGGAGGTGGTAGTCAATATGCTCAAGGCGCCCATCTTGTTTCCTCAGTTGGAACTTGATCTTATCAAACTCACTCTTGTAGTCTGGGAAGTCTTGGGCTAATTTCACCAGGATTATAGAGATCTTCTCCAAGGCTTTGCCAAGGATGCTCTTCATAGACCAATAAAGATAAAGTGTCTGCTTGAATTATGTTAGTCTTCCCCTTGTTTGTCCCAAATCTGGTATTAAACCTCTCCATTCCTTAGTATCTATATTTGTCTCTCCATGTCTATTTATGTCAGCTTCCCATTTTTCAATGAGCTTTTGAATTTCCTCTGATATGTTCTCGTGGTATGTTTTCGTTGCCTCTTGGATCACATCGATTGCAGGCCTCCTTCCTCTCATCTTGCTCAAGGGTGAGCTGGGTTGGGCTTCTACCGCCTTCCCTTTATCTTTCCAGCCACGGCCTCAAGCTACAGGGCTCTTGGAATGGTCGCGAGCTGCAGGACTCTTGGAGCATGTCATCCCACAATATTTGACTAGGTTTCCGAGTAGGTGACCTGTCCACACAATCAAACAAAGGCATAATTCCATATAATTAAAACGATAAAAGGTCCATGCATCCTAGTTATCAGAAGCAAGGTGACCTAGGGGCCTCTTCCTAGGACTTCTCCCCTGCCCGTCCCTTTGTGGACACATCGCCCTCATACCCTGCTTAATTTCTTCCACCCCCTATCTCTGACGGTCGCACGCACCCCATAAATTATCCCCATAACCCAAAGAGCTCATGCCTTCCTTCAATCTCCTGAACTCCCTTCTAGTGTCCTCTCTCTCGTCATACCTCCCACCCTCGAAATTGAAAAAGGAGGCGTCACTGCCCATTGCTCGGCCCTGGGTGGAATTCCCTCTCCCATTCCTCATGCGCACTCAGCCCAAGTAGCTCAAGGTGGTATAAACCAGCAAAGCCTTTGAACTCAACAAAACCCATGACGACTCCTTAACTCTATACCCTGGTAGGATTGCCTGACCCCTCACCATTCCATATTGTCAGCATCCCTTACCTGACAGACTCACACTCGGGTGCAAGTTGAGGCCATGCCCAATTCCTACTCTGACACAGAGGTAGAGACCTAAAAGAACCCCAACCTTCCCCCAACTAAATTCGTAATGGTTCTGCTCTCCCCTACCCAGCAGAAGACTATACCAGTCCAGCTTAATCACCTTAGGCTCCCATAGAGACTGGCCCAAATCATAAAACATAAACATGGCATGAACAAGGGAGAGGAAACCAAGCACATACCTGAGTTTCATCGTGGTGGAAGTGAAATGGAGGTTTGTTATCCCGCTGTCGTACCTACACCAAATTATTTCATCATAACAAAACCCCCATGCCTTCCTCCACCTTGTTTTAAGCTCCATGCGCGGGCCTCTGTCCCACTACCTCACCTCGTGCTACATGTGACAGTACAACCTGACGCCCTTGCCACTCATGTGGAAGGTGGTTGGCTTCAACCCTAGGGACACTACCATTAACACTGATGGGAGGGTTGATCTTCTTCGTTACACCCTGATCAGGGAGCTGAGTCCGAGAACTCTCGGTGAGCTCTGCCGTCTGATCTATCCTGCTCTTTGATGCTCTGCAGCTTGATCCATCATTCTTCCCCGAGATTAGGAGGCATGATTAATTCAATAGGTTCATTCAGGTGAGTGCAACCACAATTTTCCAGGAGGTCAATTGCTCTGTTTCCTTCCCTCCTTACATGGGTGATAATGATATAATCAAATTTCTTGTTTGTATCCTCCAATCCCTGTACATGTGAAGAAGTATGCCATCTTTGGCTTAGTTTGCCCCACTTCGTTCCTTGATTAAGTTTTTTGAGAGTGTTTGTAACCAACTGAGAGTCTCCTTCGATTACTAGCTTTCTGTATCCTAGCCTGATGGCCAAGAGGAGACCTTGGTGCAATCCTATGAATTATGCCTCATTGTTGTTGGCAAAGCCACAATAGTCATCATATATGAATCTTGTTATGCCATGATGATCTTGAAAAATCCCTCCAACCCTTACTTGCCCCGAATTACCTTTCGAGGCTCCATCAAAGCTGAGTTTGATGAATCCTTCTAGAGGAGCTTTGAAGATCCTGATGGTGTCCCCTATGTCAGGGATAACTTTCCAAGAATTTGGGGAGACCATGCTAGGTGCTAGGTGAAGGCCCTAAAGAATTCTTTCTTCCTGAGCTTTCCCGTTCATGCAGCCCATTCTTCGTTTTCTCCCTTGTGCCTTCGTTCAATTGAGCACCCGCCCAAACGCATTTGAGTCAGGTCGAGTCATTTCGTTTGAGGGCAGTCGTTTCAAATTTTCTAAGTTATGATTGCATGGGTGCCTTTTGCATGTTCGTGTGACCTGTTTGTCATTTTCTCCCATGTTCCTTCATTCAGTCGTGCTTGCCATATCGCGCTGTGTGAGGGCGCCTGCCCAAACACGCTCGGGTCAGGTCATTTCATTTAAGGGCGATCGTATCAAATTTGCTAAGTTATGACCGCACGGGTGCCTTGTGCACGTTCATGCACCCCGTTTGTCGTTTTCTCTCTTGTGCCTTCGTTCGGTCGGGCACACCGTGTCGTTTCGTTTGAGGGCGCCCGCCCAAACCCGTTTGGGTCAAGTCGTTTTGGTTGGGGGCGCCCGCCCAAATGCGTTCGGGTCAGGTCATTTCGGTTGAGGGCGCCTGCCCAAACACGTTTGGGTCGGGTTGTTTCGGTTGAGGGCGCCCGTATCAAATTTGCTAAGTTGTGACCACACGGGTGCCCTATGCAGGTTCGTGCGGTCCGTTTTCCATTTGCTCTCTTGTGCCTTCGTTTGATCGTGCGTGCCATGTCGAGTTGTGTTAGGGCACCCGCCCAAATGCGTTTGGGTCGGGTCATTTTGTTTGAGGGCGGCCGTATCAAATTTTCTAAGTTGTGACTGCACGAGTGCCTTGTGCACGTTCGTGTAGCCCATTTTTCATTTGCTCCCTTGTGCCTTCATTCGGTCGGGCGCGTCGTGTCATTTCGTTTGAGGGCGCTCGCCCAAACTTGTTCGGGTCAGGTCATTTCGGTTGAGGGCACCCGTCCAAACGCATTCGGGTTGGGTCGAGTCGTTTTGGTTAAGGGTGCCTGCCCAAACGCGTTTGGGCTGGGTCGTTTCAGTTGAGGGCGCCCATATCAAATTTGCTAAGTTGTGACCACACGGGTGCCATGTGCACGTTCGTGTGGCTTGTTTGCCGGTTTCTCCCTTGTGCCTTCGTTCATTCGGGCACGCCGTGTGTGGGTGCCCACCCAAACGCGTACGGGTCGGGTCAAGTTGTTTCGTTTGAGGGTGGCCGTATCAAATTTGCTAAGTTGTGACCGCACGAGTGCCTTTTGCACGTTCGTGCAACCCGTTTTCTGTTTTCTCCCTTCTGCCTTTGTTCGGTCGTGCACGCCATGTCCCGCCATGTGAGGGAGCCCGCCCAAATGCGTTCGGGTCAGGTCGTTTCGTTTGACGTCGGCCATATCAAATTTGCTAAGTTCTGACCACACGGGTGCCTTGTGCACATTCGTGCAGCCTGTTTTCCATTTTCTCCCTTGTGCCTTCGTTCAGTCGTGCATGTCGTGTCGTGCCATGTGAGGGCGCCCGCCCAAATGCGTTCGAGTCGGGTCATTTCGTTTGATGGTGACCATATTAAATTAGCTAAGTTGTGACCGCACGGGTGCCTTGTGCTTGTTCGTGCGGCCCATTTGCCCTTTTCTCCCTTGTGCCTTCGTTCGATCGGGCGTACCTTGTCGTTTCATTTGAGGGTGCCTGCCCAAACCCGTTCGGGTCAGGTCGTTTCGGTTGAGGGCACCTACCCAAACGTGTTCAGGTCGGGTCATTTCGGTCGAGGGCACCCACCCAAATGCGTTTGGGTCAGGTCGTTTCGGTTGAGGGTGCGTGTATCAAATTTTCTAAGTTGTGACCACACGAGTGCCCTCTGCACGTTTGTGCGGCCCGTTTGCCAGTTGCTCCCTTGTGCCTTCATTCGGTTGTGTGCGCCTTGTCGCACCGTGTGAGGGCGCCTGTCCAAACACGTTTGGGTCGGGTCATTTCATTTGAGGGCGGCTGTATCAAATTTGCTAAATTGTGACCGCACAGGTGCCTTATGCATGTTCGTGCAGCCCTTTTTCCGTTTTCTCCCTTGTGCCTTCGTTCAGTCGGGCGCGCCGTGTCGTTTAGTTTGAGGGCGCCTGCCCAAACCCGTTTGGTTCGGGTATTTTTTATTAAGGGCGCTCGCCGAAACGCGTTCGGGGCAGGTCTTTTCGGTTGAGGGCACCCATATCAAATTTTCTAAGTTGTGACCGCATGGGGTCCTTCTGCAGGACACATGCAGAACAGTGTTCAGGGCGGGCGCATTCAGGTCGAGTCGGGTTCGTGCAACGCATCTGTGTTCAGGACGTGAGAAACAATGTTTGAAGGCATGGAGGTCATTCATTAGGGTCGGGCCAAGTTGAATGCGACTCGAGCACGTTCAAACATTTTTCCAACATAGTATCAGAGCTAAGGTGCAAGAAAGAGACTGAAGATCACATCCTAGTTTGCATTATGGCAAGGGTTATAAACAAGGGTTTCAAGTTTGTTGGTAATCTCACTACATTCATCAAGGGTTTCATTTTGAAGATCATTCCAAGCTAGAAGTAATGGATGGAAGTTTATTTTCTGCTTTGTCTGGGACATTCCAGAATGAGAATGTATGGGTTATTGATAATGGTTCTTCTACACATATGATGGGAGAATGCATCCATCTTCAGACTTTGTCAGAAGGAACCTGCATCTCCTAGCTCAATCTGAGATTGCATGTCCTTCTCGTTTAGGTAGCTGAAACACTTCTTGTTCTTGTTCATGTGGAAGGATGCTCATGAATCAATATACAATACACTATTGTCTGCTGATCTTGCCATGCAATCTATCAAAGGGAAATATTTCTCGAACTAGGTAGAAAATGCATCTACCTCTGCTGATGCACCTACATGATCCTTACTAGACTCCTTCCAATTAGGGCACTTGGTGGCATAATTTTCGAACTCATGGCAATGGAAGCACTTGATCTTGCTTAGATCCTCCTTCTTCTTCTCGCCCTTTTGACTAGACTCAGCCTCTCCTTGGCCCTTCTTACCCTTGGCTTTGCTACCTTCACCTGCTAGGGAAAATTTCTCCTCATCCTCTACAGGAGCTTCTTTACTAGCTCTCGCCCTTCTCTGGATCTCTTCTTGAACACAATCACTCCATAACCTTTCCCAACTAGGAATATTCTCTCTGCCACTTACTGCATCTTGGAAACTATACCAAGACTTACGGAGTCCCAGTAGCGCGGGACTCACAAGGTCATTGTCTGCTACAGTCATGCCCACACCACCTAGCTCATCTTGAACCTGACTGAACTTTGAAAGATATGTGATGATGGGCTCATCTTTGCTCATCTGCTTACTTCTCAGCTTCTCTTGGAAATCAAGCTTCGTGACATCACTGGAAGCCTAAAAAAAATTGAAGATGGCTTTAAATTTAAACATCTCATACACTGTCTTCTTCTCATTGAGATGAGGAATAATATGATCTCTGACCCCCTCTAGAATGATCCTTCTTGCCTTGGTGTCATTCTTAGTATGCTGGGCCAACTGTTGGGGATCTTGAGGTGGCACTATTGCCTACTTGACATACTCTGCTACCCCATTATCTTCCAACAATACTATGATTTGCTTCTTCCATGCACATAAATTTGAGGCTCCTTCTAAACTGTGATTTGACCTTAGACCTAGGACCGACATATTGCTATCCAAGGAACTTCTCTGCTATGCTCTTCAAACTATCACCCTGAAAACAATCTTGTCCTCATGTTTTCCTTCCTAGTTCCTAGTGTAGAGGACTCCCTATTCTTTAGGGTTTGAATCCTATTTCCTAGCGCAGAATTGGCCTATTTCCTAGCGCAATTCTGCCACAAGAAAAGCTGTCTTCAATGCTGCGTATTGGCTCCTCCAAGATACGCGCTCACAATAAAGATCTCTCACACAATTTTGTGCTCTCTCTCACAATCTCTTGAGCTATGTCTTGTCACAGTCCTTTGTGCACAAAACAACTATGAAACTTTGTGCCTTTGTCCTCCTTTATTGATTCGATCCATGCTAAAATTGGCAAGTTACAAATTTAGAACATGTGTTTTGATTAAATAGTTAACAAAGTCTAACTGGTTCTCTAACTCATCCTTGCTTCAATCAAGGATTTAAGCTCCCAACTCATCCTCTTCTAAATTTATAACTGCCTCTCGAACTTGTAGTCAAACTGAAGAAGGTCCATGTAACTGATCCTCCAACACTACGCATGAATTCACCATCTCCACGAACTCGTCCATGGGCGAAGGAAGACAAATCATGGTCTTTTTGGCTAAGGCACGCACCAGAGAAGACCTTCTCTCGCTAAACTTTTTCAACAATCCCATTGTCCATCTTGATTACATACGATGTCATTGGGTTCATGGTATTCATATCACGCTTGACTAATTGTGGGTTTTTCTCCTAACAACTATTGATTAAGACGATTCATTGCATCCTAGGGTTGACAAGATCACAGCTATGCCATCTCCATGAGATCAAGTTTAACGATCACTTTTTTGAGGGAGGTTCTATTGTTTGTTTTGGGACTCAAGAGGTTCTCTTGTGACTTTATCTCATCGGTATCATTAGAGAGGCCTAGATTTATTTGTTCAAGGGTCAATTCTCTCTATACAAGGGACTTTGGATGGCCTCTCCAGACTCAGTACCACTAAGAGCATTGCTTGTTTATTTCAACCTCTCTAGATTCAAATGTTCATTAACACCTAGGGTCTAGGCCTTGGTTCCCCATGAGACCTTGCTTTAAAGGGGCATGTTAAAAGTAACCTATGAGAGTATATATGCTTTCATTATCCTTGGGATTTGGAGATGATGATATCAATAGCAGAGTTATGTTGTTGGTTAGAGCTTGTTAGGTGTGCAGGGTTATGCTATTTGTTTGATCTTTCATACCATAGAGTTGGAGAAATGATGCTAGCATTGGTTAATTTTTCTTGAGATATGATAATATAGATAATTTAATTTTAATAAATGTCCACAAATAACTAGAAAAGTAAGTCAATGGGATTAAAATATTTATATTTTATTGAATTTATTAAGATATTAATTATCAATATTTATATTTTATTTGTTTTAATTATATTATATAAAAATAAATTTTAAATATATTATGATTTTATATTTAATTAATAATTAAAATAATAAATATTAATATTTTAATTATTAAAAAAAATTGTTTCAAGATTTGTAAAAGTTTGATGGCATGCCACATAAGTCGAACATTGGCACTGGTTGGTTTCATTAAAATTAAGGGCATGAAAGCTGAAAGTGTAAGAAAGCCCCTGTTCGACTGTTCGAATCTTTAGGAAGAGGATGTTCGACTGTTCAGAAAGACGCATGGGTTGATTTCATTAAAATTACCGGTATGAAAGCCCAAAGTGTAAGAAAGCCCTTGTTCGACTGTTCGATTGTTCAGGAAGAGGATGTTCAACTGTTCAGGAAGACGAGGTTGAGGTAATCATTGTTCAACTGTTTCGGAAGACGAGGTTGAGGTTTTGAGGGCATGCCGAAGTCCCCAAAGTCGAACTTGACACCGTATGAAAGCTCAAAGTCGAACTTGACACCGTAAGAAAGCCCAAGAAAACTCGTTGTTCGACTGTTCAGGTAGACGAGGTTGAGGTTTTGAGGGCATGTCGAAGTCCCCAAAGTCGAACTTGACACCGTATGGAAGCCCAAGAACAGAGGAAAACAGGTTGTTCTTACCCAAACTGGATGTGCTGGTTATTTGGCGCCAAATTTTTTTCTCTCAGGGCTGGGAATTTTTTCTATATAATTACAGTGTTCATCCTGGATAAAAACACATTACACAGAACTTGGAGGCTTTTGAAGATGTGAGCAGCAGCAAATTCACAATTGAAGTTTGCATACCCAGAGGCACAGGTTAGTTGGATTTTATATTTTTCTATTTCTTGGCTTTGTATTTGCTCTGTTCAACACCATAGTCCACTTATTGTCATGAATGTTTTCCTCCTTTTACCTAGAGAGTTGCTTTTGGGCCCTTACAAATGTTTTCTCTAATATTCTGTTCCTAGATCTCAATGTCACATGAAAATTTGAACCGACTGATATCCATATTCACATACCACAGCTTCAAATTTTAAATTAGCTCTTCCAACGAAGGCTTGAAATAGAATTAAAATACACACAAGTCAATTTTTTGTGCCCCATTGTTAAATGACATCTTTGTTCTTTATAAAAATGAACTCTAGACTGGCAGGGTGCATGTTGGGATTTGTTGTTCCTCAAGCACCAATGTCTCATCTTCAAATGGATTTTCCCCAATTACCCCCAAAAATAAAAAATGAAAATAAAAAGGAGTTGCCTTTCAACCCTTACAAGTGTCCACCCTATATCCTGTGCATATATTTGATCGGTTGCACATTGCCAGAGAATTTGAATGGACTAAGCTCTGTTTTCCCATGCTGCAGCTTCAGTTTTTACATTAGATTATCTGATTAAAGCCTGAATTAGAATGGAATATACACAAGTTGGTTTCAAGCACCAATGTCTTAACTTCAAATTGATTTTCCCCAATTACCCCAAAAAATAAAAAAAATGAAAATAAAAGGGAGTTGCCTTTGGACCCTTATAAGTGTCCACCCTATATACTGTGCATATATTTGATTGGTAGCACATTGCCAGAGAATTTGAATGGACTAAGCTCTATTTGCCCATCCTGCAGCTTCAATTTTTACATTAGATTATATGATTAAAGCCTGAATGAGAATGGAATATACAAAAGTTGGTTTCTGCACCCCAATTTCCAATAATATTTTTGTGTTAATAATATAATAAAAATAATATGCCTTAATTCAGCATGTGCACCCTCCATGGCAGTGCACCAGATGCCTGTTGATTTGTATAGCTTGTCACACCCATATTGATAGGTTTAAATCAATTATCCCATTAACTCCTACTGTTCAAATTAGATTTACACATAGCTCTGTAACCTTGTAACCATGTGCATACAGATATGTGGTGACCTGCTCAGATGTATTTGGGCATCATGGTGAAATAAACACTCAACAAGAATAGTTCTCCTTTGTCTGTAAATATGCATGCTAAGTTCAGTGCTAAACCAAGCAAAGGATATCACCCCACAGCTGCACCCTACTGTAACGATACATGTAGGAAATCAGGACCCCAAAATAGTACCTCAGGAGTGTGCCCTCATGTGTTGGTGAGAATGTACAAAAGTTATTTTCAGAGTTGTCCCTTATCTCTCTTTTCACGCTGGGTTAAAACACAGCATGAGCACACTGTGTCTTCAATAGAAGTGCTCCTTATGTATGCAAATATGTCCAATATAATAACATAAACTCAACACCCTCATCTGCTAGTTTAAATAATGTATTTAGGCTTCATATGCAGTGTATAACATACTCAAACCAATCCTCCAAACATGGGATCCTTGCTGCTGAGAATACGCTACAGGACCAGAAATCAACCTCTAATGAGGACAACATCCTCATTCTATGAGTAGGTGCCCTGCATGTTAGAAGTATTTCATATAAATAGCATTTAATCTCATGCAAATGAAACTCCAAAAGGCTACAGTCTAGAAATAAGATAGTTCAAACTATGATCTCCTCAGGTTGGCTTGAGTAAAGAAGATTATTCAACTCAGTCTAGAAACTAAGGCTGGGGACTAGTATTTATTTGAGAATTTCACAGAAATCGGAATATATGGTTATGAAAATCCACATTATCAACTCCTAGCTTATTTGACCATGATTATTTATGATTTAGAATATATTAGACAAAGTTTAAGTGTAGACCATCTGTATTTTATTTCTAAGAAGCATCAGGCTACACTTGAATTGAAAAAGGAGGTGGGTCCATTCCCGGTTAATACTAGAGTTTCTTTCCAACGGGTAGAGGAATTAATCAAATAGATAATGTTTTCTCAAGGATAATTTTTAGCCTTATGATCCTTATATAATGGTATTAGATAGAAGGATTAAACAATGTTTTGTGCCTTATGTTCATGCGACCAAACCAAATATTGAAAAGTTTGCAAACAAGGATACTTGGGTAGTAGAAAAAACCCAAAGTATGGAACAGCATTCAGAGGTTGAACAATCATCCTAGCCACTGGTTTCAGAAACGCCTTAATCAAAGGAAAAGAGTCTAAATAATTTTTACTCAAAGAGTCCAAACTATTTATGAAACAAAGGAAGAAGATTAACAGTCTAGAAAATGACAAAGGACAGAAGAGGGAGAAACATAAGTATTAGTACATAGCACAAAGTAAAAAACATCAAGCAAGCTTGCTTTTAATTGAGAGATTTTACCAACAACTTCTACAACTTAGGAACATCGGCCAGAAATCTCACCTTCAACTTTAGCAAGACATGATAACATGTATTCATAGTTTATGGAAATAACGAATAAAAACATTAAAATTAAACAAGGTTCATACTCAAAACTGTGGAGGCATGGATTAAGATCATCTCAAACCAGGTTATTATATGACTTGGACTATAAAAAAGGTTGGTTAAAAATGGTTGTGCTAGAGCCAAATGCTTGGGTAATCAGAACAACGAAACATTATAAAGCAGCAAAGCTTGCAATAGATCTGAAGAAAATGCATTTGGTGGATCAGATGGACTTTCATAGGAAGACTGGTGAAATGATCTTTATAAAACTTGCAATCATTACTTCAAATGCATGTAAATTAGAGAATATGGTGTCAAATGTCACTAATTAGTTGAAATAGGAGAAAATTGCTACTAGAATAATGTACATGAAGATAGATGAATTGGAGAAATTGATCATTAAGCTAGGGGAAAACCCAAAAGAAGCAACCTCAATACAAGATCTAATCAAGTCACGAGATATAGAGATTTAGGTATTAAGAAGGAAATTGAAAATGCATAATATAGAGCATCTGCAAACATCTAAGTTGGAGGAAGTACAAAAAGAGAATGAGAAATTATTATTTGTAATCATTGAGATGAATAAAAGGTGGAATATTATGACACAAGGATTGTAATTTTATCATAAGAAAGAAATGAACATAATTTTCCATCATCTTCTTCAGCACTATCAACACATGTTGGCCCATTTGAAAATTAGTTAAAACAATATGTGCTTTAAGTTTAAAGGATGTAGAAATTGAAAATCGGAGAAAGTCAATTTAAGTAAAAAATAGATAAATTAGAAATTTTAAGGAGTAGGTAGTTGATAGGAATTCTACCATAAATACGGATCAAGATCTAAGAGCCAAACTTAAACAGGAAATGAAATAGATAATAATAAATTGGTAGGAATAAGAGCCTTAACTATGTTAAGGTGAATTATATGGGTTGAAATTGTTAATGAAATTTCAAGGATGTGGAATTCTTTTAGAATGATGTGGGATGAGTCAGATTTGGTCTACAATACAGATGGCGTTATCAGCATGAACTAGGGAATAAATCTCAGAAATCTGATACGATTGTGAATTTTTGAAATTCCAAAACTTGGGAGAAATTTCATGCTTTAGGAGTTCAACATAGGACTTCACTGGTAATGGAAGCTAACAAATTCTTGACTAAAATAAATTTACTTCAGCAAGTCCAAGATAAATTCAAACAGTAAAGAAAAGTGTAGATGCATCTAACAATAAACTTAATACTCTGATGGAATTGAGTCTTTTGTCTTCTTAGCATGTAAATCATAATTTAATATCTTTGGATGCTTATAGAGAAATTTTGTTGAGGGAAAGGAACAAGGTGGATAAATTTTCACAAATGGCAGGAGATCATAAATGATGAACATATCATGATTCATGTCAATGATTTATATTTATTAGATCTCATCATCTTTGACTCTCTACGAATCCAGAAGCATCATTTCAGGCAGTGTTTTATTACCTCAAAAGCAAGCTACCTCCCTCACTATATTTGGCACCGCTGTGCTTCGCTATACCTCTGTCTACAATATCTTCAACATATTCATTCTTTGTTCTGTGGCTCTTCAAAGAGGATCGTTATAATGGTTTCATATCAGTTCTTTATGCACCTTCTGACGAAGTCTGTTCAAACCCAGAAGCGAATCTTTAGGGCACATATTGTTCGAAAGTATGGCTTATCTAAGTCATGTATGTATCCTCCAGACCTGCTCTCTACATGGAAATACTCTGTATTATGATCTTCATCACATTACATATATTGACCGACGTATATTAGCCATGTCACAGTGGATAATGAAATGCTTTTAGTTTTGTTGAAAGCTTTAGTTTGAAACAAAAATGATGATCTTTGTACATGCTTCAAATCAAATTCTGCTAATGTTTCAAGTTTGGTTGACTCACGCTAATCTCTATTCACTCCTAGTCATTATACAAGCCTTGCTCGACTTCGAAATTCTGCCACAAGTCTCTCATTCCCTGTTTACTGGTATCTCTCTTATGGCAAGCAAATAAGCAAGTTTTTTTCTGTAAATAAGATCGAAGGGCCTTCTTTTGTTTTTTTGTTTTGGCTTGACATCTTGTATTTTGTAATTTTGGTACAGCAAAAAGAAGCCCATCATATCTGCAGCCAAAAAGGAATGATTAGTGCGATTCAGTTGTTTTCTATGGGGTTCTGTTGGTGTCACTTGCACTACTTTATTTCCCAGCTCATTAACCTTGCATGAAGGCCACTCTTGTGGAATTTTCTTTGACTATTCCTGTGGCATTGAAAAAGATTTTTTTGGGGCTTAGGGCCAGTTTTGGGGCTTTTGGGATTCATTTTGTTTTGTTACAGGGTCATTTGCCTTGAAAGAGATCAATGGTTTGAAAGTTTTCAAATTCTAGTCTTGGTTTCAAGAGAATCTGGTTAATTGCTGGAATGAAGTGGAATTATGTTGAACTATAACTCTCCAGTTTGAAGATTTTCGACACAATGTATGTTTGGTGACCTCATGATAATTCTTGGATTTGTGAAGCTCTGATCTGTGGCCATATGGAATTGGATCTGTAGTTCTTTGTTGTTCGATCTACATTCTAGGTTAATCTGTATTAATTCAGTGGCAATCATATAAGTTTTAACAGTCCAAACTCATCTTGGCCTGTGACAGTGACATGGTTGGGTGACTAACGTGATCAAACTCATAAGGAGGCTAGTTATAACATGTCTTTTTAAAGGCACAAATCTTGCAAATAAATCATTGAGGCTAGTATTTGTCAAGTCTCAGTCCTTAAAGCTTAGCAGACCTGAATATGCACACTTCTGGAGTTTCTAGAGTCGTTTGAAATTTGTGGAAGGTTCTATATATATACTCTGTCACAGTCTCATTGAAGTGGACCATTCACACTTCATTCCAATTTCTGACCTTTTCAAGGACTGACAAAATTCTTGTGTTGAAGGAATTTGATTACTATGCATTGTAATCTCTCACTAATAAAGGAGTACCTTCACTGCTAATAAATTTGAATATCATGTGCATTGACAGAATTTCCTTGATAGCAAAGTATGAAAATATCACTATGTATCATGACAGTTTATCTCTTTGACACTGATGACTACAATGTAAATATGATCCTGGCTTAGAGGAACACAGTATGACTCTTTTGGTTAGTATGTGTATGGTGATATCTATGTAGTGTTAATATCTCTAAGCATTGTCTTGGGACTGTAGGAGTACCAAGCTCAAAATGACAATAAATCTAGGTTGTGGTCCACATGGCACAAGCTTGTGAGTGACAATGATATGCTTGCAAAGATATTATTTGGGTACACTGCTCATTTTATCTAGAATTATAGTGAGATAGTTGTCCGATAGTTGGTCATATTACAGTAGGAACGTCATCAATATAGGAAATCTAGTTTTTGACTGAAAATGAGAGCAGGGCATAAGGAAAATCATTGCCACAAGGTAAAACTATGATTGACAACTTGGCATATATTTGAT
Source organism: Pinus albicaulis (assembly GCA_034641835.2). Lineage (NCBI taxonomy): Eukaryota > Viridiplantae > Streptophyta > Pinopsida > Pinales > Pinaceae > Pinus > Pinus albicaulis. The sequence goes on from CM076579.1 coordinate 1,107,797,397, forward strand.
CGATTGCACATTGCCAGAGAATTTGAATGGACTAAGCTCTGTTTGCCCATGCTGCAGCTTCATTTTTCACTTTAGATTATCTGATTAAAGCCTGAATGAGAATGGAATATACACAAGTTGGTTTCAAGCACCAATGCCTTAACTTCAAATGGATTTTCCCTAATTACCCCCAAAAATAAAAAAATGAAAGTAAAAGGGAGTTGCCTTTGGACCCTTACAAGTGTCCACCCTATACCCTAATGTGGACCTGTAGTTTCAGGTTGAGAAACAACCACAAAATTTCGGCATTTATTAACTAAGGAGAGCGATTTCAGGCCTGTGTTTTAGGATTCAGACCAGCATTAAAGAGCAGCTTCAAACTTGGCATTCCAAGGCTCAAGTCTGTGGTTTTCCTGGAAGTCTCGGACCAGTATCTTTTCTACAACCTTTAGGTCTTGGACACTTCAGTTTGGGTCACAGTATCATGATATTTTTTGTATTGAATTTTGGTTTGTATTGCAGCTGAAAAGATTAGATATCAGGTTAGTTTTTGATAGGTTTTCATTTGAGTGTTTTATTATTTCTTTTTGCAACTATGGGAATTGCTTGGTTGTTATGTTAGGTACATGTATAGGTCTAATAATTAATTACAAATTGCTCAAGGATATTTTCTTTCATTTTGTTTTGGGTGGGAATCGCTTAGGTGTCCTATTGAGTGTTTGAATAGATCTTATAGCAGTCTCTGTCTTTCGAATAGGCTATAGATTTTATGGTCACAAGTCTATAAGAGACAGAGACTTATGGTCACAATGAAATTGAAGAGACAAAAAATTTGAAGGTTGGAGTTGAAGCAGAGGAGACAAAGGGACCTGGATTTGTGGAGGAAGATAAGAGCCATATTTGAGGCAAGAAGATGCAAGAGCAAGATCAAGGGTCTGAAGAAGCTGGACAGTGAACCTGTGAAGGAAGTAGAAGGCATTTTTGTTTTCAGAGTCAGGATAGGGAGTCCATAGCCAGAGATAGGAGCCACAGAGAGCTGACAAAAGGTATTGATCTCCATTGATGTATGGTTTAGTTGTGCTATTCGATTTGCTGTTCATGTCATTGTAGATTTTTCTCTCTGATTATTTTATAAGGTATTAATAATGAATTTATTCATCTGGGAACAAGGAAAATTGATTAGGTTCTCCCTTTTTTCTTTGTTATTATTTTTATTTCTGCACTTGTTGTTCTTCCTTTGATGAACTAAGTTGCAGATTTGGAAACATATTACAGCCATGAAACAACACTTTTATAATTTGATTAATGAGAGGCATATGTCCAAGTTGTCATGGAGGGAATTCAAATCCCACCATGGTGTCAAGAAAATGGTATAGAAGAGGGTAATGAGCATGCTGAAGTTGAGAGTTATGTGGGGAAGCTAGAGGCAAGTGTCATAGATAGACAAAAAGGAAAAGAAAAGAAGATGATCCAATCCTGCAAACTAAGCTACCTAATTGCACACTCTTTTTGCAATTTTTGCAAAAGAGTCGAAAAGCTCAAAAAGTGCTCCAAATAACATGGGAGAAGATGGGCTGTCCACTATAAAAGTCCTTTCACTCATGCATGTGCAAAAGTGGAGCAACGATAAATGGCTGACGTCAAAAATTTGTAAAGAAGATATTGCTGCTACATTCAATCAAGCCGAAAGAGTGATGCAGACTGTGTGATTGTATAATGGATTAAACAAATCAATAAAATGTTATCAAAAAGTGCTGAAACATTACCATGATTATTGGTCAAAATGAACTAAAATCCTACCATGCTATCTGTTATCCCTTAAATTTCCGTTGCATTTTGAGAGTTTTCTTTTCACAGCAGCTAGCAGAAAATGATTGCTGGATGTGACCAGCAGGGAGGGTACTACCTTGGAAATTAGTTCTTATGACTATCTAGTGTAGAACATAGTGATCAAACACTATCCAAGGGCATTGGTGATTGTGTTAAGGTAGAAAATATACCTACTCTGCTAGAGGTCACAGAATTGACATAAGCTGGAATATATATATATATATCGAGAGAGAGAGAGAGAGAGGGGATCATGTTAAAAGGGTTAGTGGGCAGTTGGAAGGAGTACATAATGATCCATGGTTTTACATAAGGAGTACATAATGTTCATTTCTGTTTGGGAAAGACACATGAGATGGATAAGATTGTATGCATGGGAACAACATACATTTTTCTCATGGCATTGATACAGTGACTTGTCTTTTACCAAAAACTGCCACAGTGACTTGTTGTTTACCAAAAACAAAATAAATGTAATGGCATTGATACACAACGAAGTTGAAAATTTCCAATACACCAAGTTGGATATAATGGGCATTAGACCATTTATTGTGTTCAACATCCCTTTTAAGTTTTTAGCCTATTGTTTTGAATAAACTTTCAGAAAAGTTGCAGATATTACAAAGTGGAAGTTCAGAAGAGATAGCCATAGGGGTATACTCTGTCTTTCGAATAGCTCAGGGAATCCATAAGGACAAACTGTTAAACCAATCCCTGAGAAAAACTCCAACAAATGACTAAATTCACAGCCGTCGAAGAAACTTCCGGAGGCACTATCCTCAACCCTCATTGTTTTTGGATAGATCAGTCCACAACTCTCACAACATTTTTGGCAATTTAGAGTTTAAAATTTTGGTATATTGGGCAACATTATAATATTTCATGGTTTCCCATCATAGGATAATTGAAAAAATGTTTGAAATCTCACCAAATGCACAATGTGCATGAGAGAAAACTCTGAATTTGCTGATTTGATATTGAGTTGGTTTGACTCAAGAGTTCAATTGTGACAGACCAAGCACTCCACCTCTGGAACTGCTTTAGGAGAAGAAGAGGTAATGTTACAAGTGTTGTCCAAAATTCATGACAGAAATGCTTTACCTACCTAAGCTAGTTCTTCTTTGATAGTTCCTTGGGGTACTAAACTCAGTTTAGCTCCCCAGATTCAGCCAAACAGTCAGGGTTCTCTCCAGAATTTTTTTCCTTCAACCTTGGATGGTAAGAAAGTGGGGCAACCTTGGATGGAAAAAATGTGGGGCTGCTTTGATCCCACACTTCCCCAGTATCAATTTCCAAGCCCCCTCAGCCATAGTTAGCCCCCAGATGACATCATCAACCATTTTACAATTTTCAACATCCCTACCTCGGCCATCAAGACTAGCAGCCAATGCATCCAACTCGAACTGCCCCAAGTTGCCTGGCATCAATTCTGCCACAACAGTAAACATGTACTGGAAGATAGTAGAAACTATAGTGGGAGTTGCAAGCTTCCATTGGGCCTTGCACTCGGACCAGGTTGTCCTGCTCAATTCTTTGTGCCTATGACTGCTATCTGAGGTGGGCATTAAGTTGTCAAGATGCACGTACTCGTGAACTCCGAACTCATTGTTGTGTTCATTGGAAGGATTATGAACATTTGGGTACTTACCTTAACATCATCATGCTTTTATGTACAAAACTTTAGTCACAGCTGGTGCACTTTATTGGATGCCTTTGCAACTCTTTTCATGGGCTATTTCAGTGGTGTAGATGATGATCTAGGGTGCAACTTTGATTGTTGTTATAGATCAGATTTGGGCACTCTCTTTGAATTCTCTTCTGACATTTATCTTATGTTCATCCTTTCTTGAAGAGGGAGCCGCCACAGGTGGTATTTTAGTCTGTTTCTATACCGAAAAAACCACCATGATTTCACGAAATAATTAAGAGCAACTGAGATAGGTTCAGGAGGCATTGTTGTTTAATCATCAGAGGAGAAGAAAAAATAATGGATTTATCCTATTGGTTTTAAATATGCTGAGTAGAAATCATGGGTGTATCATATTTGAATTGAATTAATGTGTATTGATGAATTTAAATCATTGCTTTTAGATTGATGGATTATCTCATAACTCTTGATGGATTGCTTTTAACTCTTAAATGTATCTTAGGAGAGAGGAAATAGTTTGAGATTATATGCAGTCTATTTTTCTCTAAGAAATTTTAGTTTTAGTTATTTATTACACTATTTTATTTAATTGAAAACCTTTGAGACCACATATTTATATATTATGAGACTAATATGAGTAAGCTTCTTTGTTGAATTTTTTTAGGTTTCAGTGTAAAACATGAACAACAACCCTGAATATGGAACATATGAATGGTGGAAAATGGATGTCTACTGCTCATGGAATCGCTGCTATGGTAGAAGACGCCAAAAACGACATGTTGAGAGGGACCATTTATCATTAAATGGTCCCATGAAAGGTTTTTTGGAGAATTACGAAGAAATGAATATGGAAATGTCCGCAAGAATTCAAAATAATGATTTAACAATTGGAAGTGGTAATGGTTTACCAAACATCATTGGTGAAGATAATGTTAATCATAGCCCCAATAATGACAATATACATAAAGATTACATGGATGGTTCTAACGACGACCATGCACATGTAGAAGAACAAATAAATGTTGAACCCAATGGAAGAGAAATTCTAGATTCAATTAATATACATGCTGATGGAAAACCTCATGATAATGATATTACACATATGGCAAGGACACCACTATACCCTGGTGCACAATGCTCCATATTGCAAGCTGTGTTACCCCTTCTTAATTTAAAAGTTGTCCATGGATGGACAAACAATAGTTTCACTGATCTTCTACAGTAAGTGTTTTTATAAAAAATGGTTTTTTCTAGTTTTTTTTAATAGATGTTTCCAAAAATATAATTCCAACCTAAAATATAACTTATCATTGTTGATGGTACTGTCACAGGTTGTTATCAGGTCTACTCCTACCAATTAATAACAAATTTCCTAAATCAAAAAATGAGATCATGTCATTGACAAAAAATTTAGGTCTGGATGCTTCCAAGACGTATGATGCATGTCCCAATGATTGCATTCTATATTATGGAGATGGTAAGGAATCCTTAGATGAATGTCTATAATGTGGTGAGAAAAGGTACCATATAAGTACATCATCAAAAAAGGTAGGAAGAAAGGTACTATGACACATACCTTTAGCTCCACAATTTGAGAGGTTATTTGGATGTAAGGAAATGTCACAGCTCATGGATTATCATGTAAGGGGAAGGAGCACAGATGGCATTATGAGGATGCCGGTTGATGGAGTGGCATGGCGTAAGATTGAGGAGAAGTGGCCAATTTTCAAAGATGAGCCACGAAATGCAAGAATATCATTAGCATTAGATGGTGTGAATCCTTATGGAAATCAATCAAAACAATAGTCTACATGTCCAGTAATTTCTATCAACAACAACCTACCCCCATGGTTATCAACCAGAAAGGAACATGCTATGTTGACACTTATCATACCAGGTTATACTTTATGGAAATTCACAATATTGAGTCTACATGGTAATAGTAACAAATTTCATGGTGCAAATGACAAATTGAAGTTGATGTCTTTACAGGTCCAAATCAACCGAAACATATGGACACATACTTGGAGCCTTTAATAAACGAGTTATTAATGTTTTGGCAAGGAATGAATATGAAGGATGTGTCTCTTCCTATTTCTTCAAGGATCTTTCAATTTCATGCAATGCTTCTTTTCACAATTCATGATGCTCCAGGGCTATCAATGTGTTGTGGTGAGTTATAGTTGGTGTTAATAACCTCATATTGTATTTATTGATTTTATTTATTTCATATTAAAATCCTTAATTATTACTTGATCTTGCATATAAAAATGAAAGGCCTTCAGACTAAGGGATCTTATGGGTGCCCAACATGTGGGCCTTGCACCTCATCAAGAAGATCGAGTCATTTGGGAAAGACTGTATACGATGAATATAGAATGTTTCTAAAGCTTGATCATCCATATCGCGTACAATATAAGGATGATTTTGGTGGAAAGGAGTGCCTTCTTAGAGAACATTCAAAGATGAATCCCGGGAGATGGATGCATGCATATAGAAACACAAATGGTAATTCTCATTCTCGCATTTTAAATGATATACGATTACATTCCTAAAACATTGATTTGTTAAATTTATTATGATTTTTTTTTTTAGTAGGATCCCTTCCTCCAGGAATGACTTGAAAGACAATATTTTCAGAGTTGCCATATTATGAACACCTACCTATTGTTCACTTGTTTGATACAATGCACATAGGGAAGAATGTATCTGTTTGTTTATATAATATGCTATTTGAGAAGAGTTCAATACATGGGAGGAAACTAAATAAGCTACAAGTGAGGATGGACCTCAAAGAAGTAGGAAGAATGCCTCATCTTTGGCCAAATGATGATGGTAACTTTGTAGTTGATCCATGGTCTCTCACAAAGGAGGGGAAAGAGCAGATGATTAAATCGATAAAATTAGTAAGATTCCCAACAGGTTTTGGATTAAATTTTAAGAATGCATTCTCAAAAGGAAATGAACTTGTTGGAATGAAGACCCATGATTGCATAATTTCCTTAGGGTATGTGCACATTGATCGACATTAACTATATTATCTATTATGTGATTTTAAAATTCTTTTATTTAAAAAATAATTATATAGCATGAGTAATTGATTAGTTTTAACATTCTAATTGCAGTATCTATTACCTGCCATCCTTCCAAATAATCTCGATGACAACATTAGGAGGAAAATCTAAAAGCTAAGTAGATTTTTTAGGTATGATGCATGGCCTGTACAAGGAAAAAGGTCTCTTCAAGTACAATGTGATATACTAGAAAATTGTTCATCTATAATATTTTTTTCTTTACACAAATCATGGGCTTAACTTAATTAATTATATTCTAGGTGTGTCACTTCAACAAAGATACACAACAATTACTTAAAGATGTGGAAGAAAGAACTCCCCATTTTGATGTGTGACATGCAAAAATACTTCCCAACAAGTTTCTTCAATGCACAGGAACACTACATTGTACACCTCTTACATGAAATAGAGTTGTGTGGACTAGTTCAAACAAGGACAATGTTTCCTATTGAGCGCTATTTAAAGGTTTTGAAAAAGTTTGTAAAGCAAAAGGCTCGTCTTGAAGGTTCCATGCTTCAAGGGTACATGTTGTTCAAATCCATAGTTTATCTCACTGAATTGTGCAAAGAATTAAATATTGAAGGGCCGCGACTATGGGACTCAAAAGAAAGCGAAAAAGTTGAAGGACATGTATTCACAGGACGGGCAAAAACTAGGGAAATTAAAGGTGATTAAACTTATATCTACATATGGTTCACGATTTTGATTTGTGACTATGATGGTATAATGTGTTTTATGTTTATGATTGCAGATGCTGTTGAAATGGAGGCTTTATTGTTATATGTTGCAAGAAACAGTGAACACACAAAAATATGGAGGGAGGAATATCAAAGGCATCATGATGCCCAAAAAAGGCGTTGTTTGTCATATGTATCTCGAGGTGGTCATAATTCATCTTCACATTCAACAATAATGAGAAAATTTGAAAATGATTGGCCTCCAGCTATGAGTTTAAAATATTTGAGGGATAGAGTAGCAAGGGCATGTAGAAATAATGATGAAAGAGTTACGACACATGTATTGGACATTATAAAAGGACTAGAAGAGAATAAAGTGACTCATTATAAGGGGTTGTGGTGCAAGGGTCGTCATTACCGTGTTCGAAAGCTAGATGAAAATCGACAAACATTTGACTGTGGAATCGCTGCATATTTTACAGTAGATTTTCAGTCACATGTTCGTGATGGAAACATAAAAACCGACACCTTGAGATACTATGGATTAATCGAAGATATCTTAGAGCTTAACTTCAAATCTTTCAAGGTGGTATTATTTGAAGCTAAGTGGTTTAGAAATATTGTAGTTGGAAATCATCCAACAACATATATGCATGAGAATGGTTTTTGCATCATCAATCATACCAGGTTTGAGCAAACAGATGAACCATATGTTTTCCCTGATCAATGTGAGCAAATATTTTTATGTTGTCATCCTACAGAACGATCAAAGTCATTTGTCATTGAGTATAATCCTAGATCAATAAGAGTCTTCCAACCTTCACATGAAGAACAACCTATCTCAGCAGAAATGTCATCTAATGGTAGCTTAGATGATGAATTTAATGGGCAAGAAGACATGCTTGAAATGTACAATGGCTATTCAAATGATTTTGATGATTAATGACAAATTCTATGAATAGTTCTACTCAAGAAAATGTAAATGTCTAGTAGCTCTATATTAGAGTTGTTTTTCATTTAAATTTATCATATGGATTTTTTTAGAAGAATCAAACCTATCATAATCTAAAAATTAATAATATTTCGATGTTAAACATATCAGAGAACTATAACATGATAACAATGTTATATATATTATCATTATGTACATTTAGATTTGTTTTTTCTCATTATTTTTTTAGAAAACTTAATAATTAATGAATTTCTATCTTATAGAATTGAAAACATATTTTTTAGAAGGGAAAGTTAGATATTAGAGGATTTGTTAATAATATTTCAATGTTAAACATATCTGAGAACTATAACATGATAACAATTTTATATATATTATCATTATGTACATTTAGTTTTTTTTTTTCTCATTATTTTTTTTAGAAAACTTGACAATTATTGAATTTCTATCTTATAGAATTGAAAATTTATTTTTTACTAGGGAAAGTTAGATATTAGAGGATTTGTTAAGATTTTTTTACCCTCCAAAATGATATTTTATGATTAAAATATTTTCAAAATGTTTCATTTGATTATGAGTTACTATTTTTTGTTGTTTCTTGTATGTATTTTAATTCATTTGCATACTTTTCATTTTATAATATACTCATTATTTCACTTCATATAATCAAAGGTTGATGCTTTTATTTTATATATATATATATATATATATATATATATATATATATATATACATATATATATATATATGTATATATATATATATATATATATATATATATATATATATATATATTGCACTTGCTTCACTATTGGATTAATGCAATGAAGTATACAAAAGTTGTTCTAACTTGGGAAATGTGTAATATTGAGTTATGTCTATTGATTCAATGTGCGAACAAGAAAAAGAGGAAAGTCTATTCGGAAAAAGAGTTTAAATGAATTTATGAGGGACACACCTTCTGGAGTCATAGGTATTAATGAGATACCTTCCAAAGGAAGTAATTTTTTGAAATATCATGCCATCTTGAAATTTTCACTCAAACAAAATTCTGTGACACATGGAATTGAAATGACACTGCTTATATTATGTAAATTTATTATGCCCATCAACTTGGAATCATGTGAATATTTCAATGGAGAGAATTTTCCATTACTTGTGATTGATACTTGCCATAATGTAGCCAAGCACAAAAAAAAACTACCATAGTCTTATTGTACACAATGAATTAAAAGTTTTGGATGTAACTATGAGATACTTCAATTGTGTTAATACATTTGATATTAATTAAATATATTTATGGTAATTGGATTTAAGCATAAGAAAATGGTCAAAATGTTTATTTTGGTAATAAAATCAAACTCTTCCTAGGATACTCACCACATGCAATATATAACCTTTCTAAATAAAGGAGGCTATTTTTTTTTGCACCATTTCATATTTTATGGTGCTTTGCACCATATACAATTTATTATTATTATAATAATTTTGATATTTTTATGATAAATTTTTAATTTTTGTAAAATTGGTTTTGGTGCTTTGCATCACAAAATCTTGATCCACATCAGATTGGTTTTTGGTGGTTTGCACCATACACCATGGAATGCCACATATGCATTTAACACCAAATTTAATATTTTTTATTAACTCCACTTTTGCACTAGACAACGTAGCACCACTTGCGTATCCCCACATTATCACCACTTTTGCACCACTATTTGAAAAGTAAAGATTTCTCAAATCCTTTACAAATTGTGGTGCTAATGTGTGGCTAAATGACCCTTCTTCTTGTAGTGCATGCTACTTCCTTTGCCGTGGCCACCTCAAATGCCCCAAGCCACACAAAATTTAGACCAGAATTTCCACACAAACTGGAAATTCTAGGTTGCGGTATCGGAGGGAAACTATACAAGGTTCTCCACAACAGAACCAAATCCGTCTACGCCCTCAAGGTCGTCCACGAAAACCACGACCTCTCAACTCGGTTGCAGATGTCTGCGAGATGGAAATCATGCAGACGATGGACTCCCCATATGTTTTCCATTGCCACATCATGGGGTGGGGAGATCCAGTTTGTGCTGGAATGCATGGAACGGGGATCGCTTGACAAGTGGAGCTTGATCTCAGAGCCCTACCTTGCAGTGATGGGTAGGAAAGTGCTTCGCAGCCTCAAATATCTCCACTCTCACAATATAGAGTATAGAGACATAAGCCTTCGAATCTTCTGCTCAACATCAACAACCAGATGAAAATTACAGATTTCGACGTGAGCGTGATTCTGTCGAAGTCACTAGATTCTTGCAATTCCTACGTCGGTATGTACACCTATATGAGCCTCGAGAGAATGAATCTTGCTAAGGAAAATGGGTGCTATGAAGAGTACGTATGGAATAACTTGAGCCTTCTTGAATGCTATCTCAGGTAATTGTCATTTCTTCCACCGGCGTGCCTGCCGACTGGGCGAATCTCATGTGGCTTATATTCTACGGGAACCGCTCGCAACCCCAACCTCGACTAATACAAATGTGTAAGTTTCTATTGAACTTACGCACAAATCCATAAAGAAAATAGAAACCAAAGCAGTTCCTTTGTATCACCACTATCGTTGCCTATAGATACCACTTATTTCCTTTGTAAAATGGACCTGTATCAACTAGAAATTATTCATGTTTAATTCACTCCTCTTCACTCTTCTGAAATATGCCAGGATTTCAGTTATTTATTTCTTCGTCAAATTTTCCTATTTGCAAGTTTGGGCGTTAGCTCATTGCGCCGAGAGGCGCATCTACAGCCCAGTATGACCCCGATGTCAGGTGGGTCACGTCCTCAATGTCGGCTGAAATTTTAAATTAAAATAAAATAAAAAATAAGTGTCGGCTTAACAAATAAGTTTTAATAATCATATAAATAAACCAAAAAAAATTAAAACAACTCAGCTCTGATAGAAGATAGAGGTGATTCGCATTTGGTTTTGTAGCGCGGTTTGAACTAGAAGCTCCCGAGCTCGAGTTCTCTCAGGTAATGTCAGAATACTTAGACAAGTCAAAATCCCTGCCGATGGTCCTATTTTTAGTTGTAGATAAATTAAACCGTTTAATTTCGGGATTTTAAACATGTAATATTCAGATAAGAGAAATTAATTTGATGTCCAACAAATGATCCAAAGATAACAAAGAACGAGTACAATCAGTGATAGCACAAACTTTGTGGGAAGAATCTATTGCCATTAGAACCAAAAAAAAAGAGAAGATACATGGCCAGAACAATGTCAATCAGACAATATTAAATATGAATATAATTCAAAGTTCCATATAGCAATAACGAATATTCTGAAATTTCAACTAACCAGAGTTGTCAAGCGAAAATTCAATAAACTTGGATTGAAACCATGCCCTAGACATATATGACCAGAAATACGACAGCACGATGGCGAAGAAACGGAAATTGTACAGAAAGTGTTTCCTTGGTCTTTCTCAGAAAAGCCATACAATTTTTAAAGAATCACAAACCATTTAACAAACAAAAAGAGACTTGCCAGACAATATTTCCCAAACCGCCTTTGAATTCTCCTAATTTCCTTACATGATAACGTGAAGTTTTTGCTGTCGATCCTTATTTTTTTCAGTTTGAGTATGAACGACGTGGACTGAGAGAATGAGTCAAGCTATCACGATCCCATTTCAAGTTCCATGCATATTCGTGAATTATCTACTGCAATTACATGAGGAAATTATATTATATATTCGTGAATTATCTACTGTCAGGCAATCATATTATAAATATAAATTATATTATAAATCCTTGAAAGATAAATGTCAGTCGAAAATACTTGGGAGATGAAGGCCGAAGTTGAGTATTGAGCATGGATATTACTTGCAAATTTCCAGCCAATTGATGGCAATATTTACTATTTAATATTTAATAAATATTTAAATATGTGGTTTGGATATTTACTATTTCCACTGAAAAAAAGATGAAAATTAAATATATTTACTATTTCTAATTATATTTGACTACTTCCACTAAATAAATAAAGCCTTTTTTTATATTTACTCCGTAAATCTCTTTATATTTACAATAAGTCAAAAAACAAGTTTTATTCAGGTGAAGCCTATATGCCAAATACCATGAGCCAAATTATTATTAATACCATGGGCTAAATACCATATTTATAAAAGAGCTATGGTAAATAAATAAATCAATATAAAAGAGGTATAAAGAGGCATGATAAATATATAAAAACATATCAAATATCATTATAAATCAACATCTAACTATATACCAAGTCTATGGGCCAAATAATATTGTAAATAAAAGAGGTGTAGTAAATAAATAAAACCTATTTTTTTATATTTACTGTATAAATCTCTTTATATTTACCAACACTAAAAAAATATGTTTTATTTAGAAGAATCTTATAGGTCAAAATTTTATGAGCCAAATTATTATTAATATCATACCAAAAGAGAGAGATGGGGGAAGAGAGAGGGAGGTAGGAGAGGAAGGGAGAGAGAGCAAGGAAGAGAGAGAGGAGAAGAGAGGGAGGGAGATAGGAGGGGAGAGAGGGATAGAGAGATGGAGTTGAAGGGAAGAATAAATACATAGAGAGCGAGAAGTGGAGAGAGAGAGGGAGTGAAAAGGGAGAAATAGAGAGAGCGTGTGTATGTTTTGGGGTGAGATAAAGAGAAAAAGGAGAGATGGAGGGAATGGGGGGAGAAGGAGAGAGGGAGGGATATATTGATAGAGTTGGAGGGTGAAGAGAGGGAGAGAGAGGGAAAGAGAGAGATATAGACATGGGAGAGAAAGGGAGAAAGGGGAAGGAAGAAAGAGAGGATGTGAGAGAGTGGAGAGAGGGAGGAAAAGAGAGATGGAGTTGGAGGGGGGAGAGAGGGAAGATGATTTATTTCACTAGATGCATTGATTTCATTGTGGATGGTGATTTCTAATCCTATTTGATTTCTTGCACTATATGCATTGATTTTAGTGTAGATGTTGAGAGAGAGAGAGAGAGAGAGAGAGCAAGAAAGAGGATTGGAGAGAGAGGAAGGACAAGAGAGAGGACTTGAGAGTGATGGGGGAAGAGAGAAAATTGGAGAGAATATATATATATATATATATATATATAGAGAGAGAGAGAGAGAGAGAGAGAGAGAGAGAGAGAAATGGATTTAGAGGGGGAGAGAGGGAGGGAAGAAGAAATACAGAGAGATTGATAAGTGGAGAGAGAGATTAAGTGACAAGGGAGAGATGGAGAGAGAGTGTGTATGTTTTCGGATGAGATAAAGAGACAAAGAATGAGATATGAAGAAAAGGGATGAGAGAAGGAGAGAGGTAGGGATATAGTAACAGAGTTGGAGGGTGAAGAGAGAGAGCGATAGAGATGTAGGAGAGAAATGGAGAGATAGGAAGGAAAGGGAGGATGTGAGAGAGTGGATAGAGGGAAGGAAACAAAGATGTACTTCGAGGGGGGAGAGAGGGAAGAAGATTTCATGCACTAGATGAATTGATTTCAGTGTAGATGGAGATTTCTAATCCATTTTGATTGCTTGCACTAGATGCATCGATTTTAGTGTATATGTTTATTTATAATTATATTTATTTTCTTGCACTATATGCATTGATTTCAATGTAGATGATTGCTAATCCTATATGTTTTCTCGCAATAAATGCATTGATTTCAGTGTAGACGATGATTTTTTACCCTATTTGATTCCTTGCACTGGATGCATTAATTTAAATGTAGATGTTGATATCTAATTATATTTGACTACTTCCTCTAGATGCATTGATTTCAATGTACATGATTTCTAATTGTATTTGATTGCTTGCACTAAATGCATCGATTTCAGTATAGATGGTGATTTCTAATCCATTTTGATTGCTTGCACTAAATGCATTGGTTTCAGTGATGTTGGTTTCTAATATTATTTTCTTACTTGCACTAGATACATTAATTTCAGTGTAGATGTTGATTTCTAATCCTATTTGATTACTGCATTAGATGCATCCATTTCACTGTAAATGTTGTTTTCTAATCCTATTTCATTGTTTGCATTATATGCATTGATTTCAGTGTAAACGTTGATTTTTGATTTGATGTAATTGGATGTACATTGATGGTACATTAATTTTAAAGTGATTGGATTAACATTGTGCATTAATTTCACTGTAAGAAGGAAAAATTATTGACAATATACATTTATTTTTATGTTTTAGTAATTCAACTTATTAATATCGAAGAGCAAGAGAGAAAAGTATGATTTTTAGTACAATAGTTCCAGAAAAATATTTAAATAGTTGAATAGTGTAGATGTTGATTTCTACGATTATTACGTGGTTCAGTATTCAAAATAGTGTTCTAACATTTGTATTTCTAATCTTCAAAATTTCAAAGTATGATGTACATCTCAAAAATATACAAAAATTTTAATAATCTGAAAAATGTGACGTTGATGCCTCCAACTCGAACCAGCCTAGATCCATCTTACTCTGGATCTATCATGCACCGAGAGGGATCAAATCTCTCGAGGTGAAAACCTTTCCTCAATTTTTGCACTAAAAAATTAGGTTTGCACCTCGAGAGATTTGATCCCTCTCGGCGCATGATAGATCCAGAGTAAGATGGATCTAGGCTGGTATATAGTTTTCTATCTCTAGGTTATATCTTCAAAGAACATAAGCTACAACTTCACCAACCCATTCCATTAACATATTCTTCATATAATCTAGATTATCGATTGTAATGAATGTCGACCTTAAGATTTCCATTGTGATTCCGCGGGAATATTTTCTCAAAATCATTTAACAGTGCATAATCATCGGCAGGAAGTGGGAGTTATATGTTTGGTAACAAGCCTCTAGTTGACATAAATGGCAATTGCGCTTGCAACATTGGCCATTCTATCACAAAAACACTTCGCCGGAGAACCCACGATGAAGGAAGCACCATGGAAATAATTGCCAAAAGGAAAAAGGGCATCTGCATGATCTTGTTATGATTGGGTTGAGTTACAGGAAGAAAAAACCTCACAGACCACTTGCTTTTGCAGAGGCATTAGTAGAAAAATTCAAATGGTCGCCGAGACAGAAAAATTCAAACCGCTCACTACAAATTTTAAATTTTGAATTTTTGAGCGGTAAACTGCAGGTTCAAATTTATTTAAATTTACCACTTGTACAAGTTGCTTTGACGGGCACAACGGTTGATTCCATTTACAGTGTTTGGCGTTAGAATTAAACGTTTGATTCCGTTTACAACGGTCGGCGTTAGAAGTAAACGGGACAAGATATGTAGGATAGAAGGTAGGCCAGAATGGAGACAAGGTGCGGCTGCCAAAGCATTGTCAGAAACCGGAAAAGAGCTACTCAATTAATATGCATAGAGTACGCAGTCGCCTACATATAAATCTAATGCATTTCTAAACATGCATAGTAGTGTCACATCACAAGGTTAAATCAAATATTAGAAAAAAATATAAAATGATAATTCTTAGTTGCAAATCCATACATAGGATACAAAAGAATAGAACAATAATAACTTTTATATCAAAAATAATTATAAAATGGAAAATTTCAGTTTCAAATGGATAAATTCCATAAATAAGATACAAAAGAATAAAACAATAATAATTTCTATATAAAAAATAATTATAAAATGGAAAATTTCTGTTTCGAATGGATAACTTGAATAAAAAATATATAGAAAAATAATAAATCCAATATTAGATTTTTTTTTAAATGGAGAACCATGGGTGCAAATCCATAACTCCTATAAAAAATAATAGAAAAACTGTAGCTTCTATATTACAAAAAATTATAAAATGGGAAATTGAAGTTTCCTAAAGATATGTTTGCACTTGTGAAAAAAATAGTAAATAAATTTACATGTTATTTTTATGTTCAAGTACAATTGGAAATAGTAAAGGTAAATTTTGTATAAAATAATAATTTAAATTTACATGAAAATTTTATAAAATAGTAATAAAAGTAAGTCTACAATTGTGAATAAGTAAATTTACATTTTAAAATTTATGTATAAAATAATAAATTTCATGTAAAAAATTGTGTAGTTACAAATGGTATAGTAAATTTGGTATGCTTAGTGAATTTGCATTCTACATGTTCTCTATAAAAACAATAAACTAAATTTACATATTCATTTTTTATATTAAAGTATGGTAGAGAATTATAAGTTTCCAATTGCTAATTTTTTTTTCCATGTTAAAGTAACAGAGAGAATGGTAAGTTCTATTTTTTTAAATTACAATAAAATTAATTTACGAACTAATCTTAATTTTTTTGGAAACCTTCAACCAGTAATGAAAACTAATATGTAGTTATGTCACAATGTAGCAGCAAGCTATACCTAGAATTAAAAACTTATTCTCTTTTTGGTCAATTTAGTAGAAAAACTTAGTTAGAATTAAGATTTTTTTCTTCTCAACGAAAATTTTTGGATGAATGCATCAACTAAGAAGAGTTGGAGTTGAAAAAAGACAAGTACCACTATTGGATTTCATTGCAAACCAAGGATCATTGATCTGGAATTCAAATAGAGGGGTTCATTTTCAGTAGTACACCAAAAAGTTTAGCCACTCACACATATTGTTAAATAAATTTGCATTCCATAGAGACGTGTACCAAATTGAAATTCAATGAAAACTATTATATTTTATTTTCTAATATTTTGTCTTAGTTGTTAATATACATGTAATACTATTTTCCTTGTATCTACCCAATTATCACTCCTGTAATATCTTTTAAATTGTATATCATGGCCATATATGCAATTTTATACTATATTCCTTCGAATTAATTTGTTCTTGCTTCACATAGAATGCCTTGTTTTTAATCAAATTATAGGTAATATCATAACTAGGCTTCTATGCATTGTCTTCTTTGTATTCTATATAGTTTGATAAATTTTGTTTCTCAAAATATATACAAATAGAGTTAATTAAATTTGAATGGATGTTTTTTTTTCTTCCCAATAGGATACTTGGAGATCCTTTAAAGAACGTTGATGGCACCTAGATCAAAACTCCATGAATGGAAATATCTTGAAAGAAAAACTAATGGAAACACTTATTGCAAGTTTTAAAATAATACTTGTGGGACATCAGTGACTCAAGCAAGAGATCATTTGCTTGGAATTGTAGGTGTAACTGGTGGAGGAGCGACATCATGTACTAAAATTGAGGAAGATGTGAAGAAAATATTAAGTGAAGAAATCAATGCTTGTAAGAAAGGAGAGGTAGTCCAAGAAGAAAGGAAAAAAGAACACAAGATACGCTCATGGGAAGAGAAAATGTTATTAATTCAACACCAAGTTCCTTCCCATCATTCATGGCATATACAACATCTTTTATGCCATACGGATCACAAAGAGAACCTACTTTACGAGATGTTGATCCAACAAAACAATCATCGAAGAAAACTTGGAAGCCATTGGAGCGAAATGAGGTAGATGAGGGAGTTTATTATTTTTTCGTTGGTTGTAATATCTCTTTTAACACTACCAAAAGCCCATTATTTCATGATATGTTAAAACATATTGGCCATTTTGGTCCCTCATA
The DNA here is from genome assembly GCA_034641835.2 of Pinus albicaulis. Lineage (NCBI taxonomy): Eukaryota > Viridiplantae > Streptophyta > Pinopsida > Pinales > Pinaceae > Pinus > Pinus albicaulis. The sequence goes on from CM076579.1 coordinate 1,107,815,129, forward strand.
TGTTCTTCCAACCTATGGAAGTCTTAAGACTAAAGAAATTGATAGGAGCAAACAAAGAATAAAGGAAATAGTTAAACCAATAAGGAATTCATGGGTCATTTCTAGATGTACTCTAGTTAGTGATGGTTGGAATGATCGTTATTCTAGACCTCTTGTGAACTGTAATATTCCCTTTCTTGATCCAGTCAAAGGGGATAGAATAGATCCATGGTACTTACCGTGGTATTTTCCCATGGTATTGACACATGTTATTGGCCCATGGTATTTCTTGTTGGTATTGACCCATGGTATTGACCCATGGTATTTCTTGTTGGTATTGACCCATCAAGCCTATAAAAGGGGAGAGAAGCTAGGCATTTAGAGCATTCTGGTTTTATCTATCTTATTATGTTTGGGTTGAGAACCTAGCTTGGCCAGTTCTAGCATTGATCCTGGGACGAAAACCTCGCGGTGATGTTTATGTGGTGGATCCATCTAGGATTCACAAGTGGGCTTCAGTTTCTTATATTTGTCATTGTCAAGAAGCTGTGCATGCCATTTGTAGGATTTTATGGTATGGGAATGTATTTTACTTTCAGTGACTAATAATATAAATAAAATGGCTGCATTTCTTGTGTTCTGGTTCTTGATGAAATACTTTATTAAATGAGAACACTAATATGTTTTAGATCTATTTTTTGGAATATTACATGAACACACTTGCTTTTTTCCCTCACGAAGTGATCCATTTGTTTACTATTGATTATATGGACAAAACAAAGACTGTTCAATATTTATTTTAGATATTTAGAGACGCCATATTATCTATAAAAGAGGACAATGTAGTCCATGTTGTCACGGATAATGCATCCAATTGTGTTCGTGTTGGTGAGTTATTGATGGAGAATTTCCCTAAGTTGTTATGGACACCTTGAGCAGCGCATTGTATTGAATTGGCCCTTCACGACATTGGTAGAATAGGTAAGGTGTAAGTAAATATATCTCAAGCAAGAAAAATGGTCAATTCATTCTTAACCACCGATTGAGTTTGAGTATATTTAGAAAATAAAAATGAGTAATCTACTAAGACAAGGTAAAACTAGGTTTTACACACATTTTATTGCACTGCAAAGGGTGGTAGAGAAAAAAGCTACATTAAGATCATTTGTATGTGATGAAGAATGGGTGAAATCTCTTTTATCAAAGTCGGAAGGTGGTAAACTAATAGAGAAAAAAATCTTCAATGAAATGTTCTGGTCATGTGCAAAAAAAGTCATCTCTATTTGTTAGCCTACTAAACAAATTTTGAGGATGGTTGATTCTAATGCTGCATGCATGAGTTTTGTATATGCAGGAATGCATAGAGTAAGAGAAAATATATCATTGATATGTAAGAATGATTTTTAATTATATAAAAAAATATGGATAATTGTGGAAAAAAGGTGGTGTATGTTGCATACGCCAGTACATGCTGCGGGGATTTTTCCAGCACCTAATTACTTTCATGTTCCTAAGGAAAAATATATCATGGAGGGATTTCATAATTTTATGGATAGGATGTATCTTGATACTACGATACAATATCAAATACGAATACAATCAATATCATATAGGTAAGGGATCGGTCATGTTTTCACTACAACTAAGGAAATGCGATATATGCACCATATAGAGGTTACCCCTACTCAATGGTGGTTTCTCCATGGATATGAGACACCTGAACTGCAAACATTTGCAATCAGGGTGTTGAGTCTGGTATGTAGGCATCATAATTATTTATACTATTTTATGTACATTTGCAATTTATTCCATGTAAATATTTATACTAATTTAATATTATTTTCATGTAAAAAAATAGGGCACTAGTGTATCAGCATGTGAAAGGAGTTGGAGCACTCATGATTTCATCCATAGGAAGAAAATAAAACCATTTAGGAGATAGAAAATTGGAAAATTTGGCGAGCATTCATTGCGATTTACACTTGTGGCTGAAATCTTTAGAGGGGAAGAAAACAACTTCAAATATAGTATGATGGGTTCCCCATATTTTTAATGCATCTAGTTCAATATCACAAGCACCAATTGTGGGATCATCTTCTACATCCACACATCACATCAATGAGAATGATGTCTTGCTTAGAGATATTCCAGATGAGAGTGCCAGTAATGATAATGCCTCTCTCATGACTCAACACACTGATGTTGATGATGACAATGAAGATGAGATGACCTACACACCATAAGATCATAAAATTTTCATTTCTATTACCATTTTGTATAAGAATTTAGCTCTTAAACTATTTTTTAACTTTTTGGCATTTTATGATTGATTTGTTCTACTTTTACATATTATGATTGTTAGTTACTTTTATTACAGTGTTTTATAAAGCTTATAAGTGTCCCTTTTATATGTAACATTATCTTAACTATAATACAAAATGAACATGAAGTAAATGATATTAATACATATTTCAATCTTAAGTTGGATATCATTATTGTTTTCTTCCAAGAAGAATCTTTAGAAGTTTATAAATATCTAAAAAAAGACCCTTTAGAAGTGGTTTCAGTTTTTATAGATGGCATTTACATTTCCAGGTTCACATAGATATATTTATTTATTTAGACATAAATTTCATGATATTTGGAGATCACTTAAATCATAATTTTAATATCCAATATCTCTGTTTTGTGACTCATATGATTAATTTTAATTTTACATGTTTTTCTAATTTTCATTAATAATAAATTTGATGCATTTTGATCTTCATTATTTTTAAACCATTTTAGAGATAAGGGGTTTATAACGCCTTATAAAGGAGAAATTAATGTTGGAAATTAGAGAAAGATTTAATGAATTTTAAGTATTTATAATATGTATAATGTCCAATTTTTCTTGTCAAACTTCTCAGTATCAAATCAAATTCAAATTTACTAACTATGATATAAACACCTTCACCTAACCTATTTTCCCTTATTGAAATTATCGTGGAAAAATCCTCAGAAAAATTACACACAACATTAAATGCCAAGCAACAACAAAAATAATGGTGATCCAGTTCTATATCAATGATAACTGGGTACTTCAGCCATAAACCATATGTACCATTTGGTGTTAACCATGTTATAACATGTAGCGTAATCTATTCATCAATATTTCCCAACATTTATTTGTTGGGAAAGAATTAGCGTTGACCAGAGGCATTGTTATTCAACATTGTGTGTTAATGTTTATTATTGGCTACAAAAATGAAAAAACCCGATCATTGATTCACTATTGAATTAAAACTTAGGAAGGATGCCAAGCTAGACAAACGGGTGTATGACACAGGACTTGACGCTTTTAATGGGAGAAAAATAGTAGAATATTTTCTCCTTCGTTCCATTTACCAATTGGTGCAAACTTCAAATAATACACAAACTATTGATTATTTATAGGCTAGCCAATATCTATTACCAACTGCAACATGGTCAAAAAGAAGTTATATAGCTTACATTGTATTTTGTTCCTGCCTTCATTGCCAATTGTTTCCATAGACATATATTTTTAGAAATGTTTAATGTTGTTCATGTTGGATATAATTTTGAGGAAATTTCCATCACATAATTCAAATTTACTGTTCCAAATCTAAAGAAATTTTCACCAATTTTCTACTAAAACAATTAGAATTGTTAATGTGGATTGTGAGAAAATTACTGGTTATATAATTGATTATGTCATGACCATCTTTCTCTTTTCAATTTAAATGTTTTAAAATATGTGTTTAGTGGTCAAATTTAATTTAACTATCTTAAATTTGATTAGATGTTTTAAAATATATATTTAATGGTTAAATCTAATTTATCTAATCTACCAGGTTACATATTCTGAATTATTTTGAAAAACACCGAGAGGGTGGCATACCCACCCATAGATGACACATTCAATGGAAATTAGAGGAAATAAACTGGAAGAAACAAAGGACACAGTTGGTATCCATTCTCGATTTCTCTAAATAAATTAACCCAAACTCTAATTGATAATTGAGTGAAAACCACTCGAGAAGCAGCTCTAGTTATCATGTCATTAGTGCAGGTAGTTAGTTGGACACTCGCAAAGAAGAATTATAATGTTGGATTGACTGTTGTATAATGATAACCGTTTACAAGTTGACTATTTTTTAGAAGTTTTGGTGCAATAACAAATCCAACATGATACCTCAGGAACATGTGACTAACCTAGTAACATCAATAGAGGATGTTAAACTCACTTCCACACATTTTGAAATAATACAAAACACCACAATATATCAGATTTAATAGTATTATACATTGTAAGGAATGATATTCAAATTAGTTGTCTATAACTTTTGCACAAAACGAAATGGTATGGAAGAAACTATTCACCAGGGTTTCATCAAATTCTGCAAAATCACATTATATATATCAAAATTTTGTTCGAAGTAATGTTTTCATGTGTGTCACGTGTATTATAGGTTTTCAGTTAGAATTCCAAGGAGTCAATATAGAAGTTTTTTTTTCCTATGTGTATGAGTTGTAAATGTGTCATGTCCTAGTCATAGATCCACTTTTTTAGGATCTAGATCTATCAAAGCCAGTGATTTATATTCATATATATGTAAACTTTGTAACATGAATAAAAATAATGTGTTTTTGTGGTGTGTGAGAAATTCCTCTTAGATGTATCTATTTTTCTAATATGGTATCAGAGCTTGTTTTGGCTTGACTCCCTCAAGGGAGGGCCAGGAAAATGTGAGAGAACCTTGCACGTTTATTTCTATGTAAATTGATTTAGGTAGGCTATATATTATGTGTGAGAGTAAATAGTTTTTTTTTTATGTGTGAGTGACCCCTAAGCTTATGTCGATTGTTGATTCCTTGAATATTCGACAATCATAAAGACATAGGTGTGACCAAATAATTGACCGCAACCATGTCCTTCTGATTTATGAATATTTGGAGAATAAAAAATTTACATAAGGATGCCTGTGTGTGACTTCAAATGTGTGCTTGTACGCGCATGCGTTAGAGATCAACATGCTTGCAGAAAAATAGATTTTCATGGCTATTTTTTAGGGTTGAGATCTGAGCTATTAAATGGGATCGTATCTCTATTATGGTTATGCTATTGTGAGAATCAAATCATATCTACCAAGGTTTAGAGGTCCCGAAAGGGGCCATAGTAGGTGCTTTTCTTTCAGGCCGACCAAAATAAGTTTATGAGGATAGAAGGAAAATTTTCCTTCAACTATCTACTGGAGTGATTTGAATACCAATGATGGATGCATTGCGTAGATCTGAGTTGTTAAAGGGTGCCATGTATCGCATGCATGACTGAGATCTGAAAGGGATCATGCATCTGGCTGAGAATTAATACATAGAAGATTGTGACAAATGCATAAAATCGTTGGGGGGACTACCTCTTTCATCTTCCAAGAGCTCAACTTCGTTGCAAGTCTCATGATATATGATATTATCAATAGTGAGAAACTCAACGGGTAGGATTGTTGTGAAAGACACCATGGTTTAATACTTCAATCTCATTAACGAACCTCTCACATGTGTAGTTCGTGTTTAGAGTTTGGCGGTGGTGATAAAGATCCATAAGTTGTTTTTTCATTAGAGAACTTTTGAGGTCTAAAATGGGCCTCCTAAGAAAAATGTACAACCAAAATAAACTTTATAAAAACCAATACTATTCAATATGATGATGTCAACCATGGGGGATGATTCACCATTTTTGGGGTAAAAATGTAATAGATTAAAAAATAATAAAATAATAAAACTACTTTTTAACCTTGTATATGCAACTTATATCCCTAAGGTTTTACTAAAATTTCGATAAATATTACTCATTGGATGAAAAATTTAATTCGACATCCAAGGAGTACCCATATTTCATTCTTTTGATGGACCCGACTACACGAAAAATGAGGAATACATGAAAAAATGTGATTGCAATCATGTTTCTCATGTATTTCTCATTTTTTGTGTAGTAGGGTCCATAAAAAGTATGAAACATGGGTACTCCTTGGACGAGGAATCAAATTCGGCATCCAACGAGTGTTCTCACTCAAAATTTGAGTAAACCCATAGCGAGATAAGTTGAAAATACAAGCTGAAAATTTAGCTTTTTTTTTTTCCTTTAAAATTTGATGATGTAATCTAATGTTATTTTATTATTTCCACTATTATTTTATAATTTCCTTAGGAGACCCATTTTAGATCTCAAAATTCCCCTAATTGTTAGGGTTAAAATTTCATGGTGAAAATCTTGGTTATTGCTTGAGCATTTTACAAGTACGAAATTTTGGACTTGGGTGGTTCTAACTGAGAAAGTGTGTGAATATTTTAATGTTCAAGTCCCAAGTCATAAAAATTAGTCAAAGAAGCACATGCAACTTATTATATTGTTTTTTTTTCAAGATTCTTTCAGTCATATAGCTTTGGTTTGCTTTAATCAGTTTGTATGTCATGTTGTGTGTGTTTAATTGTGAGTTTATAAAAATATGATCCAAAACCACAAAGAAAAGACTAATTATTGAACATAATAATATGACTTATCATTCTCTGGGAACATTAGTTACAAGTAGTTCTTAATAACATCAAGTTGGTGTGACCCGTCATGATCTGGGAGCATTAGTATAGGTTATTTTATACAAGGTCAAGTTGTAGAATTGATTTTTGAAGGCATTATATATCCATAATACTATTCTAGATAGCTGATGAATACTACGGAGGGCCGTGGATTCAATATACGGTGGAAGTTTGTAGGATGGTTCAATATTAAGATTGTCCTTCGAGAGGTTGAGAAAAGTAAATTTTGCAAAGTACATCAATGATTGCCAAAAGTGGTCATATCTTAAATGGATAATGTGGGAAGCTCGAAAGTATGGTGATGAAAAGATTGGAAATCATGAGATTTATTATTAGATTTGAATGCTAGTGATGGCCATATCAGAGAAATGTGACATAGATTCATATTATTGTTGTAATTTGTGTTTCAATATTTTTTACTAGTAAGCATTACGGGAGGGTGTTGGAAGTAAATATTCCATATGTGTTATGTGTATTATAGGTTGTTAGTGAGAACTCTAGGGTGTCAATCTAGAAGTTTTTATTTCCTATGTGTATGAGTTGTAATTGTGTCATTTCCTAGTCATAGATCCACTTTCTTAGGATTTATGTCTATCAGAGTCAATGGTTTATATTCCTATATATGTAAACTTTGTGAGATGAATAAAAATAGTATCGTTTTTTGTTGTGTGTGCAATCCCTCTTGACTCTCTCTGTTTTTTAATACATTGATCAATGCTTCCATGAGCGCTAGAATGACATCCTTGTTGGACATTGGATAAACCAACGCTCCCCGTGTGTTTCGCGACATGGACTAACCGCCTCTCGTGGATCCTTATCTCTGGCGATACGATCTTTGACTAACACCTGCGGGTTTTGGTCTAACGACAATCGTGATTCCCAACAAGTGGTATCAGAGCGTAGGTCACGAGTTCGATCCACACCCGGCTCGCGTTGGGGGGGATATTGTTGGACATTGGATAAACCAACGCTCCCCGTGTGTTTCACGACATGGACTAACCGCCTCTCATGGATCCTTATCTCTGGCGATACGATCATTGACTAACACCTGCGGGTTTTGGTCTAACGGAAATCGTGATTCCCAACAATCCTAATTCTTGTGTCATATATGGCACACCTACTTATCCAATCCTCAAAAGGAGCGATGGTGACCTAATCCTTGCATCATGCATGACATCTTCTTAGACACCACCATTTGTGAATGATGAGACTTTTCAATGAAGATAAGAACGGTGTCGAGAATAATGATATTTTTAACTAAAGATGAAGTTCATTTATTTCACATGTTTTAAATGGACAGTCAAAATATAAAGTAGCAATGAGGAGGGAAATAATGGAAATTAGAAAGCATAGTGACAATTATTCAACATTGCTTACTAATTTCCTAGATCGACTTATGAGTGGGCGGCTAACCTGATCTTATCACGTTGTAGATTCAGATCATTGGGAGGATCGACCACAATTTCAACAACATTCTCATGACTCGAATTTGGGCAGCCACTAAGGCTAAGCTTATGTATAGTTTTTTTGTCGCACCTGCCACCAATAAAAAATTTCCATACCATTCCAATGATGGAATTTTCATTGGTCCCTTTCTACAATGTGTCGTCCTTATCTATTTTTAATGGATCGACACTTAAAAATATCGTCATTTTTCAAGTATGTGTTCCTAGAGTTTTATCCATAGTGATCGTTTTGAATCAATATTTCGAGTCCACACCAGGAGCTATCATCAATATGTAATTTTTTCTAAGAGAAGAAGGAGATGAGGAAAAGGAATATATAAATACTAAAAATAAAGAAAAATCAAGAGACAAGCGATAAACCTTAGAAGTAATAAATGAAAGGGGCTAAATATGTGATAGGTGAGGGAAATGATAAGTCAATAATTTAATGTATATTACAAGAAAATTTAAAATATTATAATAGGATTAATAATAGGCTAGGTTAAAAGAATGGATATAATGTAAATTAAGAAATAACTAATAAAATATTATTAATATATTAATATTAGTTAATAGTTTAGAAATATTATTACTAATATAGTTTTATAGTGGACTTACTACTATTTTGAAGAGACTTAAGATAAATAGCTTAAAGTATTAATCTATTATTAAGGAATTACTATAAAATTATTAATTCAATAATAATAGGGCAATACCATAATCTATTAGTAATGTTTTTATTAGATTATTGTTATAATATATATTATATAATATATTTATTAAAATTATGTTAAGAAATAAGTACATTAGAATTAATAACTGTGAAAATAGATTATGATTTAGATGTTATGCAATTATAAATTTATAAACTATAATGTTAATAAATTAGTATACTCATGTTAATGTATTCAATTAATTAAAGACCTAATAACTTAAATTGGGAGAGTAACGAAGCTAATTTTTAGTAACCTCAAGTCCGTCATCTTGATTTAGGTTGGTAGGATGTCTTAATATTTCTAGAGCTTCTCTAAATCTTCTTTTTCAGTAATAATCTTCTTTGAAAACAGTAGTAGTGTGTTCCAAAGAGATGTGATACTTAGTGAGGAGGGAATTCTCAACAAGAGTAGAGGTGTAGGAGCATTGATTTTTGATGTTAGCACTGTGCTCTTTTACTCTAATTTTAAATGATATCCCGGTTTCACCTACATATACCTTTCCACAAGAGAAATTTATTTTATAATTTCCTTTTAGATGATGTTGATCAATGTTGTCCTTTACTGATTCCATTTTATGTCTTATGGTTTAAACGGTTTGGAAATAGAACAAATATTCCCTTTTTCTATGAAATTTAGCTATTCTATCAGTTACACCCTGTGTGTATGGAAGGAGATATTTTTTGTTTGGGGGTAGAAATTTAGTTGATTTATGTGAGTGGTTCATCTTTTCTTTTGCTTTCCTGATGGATTTAGAAATGTCTCTATATTTGTATCCAATCGATTTCAAGACATTAGTAAGGTGGTCTAATTGATCCTAGTGGATATTGGTGGCCACCAACCTAGTCCACCTAGACCTCCAACAGGTTTCATCAGTTTCCTTGATTTTAGCACAATTTACTATTTTTAGCATTTTTTCGATCCTGAACATTCAAAGTTGTTTTGACACCTCAAATGACATATTTTTGAGGTTAGTGTCAAAAATGAAACATGGAGATGACATCATATAAGATAAAAGTGAATGAATTTTACTATTAAAATGATATATATCTATAATACATTCTTGTGACCATTGCTCTTCATATACCAGGTGGTCTCTTGGACTCTAGTGACTATTCACATTCCACACCAACACTTAGAGGATTAGTTGTCTAACATTATCCCCCTTAATATGAAGGGGTATATATGAGTCCAAGAAGAGATATATAATACAAATATACAATAATGAATAAGAGAAATAGATTGAATGTGCTCTCTCAAATGAATGTATAAGGTTGGAGAACTCGAGGTCTTAATCAAAGATGGTTTAAGGATGACCACCGACATTGGAACAGTTAGTGAAGTTCTTCGAAATCTTCGAAATCTGGAAATAATCTAAAGTCTTCTACTAGAATAAGTGCTCCCTATTTTCTTGCAAAGGGAGCGCATTTCGACTCAACATGGAATGCTTAGTGTGGTTCTTGTAACTTTACCAAATTTGGCAAGAAGCTGAAATATTATGCTAGAGGAAGTGCCCCTAATGATTTCAAGAGGGAGACCTTCAACGTGGAAAAAAGGGAGGTGTAAAACTTGTGGTTGTTTAAGGAAGGCCACCAAAAAAATGCGTGCCTGGGGGCTTCTTTGTCTTTTGCTACAACTATGAATCTGGGTTGTCTCTGGCTATAGGCTCATGTAGGAGGTTCAATTTGTGGCTTAGGCTCGCTTGACGTGGCTTTAAAACTTGTAGATGACCATAATTTTCTCCCTATCAAATACAAGGTTAGAAGGCAGAGAAAAATAAACTGTAATAATTTGTAATACTCTAGAATAAATTTTGACATATGATTGAAATATCTTCTTGGTTTTTGAAGCCCATTACCAAGAAATGATCCATCGAAGGTGAATCTTTGTTCTCGCAGGAGTATTATTTGTGAAGCATATTTTTGAGTGATGAGTATGATGACTACAATTATCACATGAATAAAGAAAAAAAAAATGATCTTTCCCATGGCCAACTTTTTCATAATATTTGCATTTGAAAAATTTTGGTTGTTGTGAAAGAGGAGCAGGAACAGGTGAAGATGAACTGGCATAAACAAACCGAACACTTTGAAATTTGATTGGCTTTGTATAGTCCAAAATATGAAAGGACACATCCTTGTCATATCAAAGTCTTGTTCTTTTCTTATTGCTGACAAGATATTCTCAAGCTTTGATGATGGGCTTGGGAAGTGTAGGCTGAATTTCTACACCTCCATGCAAATATTCTCTTTCAATGACTCGATTAATATATGCATGTTGATAGGAGTCAATTTATGACTAAAAACTGGGATATTTATGAACAAAATAAAGTTTATAATGAAGACTACGATGTTGTATCTCCTTTGTTGTAGTTGAGATTCAAGCTGCAAAAAATCAATTTTGTCTTGTGCATTTCGCAAACATGTTTGATTGTATGAAAGAGTGTACCTGCTGATGTTTACCATCCTATCTACAATGGAGTGAATTATGGAATTTAACAACTGTAATGCATCACAAATTTTTTACATAAGTGTTTCTCCCAATATCTTTACCATGGATGGACAACCAGATACTTGTATCCTTATTCTATACAATGAAAGAAGAAATTCAATAATACAATAATTTATATCGGCTAATATTGGAGTGCACTGGGCCCTCAATTCACAAATAAACCACTATTTTTAAAATTAATCCGAGCTCTTTTTCTTATGTAAATACTCATAAAATATTCCAAGTGATTGAAAGGAGAAATTCCATGAGTTGTGGAAAAATTTAAAGAGTTTGAATATTACTCGATTTGCAAAGGAAAAAAGTGTTTATTTTATTGCATGGAACTTGGCATGTTTTGGATCTTGTAGCCACAAATTTTAAAATAAGAAACCAAAATAGAGAATTAAGCACTCACAAAACTAAGACCTCTTAGCATTTCTTTACATATTCTTGAATAACGTTCAAGCTTACAGTTTCTTCACAAAAATTAGTTTCCCATCCAACCATCTAAGAGACAATGCATATTTCAATTTTGGGATGTCTCTTGCTGATGTGCCTGAATGATCTTGTCCTTATCTTGAGATCAAATAAATCAAACCAAAGCATAGTAAATAAAAGTGTTGGGATTGTCAAATCATTACATAGAAAAAATGTTGAAGTTGATGTTAATGCTCCAAAGGAAATTCCATGCAACTTGCTACCTTACTCTTTGATATCATTGTTTATGTTCTTCTTGAAAAAAGGTCGCTCCCTAATTTTGAATTAAATGCAAAGCCTGATGAGCATGCAAATGTGATACCACCAAATTCAAGTGGTTTATTACTGGAAGCTCAAGTGATTGAGCATATCATAACTTCCATATTGTATGTTTGAGGTTTCCTCTAATTGGATAATCCAGGAGATGTAAATTATTTCTATCTAAACTTACACAACTATTTTTTTTTCTTCATGTAAAGCATTCCCTAGCCATTGTAATAGGCAAGAACAAGGATCTCTGGAAAAGGTTGATGGAAAATAATCCATTATAGTATAAAATAGCCAAAAAAAGGTGCAATGAGAGAGACTATTGTCCATATGTAACTTCAAACCCCCATTTGTGTAGAATAGTTCTATAATTATACTATTGCAATAAATCTAAAAACCTTTCAGTGCATAACATATTTATCAGCAAAACTATATTCTAAATTAAGAGAATCAATTCAGTCCTTTCTCTTCATTACATATATTATTCATGAGCTTCGAGTTGCATTCATTCCCTTATGTTTTCTTTTAGAAAACAAATTGAATGTTTATGCAATAGTAAACTTTCATAGGTGAAAAAATATGGAACAATTTATTGTATTGAAAAAGTTTAAACAATTTTCTAAGAAAGTAGAGTCAAGTGCATAAGTAATTTCAATAATAGAGAGACAAGGGGTTCAAAAAATTATGAGAATATTGCGCTACAAATTTTGAAGAGGAGAGAGATACATGTTAGGCTAGCAAAAAAGATGCATCCATTGGAGAAAATAGGAATATGTCCAATCACATGGCCGAGTGCATCTTATAGTTTACATGAAGATACAAGAATGAGTACAAATGGAAAAATTCACTAGCATAAGAAGTAAATTTTAATGCATATCACAGGGAGGGTTATATGAAGAATAAGAAAGTTTTCAAGGTGAAATAGGGAATGAAAATTTATGCACAATTATGATTATATTCCAAAAACGTTGATACAAGATGCTAATATCGCATACACGACCTAAATTTAATCTTCCATTTTAGGTCCTCAAAGTATCCTCATGTGAAAGAGTTCAATCCTCCATATAACATGTCAAAGATGCACTCATAAAATTATTTCTTGCTAGACTCCCCAAGTGTCACACTGAGTAATAGAAGAGTGTTTGTTTTTGCTACTTCGGGACTATGCATAGAGTTGACATGCACAAAGTTTGAACAATCATTGAAGGGAGGAGTTGGAACAAGAGCATCGGGTAGAGGAAAATTAATGGAGCTTGTTAGAGTGGTGCAGGTGTAGAATATAAAAAATATAGAAATTGTTAGGTCCCTATATTACTAGCATAGTCCCTTATTGTTGTTAGTGTAACTCCCTTATTGTTATTGTTGTACCCTTGTAACCCACATATCGTTATTATTGTGCCATTACATTATTATTTTTAGGTCGGCTAGGATTACATTATGGCCCCATGGATTCCTATATATACAGAGGAGGTTTTGTTATTTGTAGCATTCAAGAATTGTTCATTTATGTAATGTATTAGAGGTTTCCCCCTTGAAGTGGCTGATTTATAAGGCATTGATATCTCTTTTATTATATTTTTGGAGCTCTTTTCACAACATTTGGTATCAGAGCTCTGGATTCTAGGGTTTTGCTACTCCAAACAAGTCATCGTGGATTTTTTGCTAAAATTTTTTTATCTACGAAGGTTCAAAAGCTGAACTTTTTAGAGCGCGACGCTGAAATCCTAAGGAACATCATTGCAAAATTTCAGAGCTTGGTTCACAAGAGTTTCAAAGATATGGTCTATGGAAGTTAGGTTTTTTGCAAGCTCCTGAATTTAACCTAAACATGTCATCGTAGATTTTTCGCTATGACATTTTTTTCTACAAGGGGTCAAAAGCTGAAATTTTCACAGAGCGAAGCTGCAATCTCGAGGAACGTCGTGGAAGAATTTCATATATTGATTCACATTATTTTGGGAGGTAGGATCTGTGGATGTTAGGGCTTTTCCAGGCACCTAAATTTCATCTCAAAGAGGTGATCGTGGAAAAATCTTCATAAATCTCTCTCTGAGCATCAGATTGGAATTATGTAATGCTTGATTGTAAGTACACAGGCTGTAGTTACCTTTCTATCAATTTCAGAGCTGAAGAAGGAAACAATGACACGTGGCAAATCGTACAAGCTCTTTCTACTGAACCTGTCCATAATTAGGTCATTGTGGGATATTGGACATAACTTTTCCTTGAAGAATCTAAATCAGGTCAGACCTATGGCATTCGAAAGAGGATTCAGAGGGCTACCTAGGGGCCAAATTTTAGATATTGAAGATATGAAATAATAGAGATAATTCAATTTCAATATCGAGCTCATCAAAAGCAAGAAAAATGTGTGTATTTTTTTTCCGAATTTCATAAGTCTTGTGTAAAAAATTAGTTTGAAGTGATTCCAAGGGCCTATTGAGCATATATATCAATATTGGGTTCTAAAATGCCCCCTAGAAAGAACTCAACACCCACTAAGCCTTTAGAAGGCTCTACTATGACTCATGAAGATGAAGAATGGAAACATGGCATATCAAAATTACAAGAGCAAGTACAACAAATTTCGCTCTCGCAAAGAGCAACAAAAAATGACATGGAAGTTCTGAAGAAAGACGTGGAAAATAAGATGGATGGTTTGAAGAAAGGTTTGGAATCTAAGATGGATGGTTTGAATAATGACATGGAAGCTAAGATGAATGGCATGGAAGCTGGCATGGAATCTAAGATGGATAACATGAAAGCTAAGATCGATGAAAAAATGGAAAACATGAAGAATGATATAAAAGTAGACATGGAAGGTTTGACAAAGTTGATATAAGAAATGTTTCCTAATGGTGAAAATATAGTAGAGGAAACTCATGATGAGAACAAAATAAATGCTAATCATGATTTCATAAACTCTAATATTGGAGGGAAGAACCACCATATTCCAAAAATGGATATGAGGAAGTTTGATGTCAAGGATCCCGTAACATGGATATTATAGATGGAGTAATATTTTGATCTCAATAATGTGAAAAACACATAAAATGTAGGCATTGCAACTTTACATTTAGAACAAAATACATTTGTATGGTATCGATGGCTTTGCTCCTGTAAACAAATTGTCACTTGGTAAATTTTTATGGAGGAAATGACAGCACATTATGAGGATAAAAAGAGCAACACCTTCTTTAGCCAATTGATAAATCTCAAACAAAAGGGTTCAATGGGGGAGCACATTGAGGACTTCCAAAAATTGAATATAAGGGTAACTGATATTCCAGAGGAAAACATGATTGATGTCTTCAGAGGGACTTTAAAGGATAACATCCAACATGAAGTTCGTGTTTGGGAACCAGATTCATTGGAGAAGGCATTCAGGTTCGCAAAGAAAAATTTAATGTAAAATTATGGAGAAAAGGAAGCCTGCCACTCACATCTATAAATATGGCAGTGTTGCTACTCATATACTTCCACAACCTACAAGGTTTACACCACAATAATTGGAAGAAGAAAGAGAAAAAGGGCTTTGCTACGGTTGTGATAGCAAATATAGTAAAGGTCATAAGTGCACTGAGAAGAAATTATTCTACATAGATTGTGAAGAGGAGGAAGAAAATGAACAAGAAACTTCAAAAGTAGAGGATATACACCAGAAAGAAACACTAGAAGAAGAAGAAATGAGTTCGACCATACCATTTAATGCATTGGCAAGAATTACCACTCCTCAAACTCTCAAGATAGAAGGACATATCATGAAGAAAAAGGTAATAGTGTTGATTTATTCAGGTAGTACCCATAATTTTATTCATTGTAAGGTATCCAAGGGATTGAATTGTTTCCTATACCTAGCACCAGAATGTCAAGTGATGGTTGCAAATGGAGGAACTATAAATTGGTCTAGAAAATTCCATAATATCAAGCTAGCCATGGGAGAATATGTATTTAATATTCGAATGCTTTCCATCCCAATGGGAGGTGTTGATGTTGTACTACAAGTACAATGGTTACAATCTTTGGGGATGGTAGCTTTTAATTTTCAAGAACTTTTCTTGAAATTTTTTTCGGAAGGAAAGGAAATCAAATTACGGGGTATCATAGGGAAGCTAGGAAAGATAATAAGCTCTAATGTCATGAAAAATCTTCTGAAGAAAGAGCAATGAGGTGTAATTGTGTAATTATGCTCACTAGAAGTTCCAACATCAAAATCATCTATTTCTTCGAATCTCCAAAAAGTCTTGGACAATCATTCCAAGGTGTTTGATACTCCCAAAGGACTCCCACCTATTCGTGATCATGATCATGCTATTCTTTTGATTCCGGGAAGTGTTCCTCCAAACATCAAGCCTTACATATATCCTTATGTCCAAAAGAGAGAAATTGAACATATGATTGCAGAAATGTTAAAGGTTGGTATAATTCAACGTAGTCAAAGTTCTTTCTCTACTCCAGTAGTATTGGTGCACAAGAAATATGGATCATGGCACATGTGTCCGGATTATAGGGAGCTAAATAAGCTCACTATTAAAGATAAATTTCCCATTCCTGTGATTGATGCATTACATGGAGCAATTTATTTTACCAAGTTGGATATTCGTTTAGGATATCATCAAATTAGAATGAAGACTAAAGATATTTTGAAAACAACATTTCGAACTCATGAGGGTCATTATGAATTTTTGGTCATGCCTTTTGGCCATACCAATGCACCTTCTACATTTCAATGGTTGATGAATTCCATTTTCAAACCCTTCCTTACAAAATTTGTGCTAGTATTTTTTGATGATATACTAATCTAGAGCAGGTCTTGGAAGGATCATGTTCAACATATTGACAGGGTGCTCAAACTATTGGAGGAGAAACAATTATATGAAAAAACATCCAAATGTTTCTTTGGAGTACAAGAGGTGGAATATATGGGTCATATTGTATCTCACGAGGGTGTTAAGGTAGACCCTAAAAAAATTAAAGCCATTAATTAATGAAAATTCCCTACAACCATGATGCAGTTGCATGGATTTCTCGGGTTAACAGGGTATTATCGCAAGTTTGTTAGAATTAGCAGGAGAATAGAAGCACCTATAACAACATTATTGAAGAAAGATGCATTTTTATGGACTCCTGAAGCAACTAAGGCCTTTGAACATCTTAAAGAGGAAATGTTCCTAGCAGTAGTCTTAGCTACACAAGACTTCACAAAAACCTTTATTGTGGAATGTGATGCCTCAGGAAATGGAATTGGTGTTGTTTTAATGCAAGAAGGAAGACCCATTGCTTTTGAAATTCATTCAATCAAAGGGAAGTATTTACAAAAGGCTATTTATGAGAAGGAAATGTTGGCAATACGACATGCACTAAAGAAATGGAGACCTTACCTAATGGGAAGACACTTCAAGGTAAAAACTGACCATGATAGTCTTAAACACTTTTTGGAACAAATAATATCTTTAGAAGAGCAACAAAAACGGGTCACAAATATGTTGGGTTATGACTTTGAAATCATCTACAAAAAAGGGAAGCTAAATGTTATTGCAGATGCACTCTTAATAAAGGATGAAGAGGTGGAAGCATTGCTTTGTGGCATTTCAATTATCCGACTAGATTGGATAACCGAAGCAAGGGACGAATGGAATAAGGATGAAGAAGTGTGGACACCCCTTCAAAATTTGTAGCAAGATCATAGTACATCTGATACATTTAGTTGGAAAAATGATTCCTTATGGTACAAAGATCGCTTATATATTTGCAAGAATTCCCAACTAAAATGAAAGATTCTTTTGGAATTGCACACTTCTCCTTTAGGAGGACACTCAGGATTTTTAAACACTTACCACAGGGTGAAGAAATAATTTTTTTGGGATGGCCTTAAATCTAATATTCAAATATTTGTGGCAGAAGTTTTGGTTTTACAACAAAATAAAGTTGAGGCAATTAAGACCCCGGGTCTTGTAAAAACTTTATTTATTCCAAGTCTTCGTTGGGAGGAGATTTCAATGTATTTTATCACAGGTTTACCTAAGTCTGAAGGAAGGAGTGTCATCATGGTGTTAGTTGATAGACTTACCAAGTATTCACACTTTTTTGCATTATCTCATCCCTTTAAAGCGATTACAGTTGCTACTGCATTTATGGAAACAATTCAAAAGCTACATGGAAACCCGAAGATTATTGTAAGTGGGAGAGACCCCATTTTTACAAGAAATGTTTGGACCAAATTATTTTCTTATGTGGGTACTCAACTAGCTCATAGCTAATCTTATCATCCTCAATTCGATGGTCAAACAGAGATAGTGAATAAATGTTTTGAAGGATATCTTCATTGTTTTGTATCTGATAAGCAAGCACAATG
The DNA here is from genome assembly GCA_034641835.2 of Pinus albicaulis. Lineage (NCBI taxonomy): Eukaryota > Viridiplantae > Streptophyta > Pinopsida > Pinales > Pinaceae > Pinus > Pinus albicaulis. The sequence continues at coordinate 1,107,833,449 of CM076579.1, forward strand.
GGTCAGGTGGTTACCTCTCGCTGAATGGTGGTATAACACTTCCTTCCATACTGCAACAAAAATGACCCCATTTATATCATCCACTGTCCATCACATATTCTTTAAGGGAAAATTCTAGGGTTCAAGCAGTGGAGGATCACATCGAGCATCAACAAGAAGTTCTCCAAATCTTAAAGGATAACCTAAATTTGGCACAAAATCGAATGAAGCAATAGGCAGATCAACATAGCAGTGAGAGAAGTTTTGTTGTGGGAGACTGGTTATTTTTATGGCTACAACCATACAAAAAAATTTTCGTCAAGCAAGCTAAGAAGGATAATAAATTATCGCCAAAGTACTATGGTCCTTACAAGGTGTTGTAAAATATTGTTACTATTTCATACAAATTAGAGCTTCCTGCTTCTTCGTGAGTGCATCTAGTTTTCCATGTTTCATGCTTAAAAAAGGTTATAGGGGACAAAATTCTAGTTCAAACAATATTTCTAGAACTTGATGAGGAAAGAAAAACCATATTGGAACCTAAAGAAGTCACGGAAACAAGAACTCGATAGCTACAAAGTAGATCAATTTCAGAGTATCTCATCAAATTGAAGAACTTACCCACTGAAGATTCTACTTGGGAGGATAAGAATTTGATACAAAAGCACCCAGAGCTACTCAAGCGTTGAGGACAACACCTTTTTGAAGGAGAGGAGCATGTTAGGTCCCTATATTACTAGTATAGTCCCTTATTGTTGTTATTGTAACTCCCTTATTGTTATTGTTGTACCGTTGTAACCCCCATATTGTTATTATTGTGCCTTACATTATTATTGTTAGGTCGGCTAGGATTACATTGTGGCCCCATGGACTCCTATATATAGAAAGGAGGTTTTGTCATTTGTAGCATTCAAAAATTGTTCATTTAAGTAATGTATTGGAGGTTTCCCCCTCGAAGTGGCTGAGTTCTAAGGCATTGATCTCTATTTTCTTTTATTTTTGGAGCTGGTTTCACAACAAAAATAGTATGATCTAGGTCTGCAGCTTGAAAAACAAGGAAGAAAAAACTGACATGTACATAGAGGCCAAAAAAAAAGTGTCTCTAATTGTAGCAGGGCCAGAATTCACACGCTCTGATACCATGAAATGCATAATGCGTCGAGTCACAACCATAATAAATGCAGAGGAGCACAAATAGCATAGTTACTCACTAGACTGGATAGACATGAACCAAAGTACAAAACCAACATTGTGAAATAAAATTATGTGTTATATTGATCATTTTTATGAAATATTGCAGGTTCAGAGGAATGCTATGCATATTGCATATTTATAATTTGTATGAAAAAGAACTTAAACTAGCCCAACATACTTTCGCTACATCTGGATTGTATTTTACCAACCAGTACAACATAACTCTCAATAAAAAAGTGGGTATATAAATTTTTTTAACATGTGTATATCAAACAACTCTCAAACTAATGTAGCACATCTCCAAAATCATGCAATAGTGCTTAACATTTTGCATTCAACTCGCAAAGATAGTATTAACTAGCCCACAATATTTTCAATTCAATAATTCAGCAACATGTAAAGGCCAACCCATATATAGAGTTTGAACAAACAACAATGCTATAACTCAAAATATATAGAATCAGGGCAGAATGAATGCTCAATAATAAAACCATAAGCACGATCTTCGAAGAACATATTTCAAACAACAGTATTCAAAAAACACACAAATATGCTCCCAATCAGTGTCTTGGTTACAATGCAGTATGAATACAATATAGAGGTAGAGATTTGTTAAGTAGAATGACACACATAGTAATGAAATGGTCTTCTAGATGGGAAAAATGGTTTTCCAAGAGAGCGCATAGGCAGAGAAGAAAACTTTATGTCTATAACTAATAGACTAAGAAGATAAATTAACGTAAAATAGGTTTAGGAAAGGATGCATATCCTACGTGTTCTGAAAATACCCAGGCTTGGCCTAGTATGATACCATGTTAAACAAAACACATGGAGATGAAATCATATAAGATAAATGCGAATTCCTTTTACTATTCAAATGATATGCATTTATAATACATTCTTGTGACCCTTGGTCATCATATACCCAATGGTATCTGGGACTCTGGTTACTGTTCACATTCCACACCAACCCTTAGAGGATTAGTTTTCTAACATTTTTCAACAGGCCCTTCTGCAAATATTATAGTCTTCATATAAACATTTCTAATGAGGTATCATATGTACTAAATAAAGATCATATCACCAAGTTACGACCTTGGGAACTTGGTTGCCCCAATAACCCCAACGAGGCCCACAAACACTTGGTGTTCCATATCCTAAGGCTAGGATTTGAGTTTTTTAGGGTTTCCCTTTGTTTTTCATTAATAGAAAGGCCCTTGAGCCTCATTGTAACAAACTTTAGAGGCATGTAACCATAATATCTCTTCTTAGAGGTAAACTACCATCACCCGAGCTAGTTTATTTCCACTCTATATGTAAGCATATTCCAATTATTTGATATTAATGAAATGAAGATTTATTTCTACTGGATTCCTATGTTTATGTTTATATTTGTATTCTCTTTCTGTCCTGTACAAGTCTAGATCAATGGTATGAGAGCGATCTTCTCTTTCTCTATTTCTTTGTGCATGACCCCAACGAGGTCAGGGTATAAGGAGTTAGTGCTTGAATTGGTTGAACCTTTGCAAGACCAACGTCTTAGACCCTGGAAAGCTCCCATGATGGTGGAAAATAAAGATGAGGAGGTAGTAGATCCTTTCAAAATATTCTTCAAATAAGCCCTTGAGAAAAAAATCAACACGATGATGGAAAACATTTCTGAGATCGCTGCAGTATTTACAATTATCAACCCCTTGAGACACAAACCAACATGACAACATAAAAAAATGACAACCATAATGACATGACACCATGCTACTTATTGGAACTTTATAACACAACTCATGGTAGCATTTACGTCCATATACATATCTGCATATACTAAAATATCACATCAAACATATACCAAAAAATATATCAAGGAAATTTTCTCAATCAGCAAATAAAGAAGGAAACACAACCCACATCTGATCTGCCATCTCTCGTTTAGCTTCATCAGGCCTAAAGTACTTCCACTGCACTTAAACCTAATCAATTTATCGGTTTCAAAGCATGAGCACCTTTCTCTACAATATATATTGAGTTTCTGGCTGGAATTCTCCATCTCGCTCCACCTATAATACAGATCAGTCAATCACATGATCAACATATTTAACATACTTCTTAAGCAATGAGACATGGAAAAAATAATGGAATCTCACTGTCATAGGCAATGAAAATCACTATTATATTGGCCCAATCCTTTCAAGAATCTTGAAAGGTCCACAAAATAAGGTTCTAGCTTGTCACATTATCTAATCCACAAGGAGCTCTTCTCGGGGTTGGTGCACAAGTACAGCTATTCCCAAACCTGAAACTCCTTAAACAACATGTTCAAGTCTCCATAAATTTTCTCCCTATCCTCTGCTTCCTTTAGATTCTTCTTTATCACCTACATTTCCTGTTCCATTTGTACTAACATGTCTGGTCCAATCAATACCATTTTCACCGGATCACTCCAACTAATGGTAGTATTCCAACTCCGCCATAAAATGACTCAAGAAAAATCATCCTTAGTGACACTTGGTAACCATTTTTGTAAGAAAATTCAACCAACATAAGGTAATCCTATCATCTCCTATGTTGATGCATCACATGCATCCTCAACATATCCTCCAATATCCTGTTGACCCTCTAAGTCTGTCCATCTGTTTATGGATGATAAGTTGTAATGAAGGAAATTTTTTTACCTAAACCTATAAAAAACTGCTTCCAAACTTGCAAGTGAACTTTTCATCCCTTTTTGACAGAATATTATTTGAAACACCATGCATCCAACTACACCTCTGATGAAAACTTGTGCCACATGACTAGCTGAATACATAGTCTTCATTGGAATGAAGTGTGCTACCTTAGTCAACCTGTCTACCACAACTATGATGGAATCATGTTGTCTAGATTTCCTTGGAATCCCTATAATGAAATCCATGGAAATGACCTCCCATTTACACTCTGGAATTTTAATTCATTGTAGAAATCCACCTGGATGTTTACACTCTTCCTTTACCTACTCACAATCTAAAAATCTAGCGACAAAATTTCCCAAATCATTTTTCAAATTAGACCAATAATAAAACTTCTTTACTGCTTTCAATTTCTTCTGGCATCCTGCGTGACCTGATTATGATTTTGCATGGAAATCCCTTAACATAATATTCTTGTGATCACTATTGTCTGGCACATATAACTTGTCTCGAAATCTAATCAAGTCATCTTCTGAGAGATGATAGTTCAAATCATGTGCACCTCTACCTGCACCTGTACATGTACATGTACATGTACACTACTGTAACCTATGCATGAGCCCTCTATACCTATCATTTTACTGACCTACCTATAAAATATTATCTTGTAATTTTGTCCCATAGGAACGCATAACTGCAATGTGATTTAGCTGTATCCACATGCTAAGAGCACCTGCAAAATTTTTCTATTTACCTTTAATATACCCCATCTCAAAGTAAAACTCACTGATCATGGCCAACCATATAGCTTTCTTGGAATTCAGATTTGGCTGTTCAAACAAGTATCTCAACGCACTATGATCACTCATTAATAAAAAATTCCTACCAAGAAGATAGTGCCTCCACATGTTCAATGCATGAATGATCACTTCTAACATAAGATCATGTGTCAGATAGTTTTTCTCATGCTCATTTAATTTCCATGACTCATTGTGACAAAAAATTTTGTCACTGTCCCTGAAATCCCTCGTCCTGTATGTTGGAGGACTATTCTCATGACTTGTGAACAGTAAAATGTCCTGAAAACACCTTGATGGCATCCTTCTGCATAAGGGTAAGAATTCTCCTCAAGAACATTTCCTCTGAAAAACCCTAAAAACCTATTTTTTGGCATTGGCACGGGTAGCCAGTTCATCCCTCGAACCAATAGCGCTCTGTCCCTGTGTTTTTCTTGTGCCAATCCTATTAAGGAATGTTTTTTAACAATAGAAGGCGGAAGTATTATTCTAACAAGTTCATAACAGATCATCAAAAAGAGGTTGGGTTGTTTGCCTCCGGATCTCCCTATTTAGGAAGTGGTTTTCCACCTCTCATGGAACCTTCCTAAGAGATAGGACTCTCCCCCATGATTATAGGGAGCCTAACCTCTCCTTCTCCCTCTATAAAAGCCTGCCCTCTCCATTTGATAGCTAGTTTAACTTTTGGAAAGGAAATTATAGCTGAGTGACAATCAAGAGCATAGCTAAGGAGAACCCTATGAGAGGGAGAGTTCTGTCGAATCCCTGACGAGCTTTATGAGACACATCTCGTTGGAACCCTGTCAAAGGAAGATCACGACGTCAGAGCATCGGTTGTAATCATTCTCTCGTATCTTAATATACATGACTTTTTTATTGGTTCCATGATTGTGTTTTTCCATTATATAATTCAATTTCATTCGTTCCTCTTTGACAGATCGATAGTTATAAAGTGTGAAATATTACGTTGCATGTTGTCCCTATTCTTTGCATGTGTACAAGTATCTGGATGCAACAAGCTCACATATCATGACCTATCCAGCTAGGAACGGAAGCGCCATTTCTTCTTTGACAACAACAACGAAGGAATCACGGTAAGCGATCTATTTCGATTCTATCTTTTGTAACTAGGAACCAATATTTTTCCGTGTTTTGATTGTTGCCAGACCCACTCTGGGGCTAGTGGGATCGCCTCTGTCCATAGAGGGGATTTATCTCCACAACAATTTGGTGACTCTGCTAGGGATTAGTGGGAGTTGGTCCTTCCTCCATTGGGTTGTTTTTTGGCTTTTGTATGATTATTTTTCTTTTATGGTTCACCTTCCTTGGTGTTAAAACCTTGCTCAGCCCCCAGAAGACCAGATCTAGCCTCTGTTAATTCATTTTCATCATTTTTCTAGGGTAAAACTGATTGGTGCGGTTATCCCTCTGACATTCACGCCGAAGGGCACGAGTTGCTAGCTAGGCCCTCGTGCCATCCCCTGTTTGGCGCAGATTATAGCCAGACATGCGTGCCAACCCTGCTTGGTTTTAGGGTTTCCCTGTTCTTGGACTCTCTGAGCTTGAGTTTTGGTTCTGGTTTCTTTTTTTCGGTTTGTTCGAGTGTTTTGAAGTAATTTTTTATTGTGTTTATCCCTTTTCCTCCGGTTGTTTGACCTTTTCTGTCAGTTTTTCATTTTAGCCCTAGGGCTTCTAAGTGCTTCAGTGTGTTGAGCCTCCCATGGGATTTTTGGGCCTTTGCTTTCTTGGTTAACTTTTTTTCTGCTTCTTTTCATTCATCTTGCTGAATCCTATTGAATCATTACATTTATTGAGTGATTTTCCTCTCTTTCATTCAATTTCACTTTGTGTTGCTCCAAGCTTAGATCACAGGGTTTGTTTAAGTCTCTTTCGAGATTCTTCTTCTCTTTGAGGGATTTCGTCATCGGTTTGAATCTTCATTATGTTTGTTTGAGTTGAGTGAACTTGTTTCGTTTCATCTCTCCCTTTATCGTTCTCAATTTGATGCTTTCATTAGTTTTTCATTTATTTAGTGCATTTGCTCTAATATATGGAAAAATACAAAAATAAAATAAAATATCTTTTACATTTTGATTGGCATAGTGAAAGTTGAAAACTCTTTTGCATTACTAGTGTTATATAACTCTAGAGAAAAATTTTCTAGTTTCATTAGCTTGCATTGAAAATAGTAGTGGATGTTTTTGTGTGTTCATTTTTTTGTCATTTGAAAGCTCTCAACTCTCCCATAGATAGCTCTTCATTGAAAAAAATGATATTTTGTAGCATGTTGTTTGCATCTAGAGGTTTTATGAGATCCAACATTTGATAGGACCTTGAAATCGAAACGTAAATTGAAGATCAACTTTTAAATTTACTGAATTAACTTAAGGCAGCATTGAAACTTAATGGAACATCTAGTAGTCTAAGGTAGAGACGTATTCCAACGTCTTTAAGCCTAGTAGCTGTCGCTCGTCATCTGGCTACAGATAGTGCTAGTACGGACTTGTGCTCCCTGTACCATTGTGTATATAAAGGGAGACCCCATTAGGTTGAAAATCCTTTATCCATAGGAAGCCAAGTCTGCCGCCTTTTACCAGTGATACACCGGACAGAACATTCGGAGAGATTATCTGCACATACGTTAAGTCCTTGGTTGATTTCTTTTCCATTTTTACAAAGGTGTATATGGCAGTTCACAAATATCTGGTACACCAATTTACCTATATTACCATAGCAGACACTTTGATCTTTACTGACTCTTTTAACTGAAAATATCATCAAGATATTCTCCTTTCAAGCTCGTGTCCAACCTAAAAGCAATAGAGTCACCTTTTTCTTGTTTCTCAACTCTTAAAATATGAAACAACAGAGTCTGGTTTTAGTGTCTTAAAATTAATTTCCTGTGAAATATTCCTGGTTAAAAGTTATTGTCCTTAGTATTTTGTTTCAAGGTTGTTTATGATGGCAATTTTTTCGGAGTTCACCAACCAAGGAATCCCCTGCAATGGGAATCCTGGTCCTTTTCCTGATTTTGGAAATGTTGGTGCTCCTTATATGGAAATTTTGTCCCTTCCTGGGTTAACTATTGGGTCTCCTGTTTGGTTGTTTTCAGCCTCTGTGGTCCCAAATGTCCCGGCTACTGTTCAATCAATTCCTCCACCGGAACAACGCCATGTTGATTCCAAGTTTGACCTCTCCCCTTCTTCTCCTATTTCTATATCCTCCTCTTCTACTTCACCTGATGAAAGTCTGGATTCGAGTAACCAAGTGGCTAAGAAGGAGAAGAAGAAAACAAAGAAGAAGAAGTCTGATAAGAGAGAGGCTAAGGCTGCAGCTACTACTTCTAAAACATGTTCTCTTGATAAACCTTCCAACCCTCCACAGAAAGAAAAATTCCCTTGCATGCTGTGCATGGGGGACCATCTTCTTCGAGACTGCCCTGGCATTCCCAAGGTGTTTGAAAAATGGTCCAACGGTTGTCTGTCGTTGCCTTTGGCTTTTGGGAGTCATGTTGGGGGCACGTCTTCGACTAGCACTGGTAAGAATCCTAAGAGGCAGGGTAAGCTTACCAATCCCTGTAAGTTGTGTGAAGGGAATCATCCCATTCACCTTTGTCCGTTCATGGATGAAGCCAAAAGAGTGTTGGACAACCCAATTGTTTCTGCACCATGCCTCCTGGCTGGTTACAAGAAGTTATCTTTGATTCCCCCGCTATTTTATCCTACGATTAGTCAAGAGTCACCCTTGGTTGATCCCGCTCCCCTGGAAATTCCAAATCACGAATCCATCCCTGACCAACCATTGGTTTTGGGATCAGTTGAGATGGCCCCGTCCGCGGTGCACCAGGTCTTTTCCGTTGAGAGTGGATCTCACATCCCTCAAGTTCTTCTTGTTTCTTTAGATTCCTTGGACTTGGAGAAATATTCTCCTGTCCCTATACCCTTGGAAGCTACTCCTCCGCCTCCCCTGATGGAGGTCTCGGAGGATACTCCTTCTGCCTCCATGATGGAGGTGGTGGAGGATGCTTCTTCTTCTCTTGTAACTCCAGGGGAAGACCATATTGGTTCGGTGGTAGCCCCTCCAAGTAGTTTGGTCGCTTCCTTCGATTGGGTTCGATTCACAGGTTATCGCCTTCCTTCTTATGTGCCCTTTCAGATCATAGTACACGCCTCCGATCTGGTCATACCCAACACCATTATAGATGAAGGCGCATATGTTAGTATTTTATCCTCAACTAATTGGCAAGCTTTCAGTTCACTGCCACTTGTGCCTGTTACGCAGAATATGTTAGCGTTTAACAGAGGAACTAGTCAACTGTTAGGGATCCTTCCGAAGTTGCCAGTTACTTTGGGAGGGGAAATTTTCCATATGGACGTGATGGTTTTTCCTAGCCCCTTGGTATTTAATTTACTCCTAGGCCGTGATTATACTTATGCCATGGGAGCATTTGTCTCCTCCCTCTTTCGTGTGATGTGTTTTCCGCACCAAGGTTGGATCGTGACCATCGATCAACTTGCGTTCTTTGGTCTGAATATGGCAACTAGTCCACCATCATGCCTGCTAGATCTTTATCCATCCATTGTGTCATCCCTGCCGCATGTCAATTATGTGGCTACCTATCCTGTGCATGTATTCAGTGATAGTACCGTCATACATCATGTGCTGGGGGCATTGGGTCCAAACTTCCAAGATGTTTTACTTTCATCAGATGGGTAACCCTTAGAAGCTATGAATTCTTATTCATTATGATAAGTTCTGTGGGAGCATGGTTCATTTGCTTGTGTCAAGCTCCTTAAACCATGAAACAAGGTCTGTCGGAGCATGGTTCATCTGCTTGTGTCAAGCTCCTTAAACCAAGAAACAAGGTTTGTCGGAGCATAGTTCATTTTTCTTGTGTCAAGCTCCTTAAAAAATGAAACAAGCTTGTCGGAGCATAGTTTTTTTTCTTGTGTCAAGCTCCTTAAAAAATGAAACAAGCTTGTCGGAGCATAGTTTGTTTTTCTTGTGTCAAACTCCTTAAAAAATGAAACAAGCTCGTCAGAGCATAGTTCATTTTATTGTTTCAACCTCCTTAAAAAATGAAACAAGCTGGTCGAAGCATGGTTCATTTTCTTGTGTCAAGCTCCTTAAAAAATGAAACAAGCTCTTCCGAGGACGGTTCGTTTATTATGTCAACCTCGTTAAAAAATGAATTCGGATATGAGGACGGTTCGTTTACTATGTCAACCTCGTTAAAACATGAATTAGCTCACGAGGATGGTTCTTTTAATGTGTCAACGTCATTAATGCAATGAAACACGTTCTCTATTCAATTCGAGTCTTTTATTAGATCTCGTAACATTCCAGTCAATTCTTTCTATTTATCTCGTAATTTGACCCTTCACTCCATCTATCAGTCACATGGACTGAAGCTTGGGGGCATGTACCTCGAGTTGAGTCACCATACTGGGGGCATGCTTACCTTTTCAAGCATAGTTTGTTCCCGTTTGAAGCTTGTGTAAAAATGAAACTAGTTTCAAGCATAGTTTATCTTTTTTTCAAGCTTGTGTAAAAATGAAACCAACTTCGAGCAGAGTTTCCTGATTTAAAGCTTGTGTAAAAATGAAATCATTCCCATTTTACCTCTTGTGATTTCCATTTTATCAACTTGTTTTTGCCAGATGAACCTTGGTTTTCTCACTCCATCGTCACTATCTCCCTGGCCGATCATGTGCCTTCACTTGGTTGTTGTACCCATTCCTGAGGAACCGCTGCAATGAGTGGTCTTGTTAGCCATCCTCTTGACCTTTATTTGTTTTGAGAAATTCCACCATCACCGGAACTAGTTGCTACCCTTTATACTTCTCATTCCTCCAAGAGGAGCCACCTTTCAGCTCTTTTCTGACTCTCTAAAACTGAAAAGTTTGTCGAGTTGCTTGTCATTTTGAGCTCATTAAATTTGCTGCAAAATGAAATCTACCCAGTATACGTTTACCCCCTTTTTAGGCTGGGATATATTATTTATGAAAAAGGAATACCCTAGCCTATCGTGACTAGGAGGTTCTCTCAGACATAGTTTTCTACCTTTTTGGATCTGTGGGACTACCTACGAAAAGGGACTGCTCGATTTTTCTTTTCCGCTGTATTTTCAAACTCTCTAAACATGAAAAGACACTGAGTTCTTCCTTTGTCAGACTCGTTAAAAAATGATGACATTGGATTCCGTCATAATGACGTTACTTGAGTTCCCCCTTCCTAGGGCTCGTAAAATTCACTAGGTTGGATTTTTCCGAAGGACAAAATTACATTGCAAGCATATGCTATCCCCTTCAAGCTTGTTTTCAAAAATAATTGGGGTACTCACCAGAAATGGTGGGGAAAAATGGAACCAATATTATAGTCGTGTCGGTAGTATGTCGCTCTTGAACATGGAACTTGTCTGCATTCATGTCGGGTTGGGGACATCTCATCTCATTATCTGCTTGCCTCCATGGGTTTGGGTAATCTCTTTTGACCGCTCATCTGCTCTTTGCCACGTCACCATGACCTCAGATCCTTTGATGTCAAATACTGCCAAATCCAATGTCATGCCGCCGATATGTTCAATAGAAGTTGGCCTCTGCAGTTTTCAACCTCCCTCTGATTCTCTATTGATCTTGATTCATAAACATTATATCCCTCTGTCTCGTGTCGATGATGTGGGAAACATTATAGCCCACCTTCGATCAAGGTCACTTCCTATCGACTTCAGCACATTATCCGGGAAGCTGATCTAGAGACCCCCTTCAAGTGCCTTGGAGCCTTCATGCCTCAATGGCAGGTTCTTCGCATTCGACACAAGGTTTTAGTTATTGACCTTCGATCGAATGATTCTATAGGTGTTCAACGCCAGCTCAATGTTCACATTCTGTGGATTGTAAATTTTGTACCTTGAGGGCCATCGTCATTATTGGTGGTTTCTATCACGTCTGTTAACAACTTTCATTATTAGCCGCTAATTAGACGATGTTCTTGCATGTTAGACTTCAGCTCACATATTCGCATGCGTGAACTTATACTCTGTTCAGGTCGAGATGGAGAGCAAGACCCTGGATTTTGTTTGATAAACATCTAGGCTGCGGGTTGTTTGTGGATTATTATGATTTATTACATGACTCATTCAATTAGATGGTTGTGACCATACCTGAGTCTACTTATTGATCCTTATTTACTAGATGGCTGCGTCCATACCTTGGATCTCGATTTTTGTACGCTCTATTATGGATGGCTGCGCCCATACCACATATCATGTATCAGAGATATCAGTAGCATTTTTATTCGCAGGTCTTCCGATGACAGTGTTTTCAGTTGAACGCATTCTCATAAATCATTTCACCCCTCCCTCTCTCTCGGACCTCATGCTTTAGGGGGCATCTGTTACAAATAGTTTTGTCACCGTCCCTTCAATCCCTTGTCCTGCACTTTGGAGGACTATTCCTATGACCTGTGAAGAGTAAAATGTCCTGAAAACACCTTGATGGCATCTTTCTACATAAGGGTAAGAATTCTCTTCAAGAAAATTTCCTCTGAAAAACCCTAAAAACCTATGTTTTGGCATTGGCGTGGGTAGCCAGTTCATCCCTCGCGCCAATAGGGAAAATGTACACTAGTGAGCGCGTCAGCTGGCGCTTTGTCCCTTTTTTGTGCCCTCGCTAAGCCTATTAAGGAATGTTTTTTAATAATAGAAGGTGGAAGTTTGATTATAACAACTTCAGAACGAATCATCAAAAAGAGGTCGGGTTGTTTGCCTCCAGATCTCCCTGTTTAGGAAGTGGTTTTCCACCTCTCATGGAACCTTCCTAAGAGATAGGACTCTCCCCCATGATTATAGGGAGCCTAACCTCTCCTTCTCCCTCTATAAAAGCCTGCCCTCTCCATTTTCTAGCTAGCTAAACTTTTGGGAAGGAAATTATAGCCGAGTGATAATCAAGAGCAGAGCTAAGGAGAAACTTGTGAGAGAGAGAGTTTTGCCGAATCCCTGACGAGCTTTGTGAGACACGTCTCACTGGAACCCTGTCAAAGGAAGATCACGACGTCAGAGCATAGGTTGTAATCATTCTCTCGTATCTTAATATACATGACTCTGCTATTGGTTCCATGATTACGTTTGTCCATTATATAATTCAATTTCATTCGTTCCTCTCTGACTGACCGATAGTTATAAAGTGTGAAATATTACATTGCATGTTTTCCCTCTTCTTTGTATGTGTACAGGTATTCAGATGCAGCAAGCTCATGGATCATGACCTGTCCAACTAGGAACGGAAGTGCCATTTCTTCTTTGACAACAACAACAAAAGAATCACGGTAAGCGATCTGTCGCGATTCTATCTTTTGTAACAAGGAACCAATAGTTTTTTGTGTTTCAATTATTGCTAGACCCACTCTAGGGCTAGTGGGATCACCTCTATCCACAGAGGGGATTTACCTCCACAACACTCATAAGATACTACATGTCCTTCTTGCATAAGGAATCCACCAAGCCCTCTCTTGCAAGCATCTGTACACACTAAAAACTCTTTTTCCGGATCTGCAATATTTAACACTGGGGCATTTGTCAACAAATTCTTCAATGATTCAAAACTTGTTGCACATTCCTATGTCCATTTAAATTTCTTACCTATCCTCTGCAATGACATAATAGGATATGAAATGTGAGAGAATTTCCTAATGAACCTTCGATAGTGGCTTGCTAGCCCCATGAATGATCTTGCCTCATCCACGTTTCTAGGTACTGCCTAATCCATGATAGCCCTTATCTTCTCTGGATCCAATATTATGCCTTCCTTGGAGACCACATGCCCCCAGAAATGTACCTTTGTTTGAAAGAAAATTCATTTACTTAGCTTATCATAAAATTGGTGCCCTCTCAACAATCTCAATACTACTGCTAATTGCTTGTCATGTTCTTCCTCATTTTAGAATATATCAAGACTTCATTAATGAATATAATAACAAATTTTTCCATATAATGATGCAACACACTATTCGTCAAGCACAACAAGGTAGTTGGAGCATTAGTCAAACCAAATGGAACTACAAAAAACTCATAATACCCATACTTGGTTCGAAAAGTTGTCTTGTAAATGTCCTCTTCCTTGATCTGTACCTAATGATATCCAAATCTCAAATCAATCTTTGAGAAAACCGCTACTCCATTTAACTGATCAAATAATTCATAAATCCTCATCAATGGATACTTGTTGTTGATGGTCACCTTTTTCAATTTCCTTTAATCAATGCTTAACCTGAGATTACCATCCTTCTTCTTCAAAAACAAGAATGATTCACCCCAAAGTGATACACTTGGCCTAATGTATCCCTTTTCAAGCATTTCCTTTAACTACAACCTCAACTCTAAAAAATATAGAGTCCCCATCCTATACCATGCCTTTGATGATGGTGATACCCCTGGTACCAACTCAATGGATAAGTCCATTTCTCTCTGAGGAGGAAACTCTAAGATATTTGCTAGAAACACATCCTAAAATTTCTAAAATATCAGGTGCATGTTCAAATGCCCCATCATCCTCCTTATATTTATCTCTATAAATGTGATATGCAAATAACACACACCCTTTTATGTGACTGCGCTTTTCCTGCATAGTTTTCACCATCCTAATTGATGTTTTTTTTCTTATTACCGTATAATATTGTCTATTCCCCGTTTTCATCCAAGAACTCAATGGTTTTTTCATAAAAATCCACTTTGTTCCTATGAGGATACAACCACTCCATACCAAAAACCATGCTATACGAACCTAACAAATACATTCAAATGTGTTGATGTAGACATACCATTCAAATCAAATGCACAAGCTCTTACCCAATGATGAACTCGCTTCTTGGTACTTGTATCCACCTGCATCAACCAAAATTACGCATGCACCTCTTTATTCAAACCACACTTATCCACCAAGTCAGGGTTACCATGCCTATAATTAGATCTAGAGTCAATCAAAAGAGAAACAACTTGATCACAAATCTTACCATCCATATCAATGATATATTCCTGATGATCTGCATGCCTATTATATAGTGTTGCTTAGATATGAAGAATTCTCTTCCCAACATCCCCAACTGGCTGCGCCTCCTGTGAATTATAGATATAAGGCCTACCACCCTAATTTTTCAGACAATCCATTTCAATATTCTCCTTATCACATTTCTAACACTCCAACCGTCCTGTACCATCACCTCTATTCTATTGTTGTGACCCTTGACCCTGTCTAGTTGCGTTAAACTTCTTATGTGGTGCAACATTCTCTTTTTATTTTATATTATGAGGTCTTGTTGTTTTCGGCTCCCATTTACCTTTACCTTTATCTTTATATCTTCCTTTACATCCTTCCTGGTATTCATTCTTACACTTTGATTGCTCATAACATTGCTTCAGTTTCCTGATAACTTCTTCAAGTGACAGAGGTTCATCATACTCAATCTGATCTCTAAGTGCTAACGGAAATCCAGTGAAAATTCTCTAAACTTTATCCTTTTCATCTTTAATACATGGTACATACCTCAATAACTCCAATAGCTTAGTTGTATACTCTTCATCTGTCATCGATCCCATTTTGAGCTCATAAAATTTATTGGCTTTGCTATTGTAGTACCCTTCTGACAAGTACTTCTTTCTGAGGAGTCTCTTGAATTAATGCCAACTCAACTCCTCTGTCTTGATGTATATCACCCATTTTACATCTTCCCACCATATATTCACTTTCCCTTTGATGCTGCAGATAACTACTTTGGACTTCATATTCTCTATGTACTCATGTAGTTCAATGAACTTATACATGCAAATTAAGCAAGCATTTTCATGCTCAGACTTCTTCAACTATCCATCAAAAGTAGGTGGCTTCTCTTTCTTAAACTCATCTGGAAATTATCCCATGTCACTACTCCTATAAGGGTGATAATGATGATGATCATAGTGCCTGCCAGAACCAGAACTAGATTAATACTTGTGTCCATCACCTCTATTATTGAGAGTATCCAAAAATGTACCATCTTTGATTGTTTCATCCCTATATCACTTGAAACCACCATGACACCTATTTCCATATGCCCCATTAGTCCAAAGCTGATCTGGAGGGGTCCTTGTCTCTACAATTTTGAAAAACTCTAAACAATTATTTCATTGAATTTTTCTTGTTTTTCTTGTGCCTACATGATTATGTCATTATTTTCTTTTCAACTCCTAATTTCTTCCTTCAAACTCCTCAATGTGTCTGCTAAGTTAGAAGACTACCAAACACCATGCTGCTCATTTGATTCATAGGGATAATATTTGTAGTCTACCATTTTTCTAGTAATCTTCATATCTTCATGCAAGTCATACCATGTCATGTAAACCAAATCATAAACAAACCAACATACCTTAGCATAATTCAGGGAGGATATCTCCTACAAGATCAACCAATTAGCATAATACATGTATAGACATAATCATAATAGAATGTAAATATATAGAATATAGATAAAACAACATTTAAACATCATTTTAGCCACATTCCAGTCATACATGCATGACCATATCATTCACATACCATGACCTCATGCTTGACAACAACAACCATACCAATATACACTTGACAACACGTAAGCACTTTACATGCATAAAAAAAACATAACCATTCATACACTCATAACAACACGTTCCACAACAACCCTATCAACCTGCACATGGAGACAAAAATAAAGCCATGGAAAACACCATGCATAAGAAAGAAGCACATCGACCACAAACATTAAGGAACAAATGCATTCGACACAAATTCATGACCAAGACACCTCCCATCTAGTTCGAAGGGTGAACCATGCTCCGACACCACTCTTTAACACCCTCCTCCCACATCTACCTAAGTAACTGACCAACTAGGGTAAACATATGGAGAAGAGTTACTATGATATGATTCAACTCCCTACGTGTGAGTTAAGGAAGTGGAATCAATGGAACCCAAAAACACAGACCTTCTACACTTGCAAAAAAACCCCCCAAAGCCATCCAAACATTCTAGGTGACTATCCCCTGATACATACTAACTTTTTCTGCATTAATCCCCCAATAAATCCCATAAAATGGGCATGAGTGTGGCTGGGATCCTCCATTCGCTCCCACAACATGGGCATGCATGTGACTCGAGACTTTCCCAAGTAGTTTTGTGCCTGCGACTTTGATTTATAAGCCACTTTTTTAGGAGTAGGGTTCAGGTCACTACCCATAACTCCATGACACTTTCAGGAATGAAACATAACATCATAATAATGATATAAATCCAATTAATTGAATAGGGACTTGACTGGACCCCTGCTATCCATGACAAATATTTCGTCAAACATGTCACAAATATGCATTCAACAGGTTTAAACAACATATTTGAGCATAGGGGTGTAACACTTATCTGAGAATCACTAAGAAGAACTAATGCCCTATATCATTAGATTCATTATCATCTATTACATCATATATTCATTTCTCATTCATTTCCAAATCAAAATATGATGAGAACCATACATTTTCACTATCATAAAACAAATTCATAACCAACATATAAACAATAAAAATATTGAGGATACAACAACCATAAATGTTACATAAAATCCACTACATTTACACTTAAAATACCAAGTAAAGGAACTCTTATTCATGAAATAAAAATCCAACTCGGTATGAGACTACCATGTTCCACCTGACCATAGATTGGCTAGGCCGAATATCTCTTCATCCAATCACCCCCATCCAATATTCAAAGAATGAATGTAAGAATCAAACCAAAAGAACCAACCATGGCTCCCCGAGGCTAAACCACCTACCCTGATCAATAAAAATCAAATTTCCTTCAATTCTCACTAGATCACCAAGCCATTAAAAAGCATGGATGCCACTAGTCGTGAGGAATTTTCCTATCTACTAGTCTCTAGGATATACCAGAATCCACAATCGAATCTAGGGATCACTAGTCGATAATAGAGACAAGACCCTCCACAATTTACCATATATCCTACCATTCACCGACAATGATTCCTACGACTTATCAAGGGAAACCACCTCTAGGATTTACCGTATGTCTCGTCATTCACCGATTGAGGATTCCTAGGCCCATTGAGGCACACAATACATGGATTTAATAAAATCCACAACCTATTTCAAGGGTCACTATGCTGGTGGCTTTATTGCAATCCATATTCCAGTTCAGGGATCACTAGGCCATGTGTTCTTTCATTCATAGATCCACCTCATTCAGTTTTGAATCCATCTAGCAATCCAACACAATGAAAACATGAGAACCCCATCACACCATGGTTATATGGAAATGGAAAGGATAGGTTGATAAACACTGTCAAACCCAGAAAAAATCATGCCAATGATAGAAAGAGAATCAAGAACACATGCATAACCATACATTCCAAATCTAGTAAGGAAATAAAACATGCAAATCGATATCTACAAGTAAAATTGTTGTAGTTGTTTGATTCTTCTCTTACTTGCTTGATCCTTTTCTTCTTTTCCCTTTTGGATCCAATGTTGAAATGCTGCAAGAAAACTCTAAGTGTCCAAGAGTGTGTGTGTGAGAGAGAATATAGATAGAGCTCCAAAATTGAACTAAAAAAAGGTACCAACTGATTCTCATAAGCCTTTTTATCAATTAGGCCTCTATTTTCTCTATTTTCCATTATTTTCCTTCATTTTCCTCCTCACATGAAATGTGTGACGTTCCACCTTAATTTTCTCCTAATTTCCATTATTTTCTTAAATAATTTTCCAAAAATGTCATTTTTCCTTTCCAAATGCCTTTGCCAATTTCCTTAGACATAGTAAACCAAATGAACACCCAAACTAGGATTGCTTTCCTAACATTCATCCTAGAATAAGTGTCCCATAACTATGGTTATTATTTTTTCCTTTATTAAATTTATTTGTAATTTATCACTTTTAATTCCATTCGTTGATGGAGTGGCGATGATTAGAATATACCAACATCATACAATTTACACCATCCGATTAAAAAAATTAATTAGAAAAATGATTAAAGTAGCCAGTTCCAATAGGGGGGACGCCTATCGACGTAAAAATTCCCAACAATGTATATATAAAAGAAGTCAACAAAGAGTTTATTGAATCCAACGAAATTTCTATTTACAGATAACATTGACAACCCCAGTGTTGAGTACTCAAAGGATTGAGATGTAGTATGACTATCAGACAACAGAGCTCTTGCATTGGAATGTTAATATAAAAAATGATTGGTTCGTTCAGCCATAGAACGCTTACGAAACGATAATGAAGTAGGAAGACCACCATGACAAAGAGAGTTCATGAGACAAAAGACATTTACCTCCAATTTTAGAAAAAGAGGTTGATTTTTCTTTCTTAATATTTCATTAGTTATTTTTTAATTTACATCATATCCATTCTTTTATTTTGACATATTATTAGTATTATTATAATATTTCTTATTTTCTTGTAATATACATTAATTTAAATATATATTAAATTATTGAATTATCATTTCCTTCACGTATCAAATATTTAATATTTTTTCTAGGGTTTACCTTTTGTAGGCTGATATTTAGTTTTTTTAGTATTTATATATAATTTTTATTCATCTTTTTCCTTTTTCGAATAATTTTACATTTTGATGATGGGTCTATAATCAAAACCTAGATTGAAAATTATCACTATGGATAAAACTCCGAAAAAAATTCTTCAAATTTTGACTATTAAAAAAAATTACAAACAAGGATTGTTACCTTGCGTGAAAGGGAAACTTGGAATGAGATTCATCTACTCAAAAAGTTAAGAATAAAAATTGAGAGAAGGATGGAAGACCTATGTTTTCTAAATTTTTTTTGAAATGAATGCTTAACTCCCCCATTTTCATGGGACCCTAAGGCATCAAGTATTCAGAAAAGAGACTCATACTGACAGTTACCTACATGTTTATTCTCACCATTATCCAACTCTAAAATTTGAGATCCTTAATACATTAACATTAAGATTTATGAGGATATCTAATAAATATCACTTGGATAAAGGATTAGTGATCCAAACTTATGAAATAACAAAACAAAATACAAATATAAACATAAACACAGAGATGTACCAAAAATAAATCTTTATTTCATTAACATTAAAGAATTGGAAGATGCTTACATACAAAACAGAAAAAAACTATCTCGGGCAATGGTAGCTTATCTTTGGGAATAGATGTGGTGGCTACATGTCTCTGAACTACGTTAAATGAGGCTCAAGGGAATTTTTTATTATTGAAAAACAAAGGGAAACCCTAAAAAACCAAAACCATTACCCTAGGAGATGGAACACCAAGAGTTTGTGGGCCTAATTGGGGTTAGTTGGGCAACCAACTTCCCAGGTTCGTAACTTGGTCATATGATCTCCATTTGGTGAGTATGATACCTAGTTAGAATGTATCTCTGAGTACAATAATATTTTCAGTAGGTAGGTGCTTTTTGCAGACGTTAAAAAACATCATTTAGGGGGTCAAAATAGCTCTGAAAGTTTAGGACCTCAAAAAATTCAAAAATAGTAAATTGTGCTATAATCAAGGGAACTGATGAAATGAGTTGGAGGTATGAGTGGAATAGGTGGATGGAAACCAATATCCACCTAGACTAGTCCTCCCCATTTAGTAATAAATGGTCCCCATTGCACGTAAAGCCTCCATGAGGTGAGAAGAATTATGTTGAACCTAGTCTCTAGTGAGTCACTTTCCTTGTTGAAGGAGTTTGCCTACTTTGACAACTCAATATAGTTGGATATTCTGTTGGTGAGTGTTCTTTATATTTGTTTCCATGATCCTATAAGTCGTTGCTTGTTTGATATAACTTAGGTTAAGCTCTGTTGGTGTCGACTTCTGAGCAATGTCAGATGTATCCAACAATGGGAGAAAGTATGGCCATTGTCGATCCACATTGAATACTCTATGTAGGTCAATGAATGGTGGAATGTTGAGTCAGAAATAATTATCCTCTACAGCCTTAGTGATGGTGTAATACCCCTATCAAAGAATATGAATATTTATTTGGGCCCCAACGAGGTGATCCTTCTGCAATTGTAACCAAAAAAAATTTCCCAGTTGGAACTTGTGTGGCACTCAATGTTGATCGTGATGTTGTTTTTACTTAACATTTTCTCTGTCCAGTATGTCATGGGCTAGATAATGGATGTGTTGAATCCATTCAATGAATTTGGTAGCTCTATCAGCTTAAGATTAAACATGGGTTGAATCTACCTGAGTAGCTGCAAGTGATATGACAACATCAATGGGACATAGAGGTTGGTATCCCAACCCCACCTGAAAGAGGCTATGGCCAATTGAGTTGCAAAGAGATCTGGTGTAGTTCTGCTTGAAATAGGGGAGGCTTTCATCCCATGTGTGTGGATGCTTTGAGTTGTGCATGCATCGGATGTGCACAATCATCTTGTTAATAATCTTTTTTTGGTCATCAATTTGGGGGTGGAAAGACATGGAATTAGTGATCTTGGTATACATCAAAAATGAGAGGATTGAACAAAATGTACTTAGGAACATGTTTTCTTTATATGAGATAATGGATTTTTGTATCCCAAAGTGTACCCATACTCATTCAAATAACAATTTGGAAGTGGTCTCTGCTATGATGATCTTCTTGCAGGATGCCAAAATGGTCATCCTAGATAATTTCACAAAAATACAGTCATTTCCCTACTTGGTAAACGGAAGGCATGACATGTAACCCATGGAGATGGATTCCCAGGGCTATCTAGGAGTATGAAGAGTGTATTGAATTTGCTTCATGATTGTAGGTTTGGAAATGGCATAGGAAGTACAAAATCTGATGTCCTTTCTAACATCATGTCAAAGGTTTGGACAATAGGAATACTTCTACAACATTGAAACTATTTTTTCTACCCCAAAATTTCCAATGACCCAACTGTATTGCACCTCCCAAATCATCTTGGAACGTTTTCTTGAAGGATCACAAAGGTGTTCAAGGTGGTATAATAGTGTTCCATGGAGGTGAAAGTATGGAAATTTCTTTCCTTCCAGGAGAATATGGTATGTGGTGTCAAATTATGGATCACTCTTATAAAGTTGTGGCCATCCGAAAGTTTCATGTCCACAAGAGTCGATCACTGGGGTCAGTTCCATAACTAGCAGTCGACTGAGGTAGTTTGTAACATTATTGGTGCTACTCTTCTTGTACTTAATGTTCAAATGGAACTGCTGCAGATATGTGGACCATTTTTAATGGAAATTGTTCTACAAATTTCCTTGTGTCTCTATGAATTATAGGGGTCGGTGGATGTGTGGACGATTATTTCCTTCCCCATAGTTTAATGCTTCCATTGTTAGCGGGCCTGCACAATGGAATACATATCTTTTTTAAGGATGTGACACTTTTGGATTGTATATGAAAGTGTGTCACTGTTATATGCCACTAGATTCCCTTCTTGGGTAAGAACTGAACCAATAGCATAGTTAGGGAAATTTATCTCAATTTAAAATGGTTATTGTAGGTCTCACAATTTGAGTATTGGTGTAGATAAGAGGTGATCCTTCAACTCAGAAAATGCCTTCTGTTCGGATTCAGAACAGAAGAATTTTTTTTCACTCTACCCTTGCTGACTTGATTCAAAAGGCTAATTGATATGAGATAATCCCAAAATGAACCTACAATAGAAATTGAAAAGACCCATAAAGTTGCAGAGATATTTTATATTGGTTAGGGTTGGCCAATCCTAAATAAATTGTATCTTGGCTAGGTCCATATGCATACTCTGCTCATCAATGATGTACCACATATATTGAACCTAGGTCATACCAAAAGTGAATTTTTCCAAATTAGCACAGAATTTGTGTTGTTGGAGGTTTGGAGGACCTGTTGAATATGGCGTATGTGCTCTTTCCCAACTTCCATTGAAGGTCAGGATGTTGTTCAAATACACTACCACGAACGAGTTGGTGATGGGTCGTAAGATGTCGTCCATCAGCCTCATGAAGGTTGCATTCATTGCATATCTAAATCACATGTTTAAAACATATTTAAATTAATTTTTTACAAAACATGATTAAAAATTTATTGTGCCTATTGTTGATAACCAATATGATAGTTAGTTAGAAATGAAATTAAAAAACAAAAATTATAACTGTTCGCATTCTCAAGCGTATATCACTTCGTAAGTCTGCATTTAAAAACTTTTCCTCCACTCCATTACCCTAGTGGTTGCCTATGCATGTCATTCAAATGTATGAGCATTCACATGTTTTTATAAAGTAAAAAATATTATTTTATTAAATTATTCTTGGTGTGGTGGATTGATTTTTTATTACTTTAAAAAAATTGTTGTTCCTGGGTATTCAATTCTCCATGATACCCATTTTGACTTACTTCCTTAATGTATCTACCTCCACAAACAAATATACAATGATTAATGGGGTTGACATGATGTATGATAATAGAAAATAAAGCAATATAATGAATAAATAATAAATGGTAGGCTTAAATTATAATCTAGTTTAGGTTTCATAATGTAATGTAAAAATAAAATTGTGACTATCATGTGATCATATATTACTTAACTAATGCAATTATACTTCTTGTTGTATTCAACATTTGTGTTAAAGTTTGGTGTCTTGAAAGCTTTGCTTAATAATAAGGTTTCCTTATCACATAATTGCTATACAAGGAATAAGCACTAATGTTAATTATAATAAAATTATTTTAATACAATAATAAATTGTAAGATAAAATTATAATAATTAGTTTGATATAATTATATTATAATATTGTGTTATTAAGTTATAATAATAATAATAATAATAATAATAATAATAATAAATTTAGAATTTATTTTAATAATATTTTAACTTTGTAAGCATTAAAAAAATCTACTTGATCACTCAAGATGAGTAAATTGTATTTTAATGCAATATCTAATTAATATGCATTAATTAATTAATTAAAATATTAATAAATTGGAGCATTAAAAATTATTAATTAAAACATTAATTAATAGCATTATTGAAAACAATTTACAATATGTAATTAAAACTTTTATATAAAAAATGATTAATAACATTAAACATTAATTCAAACATCTAATATTAATTAATAATAAAGTGAAATAATTATTATATTTCCATTATCACATTGACATATTAATTAAATCATTAATACATTATTATTATTCTTAACTAGATTATTCAAATATATTTAAACATAAATATATTCAGATTTGGTTAATAATAATAATAATAATATGTTGGAATTGTACTTAAATTTTTTTAACTTTAAAAAATTAAGTAAAACTTTTGACAATATATTAATTAAAATATTTATTTAAAAATGTTTAATAACATTAATTTAAACATGTTCAAAGAAATGAATTAATACAACATTAATTAATCAAATAGTTAAAACAATAATTAACATTAATATTAATTAATAAAAACATTAAAATTAATTAATTTTAACTTTAATTAATTAATTTTAACATTACATGAAAGATTGATAACATTTATAAAAATATTAAAATGTTTAACAACATTAATTAAAACATTTGGCAATATATTAATTATAACATTTATATAAAAATGTTCAATAACAATAAACATTAGTTTTTAAAATTTAAAATTAATATTTTCATATTAATTAATAGTAATATTAAGCCCACGGGGCTTTGGTTCAACGATGAAGGGTGCACTGTTAAGGCACTCCATGTGATAGGTCACTGGTTCCAATCCACTTGTGGGTGCTGACTTACAAAAAAAAATAAAAAAATTAATAGTAATATTATTTAACTAATTAAAATACTAGATAATATGTTAATTAAAATATTTATATAAAAGTTAGCAAGGTGACCGAAGATGAAACCTCATGAGGGGTGGTTATGTCTTGTGCTAGGTGGAGGGGACATGCTAAAAAATCAAGTCAGTTAAGGGCACTCGTGGCCCATGCAGGGTGTGATCCGTGAGTGACTTTGATGACTTAGATGTCCCTCAATCGTGGTTCCTCAATTCAAGAGGATCACATACACACACACACCTTATAACATTAAAAAATAATTTTAAAATGTTTAAATAAATATATTAATATTATTTAATAATAATATATATTTATTAGAATTGGAATTATAATATAAATATGTCAATATTATTAGTGTTTAATATATAATCACATATGTTTACTAATCCTTTGAGTTATTAAATTTATACTATAGCATAGTCTATAATATAGTATTTAGTATAAATTATGCAATAACATTGACTATTGTGGTTATGAGTGTGTTTAATATACACTAATCAACATGTATGAACCCCATTTAATAATCTGGGTGTTGTAACGTTTATAACATGTGGATCTATAATATTTGTAGTTTATAAGATGAGGGTTTGTAATATTTGGGTATAATATTGAGGTTTATATATTGGTTTTAATAATAAGGCTTATAATATTTGATTTAATATTAGAGTTTATAATATTGAGTGTTTAATATATATAGAGCTTATAATATTTGGTTTTAATATCATGATTTACATTATGGAGTAATATCTTGGGTCATAATATAGATTCTAATATATAGGGTTTATAATTAAGGTTTAACATTTGGTTTATAATATTTGAGTTTAATATTAGGGTTTATAATATTTTTTTTAATATTTAGAGTTTATAACATTGGAGATTATAATATTTCGGTTCATAATATTGATTTCTAGGGTTTATTGATCTCTTGTGTTTTTAATATTTATCTCTTAGCATTATTGATCCCTTAGGTATTTAATATTTATCCTTTGGGTTCACGAGTTCCTTTGATTTTTAATAATAAATCCTTGGGTTTATTAGCCCTTTTGATTTATAATATTAATAACCCCTTGAGTTTATTAATCTCTTGAGTTTAAAATATTAATTCTTATTGTTTATTAATCTCTTGATTTAAAAATATTAATTCTTATTGTTTATTAATCTTAGGAATTTGGTTTCTGTGATCCATAAAATGTGTATAAGAATTTTCGGTGAAAATCACATGTAAGAAATTTTTTTTGACGCGTTTCAAACCAGCCAGTGTGGTTCATCATCAAGACAAGATTTCCTTACATGTGATTTTCACCGAAAATTCTTATACACATGTTTATTAATATTTGGAGTTTAAAATATTAATTCTTATGATTTATTAATTTCTTCGTTTATAATATAAATATTTATCCCTTGGGTTCACTCATTCCTTTGGTTTATAATATTAAACCCTTGGGTTTATTAGTTCTTTTGGTTTATAATATTAATAATCTCTTTAGTTTATTAATCTCTTGAGTTTAAATTATTAATTCGTAGGGCTTATTAATTTCTTCGGTTTTGATTTGAAGAAATTAATTCTTAGGGTTTATTAATCCCTTAATTTTTATAATTCTTTGGGTTGGTAATATTAGGCATTAAATATTAGTCGTACACTTTAATAGTAATGCATAGTCCAATACCACATTATGAAAAACATTATCTCAATATGAAAATTAGCCATGGGCTACTATTGTTAATCATAGTTAGTCATAGTCAATCAAGGTCTTCCATGGTTGAATGTCACATTATGACAAATATTGTCTCAATATGAAAATCAACCATGGCAAGCCATGGTCATTCTTCGTCCAACATCGCATTGTGACAACATTTGTCTCAATGTTTAAATCAAGCATGCTCAACCATGTTTGCTTTACGGTTTATAGTAGTTATCTAGAGGATTTTATATATTGAGGTTTATAATATTTATCTAAAGGTTATTATATACTTGAGGTTTATAATATTAATATATTATATTTAATATTATTCCCTTGAGTTTATAATATTAATAATTGTGTGAGTTTATGAAACCTTTTTGTTTAAGATATTAATTTTTAGGCTTTATTAATCTCTTATGTTTTTCATATTGATCCCTTCGCCTTATTGATCCCTCAGGTTTTTAATATTTATCCCTTGGGTTCACCAATTCCTTGGGTTTATAATATAAAACACTTGGATTTATTAGTTCTTTTCATTTATAATATTAAATCACCCTTGGGTCTTAGAATCTCTTGGGTTAAAAATATTAATTCTTAGGGTTTATTAATTTCTTAGGTTTTTGAGATAAAAATACTAATTCTTAGGCTTGATTAATCTCTTTTGTTTTCAATATTCATCCCTTCGCCTTATTAATCTCTTAGGTTTTTAATATTTATCCCTTAGGTTCACCAATTCCTTTGGTTTGTAATATCAAATCCTTGGTGTTATTAGTTCTTTATATTCATAATATTAATAACCCCTTGGGTCTATTAATATTTTGAGTTTAAAATATTAATTCTTGGGGTTTTTTAATCTGTTGAGTTTAAAATATTAATTATTAGGATATATTGATTTCTTTATTTATAATATTAATATTTATCCTTTGGGTTCACCAATTACTTTGGTTTATAATATTAAACCCTTGGGTTTATTAATTATTTTTATTTATGAGATTAATAATGTATTTGGTTTATTAATCTATTTAATTTAAAATATTATCTATTAGGGTTTATTAATTTCTTAGGTTCCTGAGTTTAAAATTTGTATTCTTAGGGTTTATTAATGTTTTGTGTTTTTAACATTGATCCATTGGTCTTATTGATCCTGAAGGTTTTTAATATTTAACCCTTGGGTTCACCAATTTCTTTGGTTTATAATATTAAACCCTTGCATTTATTAGTTCTTTTGGTTTATAATATTAATAATCCCCTAGGTTTATTAATATTTTAAGTTTTAATATTATGATTTACATTATGGGATACTATGTTGGGTTATAATATAGATTCTAATATATAGGACTTATAATTAGGGATTAATATTGGTTTTATGATATTTGGGTTTAATATTAGGGTTTATAATATTGTGTTTAATATTTAGAGTTTATAACATTGCGGAATATAATATTTCAGCTCATAATATTGATTCTTAGGGTTTATTAATCTCTCGTGTTTTTAATATTGATCCCTTGGCCTTATTGATCACTAAGGTCTTTAATATTTATCCCTTCGGTTCATCAATTCCTTTGGTTTGTAATATTAAACCCTTGGGTTTATTAGTTATTTTGGTTTATAATATTAATAATACATTGGGTTTATTAATATCTTAAGTTTAAAATATTAAGTCTTAGGGTTTATTAATATCTTGAGTTTAAAATATTAATTCATATGCTTTCGTAATTTCTTAGTTTATAATATTAATATTTATCCCTTGGGTTCACCAATTCCTTTGGTTTATAGTATTAAAGCCTTGGGTTTATTACTTCTTTCGGTTTATAATATTAATAATCCCTTCGGTTTATTAATCTCTTTAGTTTAAATTATTAATTATTAGGGTTTATTTATTTGTTAGGTTTTCAGTTTAAGATATTAATTATTAGGGTTTATTAATCCCTTGATTTTTCTAATTCTTCGGGTTGGTAATATTATATGTTAAATATTAGTCATACACATTAATATTAATGCATGGTCCAATGTCACATTATGAAAAAAATTGTGTCAATATGAAAATCAACCATGGGCTACCGTTGTTAATCATAGTTAGTCGTAGTCTAATCATAGTTAGTCGTAGTCAATCAATGTCTTCCATGGTCGAATGTCACAGTGTGACAAATATTATCTCAATATGAAAATCAATCATGGAAAGTCGTTGTCATTCTTCGTCCAACGTCGCATTGTGACAACAATTGTCTCAATGTTTAGATCAAGCATGCTCATCCATGTTTATTTTACGGTTTATAGTATTTATCTAAAGGTTTTTATACAATCGAGGTTTATAATATTAATCTATTCGGTTTAATATTATTCCCTTGAGTTTATAATATTAATAATCATGTAAGTTTGTCAAAAAAAAAATTTAACATATTAATTTGTAGGCTTTATTAATATCTTATCATTTTCATATTGATCCCTTCACCTTAATTATCACTTAGGATTTTAAATATCCCTTACATTTTTAATATTTATCCCTTGGTCTCACCAATTCCTTGGCTTTATAATATAAAACCCTTGGGTTAATTAGTTCTTTTCATTTATAATATTAAACCACACTTGGGTCTTAGAACATCATGAGTTAAAAATATTCATTCTTAGAGTTTATTAATTTCTTAGGTTTTTGAGTTACAAATATTAATTCTTAAGGTTTTTAATATCTTGTGTTTTTAATTTTGATCCCTTGGCCTTATTGATCCCTTTGGTTTTTAATATTTATCCCTTGGGTTCACCAATTCCTTTGGTTTGTAATATCAAACCCTTGCGTTTATTCGTTCTTTTTGTTTATAATATTAATAACCCCTTGGGTTTATTAATCTCTCGAGTTTAAAATATTAATTCTTAAGGTTTATTAATCTCTCGAGTTTAAAATATTAAATATTAGGGTTTATTAATTTCTTGGTTTATAATATTAATATTTATCCCTTGGGTTGACCAATTACTTTGGTTTCTAATATTAAACCCTTGGGTTTATTACTTATTTTGGTTTATAATATTAATAATGTATTGGGTTTATTATTTATTTAATTTAAAATATTAATTATTAAGGTTTATTAATTTCTTAGGTTTTTGAGTTTAAAAACTTGATTCTTAGGGTTTATTAAGCTTTTGTGTTTTTAATATTAATCGCTTGGTCTTATTGATAGTGTACGTTTTTAATATTTATCCATTGGGTTCACCGATTCCTTTGGTTTATAATATTAAATGCTTGTGTTTATTGATTTTTTTGGTTTATAATATTAATAATCCCTTGGATTTATTAATATTTTGAGTTTAAAATATTGATTATTATGGTTTATTAATATCCTAGGTTTTTGAGTTTAAAATATTAATTCTTAGGGTTTATTAATTTTTTATTTTTTTAATATTAATCCATTGGGTTTATTATTTCCTTAGGTTTTTAATTCATTGGTTTATAATATTAATAATCCCTTGGATTTATTAATATTTTGAGTTTAAAATATTGATTATTATGGTTTATTAATATCCTAGGTTTTTGAGTTTAAAATATTAATTCTTAGGGTTTATTAATTTTTTGTTTTTTTAATATTAATCCATTGGGTTTATTATTTCCTTAGGTTTTTAATTCATTGGGTTTATAATATTAACAATTTCTAAAGTTGATTGTTCTCTTCAGTTTATAATATTAATAATCATATGAGTTTATCATTCATTTGTATTTAAAATATTAATTCCTAGGCTTTATTAATCTCTTCTCTTTTTAATATGGATTTCTTGGGCTTCTTGATCCCTTAGCTTTTTAATACTTTTCCGTTGGGTTCACCAATTCCTTAGGTTTATAATATTAGACCCTTGGGCTTATTAATTCTTTTAGATTATAATATTAATAATCCCTTGATATATTTGTAAGAGATATATACATATTATAAATAATAATAAAATACTAGTATTATGTTATATTTTAATTTTAATATAGTTTGAGTTATAACTATTAATGTATTGAAAAAATTTAATAATATTTTATTATATATTTTATTCTCAATATATATATATATATATATATAACAAGTAGATATATAAAATATATTGGTAATTATATTGATAAATATATAATGATTACTTTGGTAAAATACATGTGGTGGATGTTGGATATGTATATCAAACACACTAGTAACTGTGGCTGTAAATCTATTTCATATAAGCCTATCGGTGTATATCAATCACATTGGTAAATGTGATTGTGCTAGTTATGTATATTTCAGATTTGGGTAGTATTTCAAAATTTGATGTACAAGAGCAAGGTTAATTGTGTAACTACTCCTGTTCATTAGATTTTATGTTATTGTTATGTTTTTACCTTTGTGCTAATATGAGTGTTTGTTGGAAGAATGTCCAACTAATATATGTTTTGGAATTTTGGTGAGATTGTAAGAGAATTTCTTTTGTAAAATTTTGATCTTTGTTGTTTAAAATGAGTTTTTAACTACATGTATAGATTCAAAATCTTAAAAAAATTCTAAGACATTTAAATTACTGAAAGTTCAGAACTCAAACTTCTAAATAAATTACACAAGAAAATATGACAAAAGCCTTAAAACATATAACATATGGACTCCTGCCATTGGAAGTCAACACAGGGAACATAATATAAGTATAATTAATCTCCTCAACCATTAACACCAATCATTGAAATGTGGAGTGTAATGTCATGGTTGGCGGCTGTTGGAATAAATCCTCGGTGATAATCGTGGAGTAAGCTACATGAAATGCAATCGCATAACCTTTTTTAATCTTCACCCGTACAAGGTTGTTGTTGTAGGCATTGTAATCTATGGTCAAAAGGGAGAATTTATATTTAATATCCCCATTCATGACAAATTCCTATTATTATGGTATTGCAAAGTCGCGCTCTTTCCATTTAGATGATCACATGTATCACATATCACTATCCTACTATTGCTTGCCTCAGCAGAAAACTCGGGAAGGCACAAATGAGCTTGGATTGAGTGAACAAACTGGAGGAAGCATGAATGAGCTGTAGACGTTTACTAAAATATATCTACATATAAATTTGAATGTTTCAATTATTTGAAGGGAAAAATTACATATACAAAATAAATAACTCAATCTTTGCTCTACACATCACAATTTCTGTATACATATACAAAATAAATTCGTCAATCTTACTCTACCTGTGACAATTTCTGGTGCAAGGATACACGGAGGTTATGACTCTCTGGGTTTAAAAAATAGGAGTCTACGGTGAGAGTCGATGTATTAGTGAATAATAAACAAATAGATGTAATTGATGGCCCATTTCAGAAAATACATGTTCTAAACATATACATTCAGATTTTTTTTAATATTACTTTTCTCAGTATGAAGCATGTTGCATGTTACTATTATGTAATATCGATTAACTAGTTGGTTAACTTGATGACTCATCATTATTGACTAGGTTGATTACGAACGAGTGTTCTTTTTTTAAATTTTGTTTTTACGTAATTATTATCTCCCCGCCCCAAAAAGAAAGTATAGTACCGTAAATATAAACTCCAATAACATATCAAGTATAACATTCTTTTGCGAGAGTAACTGAAATAAATGTTTTTTTGGTAAACCCGGGGGTGACTATTATCTTGTGAATACAACTTTTATATATTTTCCTATATTGCATACAATAATATCTCTTTTATCTCTTTGGTGATTATGTATGGCATAAAATAATATCACTTTTATTTCTTTGGTGATTATGTATGGCGACTTTAGGTATCTCCAATGATAGGTTATAAACTTATCTCTATGGTTGATATATAATGTAAATAATTTATTTATTTATTTTATAATTTTTTTTTTAATTATGATTACTTCAAGATATATGTCAAGACTTTAAATCTTAAATCAATAGGGGAAGAGAGAAAAAGAAGAAGTTAGTTTAGATAGTTTCTATAAATTATAAAAAGAAAGATTTATTAGAAAGAAAATGAAGAAAGAGAACTAGAATATAAAATATATTTATAGACAATGTTTGATAATAAATTTATCTAGAATTATATTATTTGTCATCTATCTCAATGCTTTTAGAGTCGAAAAAGTGGAGGAATCAATTAGCATGTTCATTTTTACTAGTGGGACTCAATTTGATAAATTGGGGTCTGAAACTTTTTGGGAGTATTTTGAGGCCTAAAATGACATTTTTTGGTAGTAAAACGTTTTTTCTTTAGCACAATAATTTTTTATCATATTCTACAAAAAGAAACCTTTCCAACAACAGAAGAATCACCAAAAGTCAGAGTTTGTATGCAAAAACTATGCCACTCAAAGTTTGACCTTCCTATTTTCACCACCATAATTCAAGAGGATGCCAAATTAGCCTCCATTATTTATGGAAAAAGGGCTAGCCACATGATTGTAATGAAGACGAATTTATAAGAGTCCATGTAATTCTGGCTAACAATTAAGGTAGTCAATCTTAACCACTAGTAGGATATCAAATTGTATTATAATTAAGCCACTAGTAGGAAAATAAGTTCCATTTTATTTTCGAGTGCATTTCTTCCATATATGAGAAAAAATACATGACAAGGATAGGATATACAACACACACAAAATATTTGCGCACTGTGGTAGCTCACAAGTCATATGACATACTTCTTTGTACTCTCAACAATTTTCTTCATACAAAGAGAACATAGTAGCCTCACCTTCTAGTTGGGTTTTCTCTCACAAGCGTTTTCCACGTCATATGTTGTGTCAATTGTGATTTGTGATTTTTTATCTTGTTGTTCTCTATTTTATGCATAATTTTAATTTTCATGGATATGCAATCGATCGTAATCTACAAATCCATAAATCTAAAGAAAAATGAAACTCTTATAGTGTATATCTTGGACTTTTAAATATACTTTTATCATATATGCTATGAAAAACTATCCAATGAAATATCCACGACAAATTATAGATCACAAATTTAAATTATTAGAAGAAAAACTAGATAATAAAATATTAGGTTTCTAGAATTAACTATAAAAAATTGAAGCTAGATTATAAGAAATTGAAAAATAGAAACAAGGTTGAAGAAAATTGTAACTTAAGAAACAAAATTAAAGAATTAAAGGAAAAACTAATGATGAGAAATTGTATTTCTTAAATTTTTAGTTCACTGAATTATCAACCGAGGCTCATAAGTTGAAAAGGTGTCAACAATATATATGTAGAAATAACTCTATCCAGTTTTAAAATAAAAAATAAATGCTACAACAATATGCTCTAATCACACCCTTGAAGAACTTAATTGAACATGGATTCACCCCTTACATACCAAACAAATAAGAGAATACATCAGAACTTAAATCATCCTCACATTCATCAACATATTAAGAGCATCCAACACGTTGAATAATTATTATAACTCTATAAACAATTTAAAATATCCATTTAGTGAAAAAATAAATCACTCACATAGAACATAAGAAAAGCATTTGAGAGCTACCATTTCGAGTCCTCGAGTCTCTTGACTTTTTGTGAATTCCCTAGGTTGTTAACTCTTGAAACCAAGGGCCCTCACACCATTCCATACAAGTTATACGACATATAAATTATAGTAATAATAACTAAAAATAATAAATATGATCTATGTGTATATAAACATAACTAAAATAACTATTGTACCAGCTTTGTAAGTGCATCTATGAATAAGGGGCCCCTCGTGGTTGCTGTTGATTTATGGTAGCATCGGATGTGCTCTAGCCTTGTAATTTTGCATATCGGCTAGAACACATGTATTCCATAAAACCCAGAAATGGTTTTGGAAAATTCCACCTAGAGATGGTTTAATTAAATTAATTAATAATTTTTTAATGTTTTCCTAAGTCTAAACTTACAAAAACTGATTAATTAAAGGGTATTAATTAAACTAAGTGTGAATGTTCTAGATAAAGTCATGGATCACCTCCAAGTTAATATTAGTGCTTTATTATGTTTTAATCTTAGCCGTTGAAGGTTCAATAGAAGAATATAAGAAAGAGGGTGAGGGACCTATGGAAAACACATTGAGACACTTGAGCCATTGAGCATTTTCGAATTTGTGTGAGGAGACACAACCTTTTGATCAAGAATCAAATCACTAGGGTAGGTTTTGCTAAGTAATTGTGATTAAGTGATCAAATCTAGAGAGGGGCAGAAGCAGAGATTGGTTAGGAGAACCAGGAGTGCATTTCAGAGAGAGGCAACATTTATGCAAAAAAGAGACAATGCAATTTTATGAAGGGGTGATGCAGTCCCTACAGGAAATGACGCAGAAGATACACAATTTCTCTTGGATTCAGTCCGGATATAGCTAGAGGCTGTGGTTTCTGACTTAGGAGGGCCAAAATCCATTCTAACATTATCTAGATCAATTGCAAAAATGGGTGTTGCAGTTCCTAAAGCTTTCCCATGCAGGCTTACGCAGTTCCAGCATACACAATCACGCAAAGACAGTGAGGGCTTCACCAAAGCTGTTTTAGATCAGCCAGAGACTTGAAGAGTGAATTATATTTGTTGTCTAGATTTATCTCAAGGGTTTGCTGGATGTTGGCATGCTAGTTGTATTCAAGATTCTACTTCTTAATAATACAAACCCTCAGATTTGTTGCATCGTTTTTCCAAAGTTGGGTTTTTCCGGGGACTTAGTCCAAAAATAATTGTGTCACACGTGGATGTATTTAATTGTATTTTGTTCAGATTGTTTCAGAACATATATTTATGCTGCAACAATTATCTGTGTAGAATTCTTCAGAAATAACTTTGATATTTCACACTAATGAAATAATTATGAAACATAATAGAAGAAGTAATTCAGATTTGTTGTAGTAGCAATCCGGATCTAGGATTTTTCACATGGTATCAGAGCTTATTCAAGCTGAAGTGCAGCTGAAATACAAGTGAACCAGCAGATCAGCATTGAAGAGTTTTGGATCTGCGTAAGCAGTAACAAACCCTCCCAGAAATTATGTTGTCCAGGCTAGGAGGGCATTCTTGCATAGAGAAGGGCTCCCTCTGAGAGTGTTGATAGAAGGGTAAGATTTTTCAGTTGCAAAAGAGGCGGTGTAGCAGATCAACATAACTAAAGGACATAGTTACTTCACAACAGTAAGAGCTGGTGCATAAGCGGAAGAAAATTTCTGAAAAATATAGTTGGGAATTTTTTGACCTCAGAGGGTTTCTTATTCAAAGAAACTCAGTTTTTTCCCATATAGCAGCAAAAGCAGTGACTTACTCCTCAAGGAGTGCGTAAATATAGACGAGAAG
Source organism: Pinus albicaulis (assembly GCA_034641835.2). Lineage (NCBI taxonomy): Eukaryota > Viridiplantae > Streptophyta > Pinopsida > Pinales > Pinaceae > Pinus > Pinus albicaulis. The sequence continues at coordinate 1,107,868,873 of CM076579.1, forward strand.
AGGGTTAGAGGAAGATTTCGACAAGTCGAGGAGATGGCTAGCAATGGACTACGTGACCAAGATAGATTGGAGTGTGCCTCCAACTATGTTATTTGGAAATCAAGGATATAGTTTCTCCTTGATGAGCATGATATGAAGGGCCTCATAGAGAGTGCATGTGAAAAACCCTTCGATGTAACACATCTGAGACAATTCAAGAAGAATATGGAAAGAGCTTAGTGATTGATCCTAGATGGAGTGAAGGATAACATCGTACCCCACATAGCAACAAAGACCATGAATAGAGAAATATGGGTAGGGTTGGAAAATCTATACCAATGATCTTCCCAGCAGTGGAAGGTGTACCTTGAAGAGAAGATGCGTAATATCAGGATGAATAAGGGAGATAATTTTGACTCCTTCTTATCTCGTATTCAGGAAAATCAAGATCAACTGTTAGTAGTAGGATCTGCTCCCAGAGACTCAGAGCTACTAAGGCTCACTCTGAACTCTATTTCAGAGGACTATTAGGTATTTTTCCAAAGTATACTGGCTAGAGAAGGACTTCTAGGATGGGAAGTGATGTGGGAAACCTTACAGTAAGAAGAGTTGAGGGGAGATCTCCTGAAAATCCACTTAGAGGGTGGGAGTAGAAGTTCCAAGGTCAATAAGGAGGAAGAAGATAAAATTTCCCTTGCATCAAAAGGGCAATAGAAGCAGAAGAAGAAAGATTTGTCCAAGATCAAGTGCTTCCAGTGTGGGGAAATGGGGCATTATGCCACATAGTGTCCTCTTACAAAAAAGAATAAAGAGGAGAAGGAAGATCCACAAGCAGGAGCTGCCAAGATTGAGGCAGAAAAATATTGTGCTATTTTAGCTCACATTCCAAAAGGAGAAAAATGGGCTAAATTGGAGTTTTAGATCCAAAATCTACAAGCAGGTGGGATCCTTGAGTATTTCTGAATCTTGGATCGCATGTGAGCTATGACAGACTAAAGACAGTAGCAGGATGGACAATTGCAATGGAAGCTGAGAAGATATTACAGTAGCTAGCAATACTATAACCTGGTCAGCGTAGAGAGGGAGCAAAAGCATTAGTAGCTAAGCAGCAGCAGCGCAGTTCACATTGGTGTAGTGTAATGCAGTGCAATTTTTACATACTGCAGAGCAAAAACAGTGCATTAGTTTTAGAGCGCTAGTGAAAAAACAAGCAACAGTTAGTATTATTTTTTAGTTGTATATTTTCTTGTCCAATTTCAAATGTTTTTCTGTTGTAAGTAGAAATAATACAGCAGTGAAGCAACAACAGTAGTTGAGCAGCAGCAGATGAGCAGCAACAACGCAGTGCTCAAGTGGTGCAACACAGTGCAGAGTAGTTCTCGCGGAGTGCAAAGCAGTGCTCACGTTGTGCAGCAACATGGAATTCAGAGGGAGTTGCAATACAGTGGAAGTTGGTAGCAGTATGTAGAGTCAGCAGTAGTATAGATGCAACATTGTTTCTTGTGCAATGTTGGTGAGCAGCATCAACAACACAACAACAGCTGTTCCAGAAGTTAGAGGAGTACATTTAGTTGTTTTGCAAGAGCACTTTCCTCGCTAAGAGGGAGTGTTGATTTATGGTAGCATCAAATGTGCTCTAGCCTTGTAATTTTGTATATAGGCTAGGACACATGTATTCCATAAAACCGAGAAATGGTTTTGGAAAATTCCACTTAGAGATGGTTTAATTAAATTAATTAATTGGTTTTTAATGTTTTCCTAAGTCTAAACTTACGGAAATTGATTAATTAAAGGGTATTAATTCAACTAAGTGTGAATATTTTAGATAAATTCATGGCTCATATCTAATTTAATCTTAGCCCTTGATTAAGTTTTAATCTTGGTCGTTGAAGGTTCAATAGAAGAATATAAGAAGGAGTGTGAGGGGCCTATGGAAAACACATTGAGACACTTGAGCCATTGAGGATTTTCGAATTTGTGTTAGGAGACATAGCCTTTTGATCAAGAATCAAATCAGTAGGGCAAGGTTTTCTAAGTGATTGTGATTCAATGATCAGATACATAGAGGGGCGGAAGCAGAGACTAGTCAGGAGGACCAGGATTGCATTTCAGAGAGAGGAAATATTTACGTAGAAGAGAGACAACGTATTTTTATGAAAGGGTGATGCAATCCTTGTAGGAAATCATGTAAAATTTGCACATTGTCTCTTGGAGTTAGTCTGGAGATAGCTAGAGGCTGGGGTTTCTGAGTCAGGAGGGCCAAAATACAGTCTCAGATTAAGTAGATCAGTTTCAGAAAGGGGCGACGCAGTTCCTAAAGCTTGCCCATGTAGTATTACGTAGTTCCAACGTAGGAAATCACGCAAAGGAGGTGAGGGATTCACCAACATTGTTTTAGATCATCAGGAGACTTGTAGAGTGAAGTATACCTCACAATTATATTTACTGTCTAGATTTCTCTGAAGGGTTTGCCAGATGTTGGCACCATAGTTGTATTCAAGATTTTGCCGCTTAATAATACAAACTCTCAGATTTGTTGCACCGGTTTTCCCAAGTTTGGTTTTTATGGGGAGTTAGCCCAAAAATAATTGTGTCACATATGGATGTTTTGCATTGTATTTTGTTCAGATTGTTTCAACACTTAGATTTATTCCACAACAATTATTTGTGTAGAATAATTTAGAAATTACTTTGATATTTCACAGTAATAAAATAATTATGAAACATAATATAACAAGTCACTCAGATTTTTTGCAGTAGAAATCTAAATCTAGGATTTTTCATAGCTGGTAGCATTATGGGATGATGAAGGAAACTTAGGATATAATTAATAGAAAAATTATTTGATTAATAAACCACAAATTATATAGCATATGCATGTTATCTCCTGAATTGAGGCTTTTATGTAATTAATTATGTATATGTTGTTTCCTTTTTAAATGCTTGAGTTTGAAAGAAATTCGAGGAATTTGATTATCAATAATTTATTAATGACAATAATTGATTGTAAATTTGTAAGTATGCTTTTTTTTTGTAAATAAAGAGATTAAGAAATTATTTTGTGAGTACACGTGGCTGAAAGAGACGAGGCTACAAAATTATTAGTGAAATTAATTACCCATCAATAAACCCTAGGCATTTAATCTGTTTGATTAGATCTATTGAGAAAATTATGTAATTCGCCAATTAATCATTTCCCTAAAATACAAGAGGCTATCTTTGCGAGTAAGAAACATAAGCTCATTCATGAGCTAACAACTACCTACCACCCGTGGATTAGGTGGAAGCAGATATTAACCACACAAAGTGTGGAAGATGGTAATGGATACAAATATTTTGTCTAAGTACTTGCTTTTGTCGCATTCCAAGAAGAGAAGACACTGAAGAAATGTAAGAGAACATAGACAAAAGGGAAAATTGCAAACCTGTTATGCTCGGGGACATACTAGTTGATTTTCAGTATCAAGTTTGGTAGGATCCAACTACTCGATTATTAATTTTTCATATAGTTGTTTCAAATCGACATCTCTACCTCTAATATATACTTCTTCGAAATTGAATAAGAAATTGATTATGTTCTTAGTAAGATTATATATATATATATATATATATATATATATATATATATATATATATATATATATATGAATATATAAAATCTTACTAAGAACATAATCAATTTATTATGAGAAAAAAGGACAAGATAAATTATTATATTTTTCACTTTTATTGTTTTATGTATGCATTCTATACCATGAAAAGTAGATTTTAGATATGGTTATACAATGAAAATTAGGTTTTAGATATGGTTTGACATAGTGAAAATACATTGTTTGAATTTCTATTTGAAAGCTTGTGCAAAAACATGAAAAAGAATGAAAGAAAATAGTATGCGAAACAAATATTAAACTCTAAGTGTAGAAAAATTATTTTATGTGTTAGTTGGAATATATATATATATATATATATATATAAGGATTTCATCTATGTATATAAATGACTAAAATTCATGGTTTATGTATACTTATATTATTTGAAAATAATGACAAGTAGGAAAGAAAAATGATATTTTAGTTTTTTTTGAAAGAAAATAATATTGGGAATATTTAAAACTATAAATTTATATAAGTTATTTAAATAAAATAAATTTTTTTTTTTGGAAAAAAAGTTACGTGGAGCAATTAAAAACAATATGGAAATAGTTTATATATTTAAAATTACTGCATGAGTCAAAGGCTCATAGTTTATACGAAATAATATACCTAGGGTTAAAGATAACTTTAAGGAATTTAACAAATGAATATTTGAGAAATTTTGTATTAATATACAAAATATATGGAAACTATTTCCATAGGATTTAATAGGATTTAATATTACAATAGAGGCATGTAGCCTTAACAAAACTACTTCTAGTTTAATGAAGACATTCCTAAATTTGAAAGAAACATATCAAAATAACAATTAATGGATAGTGTTAGAACCAAATAGTATAGAAGTTGATTTTCAAGCACAACAGGCATGCATAGGAAGAGTAGGAAACCAATAATTAGAAATTGAAGCCAATAATTTGATAATTATGACCTAGTAGGAAGTTGGATAAGTCAATTTAGAAGTATGCAGAATCTGGAAAAATCTAAAGGATTTTTTTTTTCTTCAAACACCAATTTGGTACCGAATAAACACATATAGTGAATAAAACTTTAATAATAACACATAAAAAATAGAACCTGGGAAGATAAATATGCAAAGGGGTTCTATAAGAAACAAGAATGGTTATAGAGCAGCAAGTCCCTGCCAATAGAACAAGAGGCAGTGGACTTAACCTAGAACGAGAGTAAGTAGGCAGGATAAACAAAAAGATAGAAGAATATGTTAGATTAAATCTCCTATAATCCAACAGATACATTTGCAAATACATAGGAATGAAAACATAAATATGATAACTGCAAAAAAAACAACTCTTCCAATTATTACATTTAGAAAAAGGAAGATGATACGAAGCTCTCTACAAGAAACAATTCTAAATGATGTAGTGTTGCTTGATAAAAATCACAAGGACCCTACTACCACAATGTCAATAGGAGTGGCCATTCTACAAGCTACACTGGGAAACGTCCACATCATAACCAAGTAGATCCATAGGAGTGGCCATTCTACAAGCTACATAGGAAAATTTCCACATCATGACCAAGTAGATCCAGGACTATGAGGAAGGTTGAAAGAGGATGACAGATGAAATCATCAAGTTACACAAGATGCTCCAAAAAAAAACAAGTTGGCAAAACCCTTGAGGACTTCAAGATATTTTCTTGTAAGATGCAGTGTGATCTTGGAGAGGCCTCCACGAGCTTGTACCTTAGAGCTTGTGAGATTCAAATCATTTCCTAGGATTTTAATGGATATATTGAAAGAGGAGAGGCTATCAGGGAAGACACGAGGCACTTTTTCTGATGGTGCGCTCAATCAACATATATGATAACTTGAAGTTAATACTAGGATATTGGATTTTAATCGAAGCACAAAAGCAGAAAGAGATAGAGGAAGAAGAAAGGGAGGAAATACTCAAAGTTCTAGAGGAAAGAATGAGTATTATTAGATTATATGTTCAGAAAAAGAAAAAAGGAGAAGAGAAACAAACTGGTGGTTATGAATCTTAGGGATGTTGTTGATGGTGCTAAAGGTGCCGATGGTGGTTATGAATCTTAAGAATGTTGTTGATGGTGCTAGATCTACTGCTAGTGGTGCTGTAATAAATCATAAGGGACTCGTGCTCCATAGAAAAAGATAACAATCCTAAGTTTTAATTTCCATAAGCAAGGCCTTCATAGATTTCCCCATGACAACATAAAAGGAACTAGCATATAAAAAATGCATCCATAACAACAAGGTAAAAATAACAAAAAATATGTATTCATCCAAAAAATGTAGCAGGGAAATAGCCAAACAGTACATATCTTCTTCCATGGAAAATATGAATAGAAATTCAAAGGATTCATTATACTTCTATGGAAAAGATGAATAGAAATTCAAAGGATTCATTATACTTCTGAAATGACTTAAATCAAGTTACCACATATAGCAACATTGATGGCTCATCAGAATTTGTTTACTTCTAGAGAATAAGGAAAGCAATAGCTGTTTCGATTGAAATCAAATCTTGGTTTCAGGTCCTTGATGTCAATCCCAATTAACATATATGTTATATCAATAGCTTACAATGTTGTATATCTTTGAGAAATTATCTCATATTTACATGAATTTAAGATTAAGTGTAAAAATGACTTGATTGAGAAGTTATCCAAGTTACTCAGCAAGTTCCAACATCCACAAAGATGGCATATGCATGTCCCCTTGTCAGTGATCTCTATTTATATAATTCTTAGAAAAAAAATATTCAAGTCAAATCCAAATTAGTTAACCTATATCTAAGCCAAAAAATTTATGCAATTACAACAAAAACTAACATAAGGAGAATTCGCTCCCTAAGAACCTCTGCATCTATTTTTTCCAGCACATAAATATTCAAAATACAAAAATATTCATATAAAGTAGCACTAAACATGTAAATCATTAGACAGGAAACTTATTACATATAAATGATTAGACAAGAAGGTAACCTGATCAAGAGGCCTATTTGATGAAAAAGGAATAAATATATGTGAAACAAGGCCAGAGCTGGCTAGAATGTCTCTAAGGATGCTAAAGATCCCCATTTCAAGTAATTCCTTTGTAGATAAAGCAGAGATTCTTGCACAAGTTGAAAGAAGCCTAATTAAAATAGCCTAATTAAAATTAAAACATGCACCAAGCCAAAGAACAACTTGAATAGAAATGTTAGTAAAAGGTCTCTATTTTAGAGTTAAAATTAATGATCTCACTGCTTAAAAGTAATTTATAAAAGGTTAGACTACTATGTATGTTGAAGAACTAAGAGATGCTCAGGCACTGCCTGAGTTAGTGACATATATCAGATTTGCAGCTTGCGCAATCAAGCTGTAGCTAGAGCTCTTGTTCAATTTTTTTGGAGAAGAAGAATCAGCTTTTGCAATTCTAGCCAAGAAAAATGATGCATTATCTACCACCTAAAACATAGTTAAAATTTTCGCCAGGGAGAATCCATAAGTAAGACCCACAGGAAGCTAGAGAGCTTGTTCCAATTTTATGGAGAAGAAGAAGAAGCTTCTGCAATTATAACCAAGAAAAATGATGCATTCTCTACCACCTAAAACATAATTAAAATTTTCGTGAGGGAGAATCCATAAGTAAGACCCAGAAGCAGTCACAAATTTATATATAAGGGAGAATCCATAAGTAAGACCCACAAGCAATCAAAAATTTATATATAAGTAAGACCCGTAAGCAATCATAACTTCATATATTAGTGTAATGAAACCACATAAGATAATATCAAAACATGTTACAAATACAAAAAACCTTAGTATCATTATCTAAAAGAAGGCTGGTCAAGGCTGGAATTGTTTCCATTACATAACCGGTAGTATTAGATGAACGTTGTTTGCAAATCTCTACAACTATTGAAGAAGATACTCTCTGAATAATTTAAAATTTATATTAGCCATATGATTCCACTTTTCATACTCAGAAAAATATATTGAAGGGAGGAATATATCTTACCTTTACAGCAATGGAGAAAAAATATAGGTAGGACAATGCTGCCATAAGAGCATCGCCACGAAGACAAGCAAATACATGCCTATGAGAAATGCTTTCCAATGTTTGCAAAGAATGCAACATAATGTATCACTTTATCAGATCCAACAAACAAAGACCGATTATATGAATGAATTGTTTACATTATTTCCTATATATTTTATGATTCCCAAGAAGAATTTGTACATAAACATCAATATATTGTCTTCATAAACTTTTATGAATTCCAACGATACTAGACTAACAAAATAAACAGATTATTTCTGTCATAGTTACAAAAGTAGCATGTCATATATGTCATGATCGAAGTGGAAGTTTAAATTTATATCTACACAATGTAAGGATAAACAATTGTGTTTCATATGACATGCTTGTGCAAAATATTAACCAAAAATTGAAGATCTCGAGATTGGAAGCTTTATATGTTTATAAATGCTTCTTGCTATATTGTGACTCAAATAAGCAAGAGCATATTTATTGCAATTCTATCTAGATTTCAGAGTGGGCAAGGTATGTAAATCTCTATAGATTACACATCAAATCAAGAAAGATCATATTTATTGCAATTCTATCCATATTTCCGAGTGGGAAAGGTATGTACATCTCCATAGATTAAGAATCATCCTACTAATAAAGGGCCTTATACATCAATTCGATGTTTGGCTAGGCCATAACCGTAAAAATAAATACTTATACAACTACATGTAGGACTATTACAATTTCTCCATGTAAATTTGGGTAGTAATCATTCAACACCACTTAGAAAGGGTCATATTGTATCACCTTGTTAAAAGTTTCCACTATATAATGATGCCATTGAAAGCTTCCTTCAAATGTTGATTGACACCCATTATGAAGAGGTGGGACACCATGTCACCATTTATGGTGTGAATTCTTGTCCAAACTTAACAACCACAATGGCTTCCGCTAATAAAATGCAACAACCGACCGAGGAGATCCTGGTGTATTCAGATCTAAAAGGTATGGGAAAGTTTATGATCCTAGAAAGGCTTCATCCAATGATCCATTACCCATCTATGTTCCTTCTGTTGATGATGCAAATACTAAATCTATAGGATAAAAAGTCTAGTCAGAGGGTGACCTGGTGACTGTATTTCCTGTAGATGAATCCGAGAACTTGGAGGAAAATAAAATTGGCTTCAATAGTCTTTCATCATTTTGGATTATTATATATGCCTAGTTCCCTTTGGCTCATATATGAAAAAGTACTTGTTCCAAAAAAAATTCTTCAAAGCCACAAGTTTGTGATTATGACATGCTTTATTGCAGCCTGTGTGAAGTGGAGGTATGCTATAAATTGGTTAAAAAATAAGAGCTTTGTAATTTAGAAAATTCTATATATGATTTATAATATGTAGCATGTCAGAGAATAGAGGTGAGTGAAAAGGGGATGATTCTCTCATAAAATTCTAGATATTAATCCTTTTCATTTCAGATAAAACAGACCAAAAAATAACAGAGCTTTGCAAATTCAAATAAGATCCTTAAATTTTTACTATTAAACCAAATGGAATCAGGCCACTTGATATAAACGCTATGCAAATAAAAAATACATTTCTATTTAAAAAATAAACAAATATCAGACCAGTAAGCTTATCAAGGTTCGAATCCCTTGATCTCCACACAATCGAGTAGATTCCATTAAATTTTCATGGATCCCTTGGATACAACTAAACCACAGATAGCTTGGGAAACATGGAAGGAGTATACAGTGATTTGGCCAAGGTACATAATGCCATGCCACCATCCTCTTAAGTCGTCTGCAAAAGACAGGTGTAATGCATGAAGAGATGTATACAAATATTATTAATCAAGTATTGACAAGTTAATTAAATACAAGTCCCCATGGGACCACAATTTTAGCACTTTTCTGTATTGCATGACCCAACATGCAAGATGGAAAAAACAAAGCAAATTTATGCATAATATGACCTTAGCAGCTAGGTTGGGTTATTGGCATGGTTTCACAACTCTGAAAAAATATCACTATGATCACGGATGCACTCCCACTGCTTGCCCTCTACCTCTAGGTCCCAAAAATTCACATAAAGACTTAGCAGTGAAGCATTCAACAACCACCTCTACACCAGAAAACACACAGGTGTTCCATACAAGCTACCTATCGACCCCATACCCCGCCCTCTGCATAATATCTAGCAATAAATAACCCAGGCATCTACTTCGATCAGGACTTTACACATCGGTCTGGTGTCCAAAATGAATTCAGAATAAGACTTATTTTGCTAAAATCATAAAGACTCTTCAACACATGATAAAAAAAGAGGCTTCAAGTGGATCTCTATTTAGAGAAAGCCTTTTACAAGGTGAAGGTAGTTGCAGCTCCAACATTACACATCCAGACTTCGGTAAGGATGTCTTATTCCTAAAACCGCCTATAAGTCACTATTTTCTATCTTGGTAGAGAAATGTTTTTAGCATTATATATATATATATATATATATATATATATATATATATATATATATATATATATATATATATATATATTGAATACCTGGTACAATAAGGGGTTAAGTACGCTTAGCCATTTTCAGTTCAAATCCACAGGTTCACTAAGCTCTGGTTCAAACCCAGGCGTCTCTTGGTCAGAAGATAAGTGTCCCACTTTATTTCCCCATAATCTCCCACGCTCCCCAGAGATAGAAACTATAGCCATCCTTATATAGATTATCTAGGGGAGACTCATATAGAAATTGATTTTGGTTTTCTCTAATCCAATCCTCAGTAGAGGGCAAACTTTGTTAGTGAAAATGTTGTGCGTGTCGCTGTAATGTCTCTCTTCTCCTCCTTTACCCAAACAAATTTTTTTTTTTTTCTAGTCTTGGTTCACATTTCGTTTAACCGCTACTCTGGTTTTCACTAACATTTATAACTTATGAGTGTTTTCTGATAATCACTGATCAATAGCTATCCTTGGTTAAAAATGGTTATTCTCCCAGTCTTCTTTCATTTTAATGAGATATACATTCTTAATAATATTATTGGAAATCAATGCTAACATTCGTTATGATAATAATATACTAATTATAAATATTAATAATATATTTATTTTATATTATTAACATATTACTTAATGTATTTGTTCCCATAGCATTCATACTTTGGATGTTGGGTTTTCTTACCCATTGGATCAATAATTCAGATGGGATCGAATATCAAATCCATATCGATTTTTATACCTTCACATAATGAAATGTGTATCCGGTATATACCATTAGAAATCCATATTGAAGGCCGAGGGTTTAACGACCTACCCATGGTCGGTATGCAATGGAACGAATTCTTAAATGGCCAGGGTTGAGGTGCATTCCGCCTTTGGTATAATTCCAGGTGAACCATAGGTTTATTTCAACCATATATTTACCCTCCGTGCAGTAATAAAGATATTCCATTAATTCAATTCGTACCTTGCCTGGAGGTACTCACGCATTCACTGTGGTTTACAAATCTCATGATGGTTTTGACATTACTCTCGGCTCCGGAATTGTAGTCGTTTTTTTTTTTCTTAGTACTGAAAATGGTGAAGGGAAGACACGTGACACCCGTAGCAGGAGGTACCGCGTCCAACCCAGAGCGTATTCAATTTTTTTCCGCTTGTTTTGTACCCGGTTGTGGACTGGCTCACCATTGAAAATTTCGAGCCAGGTAAAAAATTATTTCCTCGAATTAACTCGGAGATCGCCTCGGGATTTCACTGAGATTTCTGCCGTCGTAAACCTGGTTCCCGCGCTTGCCATTCCTTGTGCATAACTCTAGATCTGAGTATGTTGTTCAGTCATCGTTTTCGGTCTTAGGGTTACGATGTGCATTATAAATATAGTCTTCAGCGAGTGTGCCACTTTTCCAGGTTGATTACTTCTCATCTCGCCTTTCAGTCTTTTTCCTCGGGCATCAGAGTTCATACAACCCTGAAGAGTGCAATGCAGGGCGGCATTTCACCACTTGTAAGTTGTTAATCGACTTCCTTCTCTGCTATTTTGTTCTGCGTTAGTTTCCAAATGGTTTATTCCCCAGTGGGAAATTTTCTGGCGTTTGTTTACTCTCAGAACTGATTCTCTGTTGTTTCGTTCTCATTACAGTTAATACCCTGCGTTTTCTGAATCTCCTTACTCATTCCAGGTATAACCTGGTTCATATGGTTTTGTCAATTCTGTCTATGGTTGGCTTGTATCGGTTAATATATTTTACCCATTCCTCCTGATTTTTCTTGTTCGGTTCTATTGGGTACCCCTGGATTCGACTTATCAGCGATCTCGAGTCATTACTCTCAACGAAATGAGTAATAGTCCCAGGGTTTCGATCTCCTTCGTCACTAATAACATATGTCTGGTTTTCTATTTGTATTCATAACATTTTCTCGTTTACTATTTTACTACCCTTCTCGCAATGTATTCCAACTTCGTTTTGTTCTTATGCCAGGTACCAGGAGCACCATCCTAACGAGGGTTGACTCCAGTAAATTTATTTCCCGCCTTGCTAAACTCCTCATGTCAGCTATATTTTGTATGGCTCGTTTACAGAACTGGTTGATATACCCTCCCATTGATGTGTTCGGAACATTGTAACATTGTATTATATTGGTCACTGATATCGTTTATTGTCTGCAAGGGTTTGTGCCGTGGTTTTTCCTATTTTACTCCACAACCCATCACAGAGTTTTTCCTTTTTACTTCTGTTAACTATCGTCATAACCATAGTTACTTTCCGGGCAAAATTTTAAGTTAATAACTCATTGGAAACTATGTTTTTACATTGCATACGCTCCTCTGTCGATATTCATCTCTACGCTTATGGTCTGGTTTATGGATTTGCGCATATATGTTTATATTCCATGCGACACCAAATTTTGTTTTTATACAGGGGTCTCAATTCTATTCCGATATATATATATATATATATATATATACTAATTTGATAAAAATGATGTGTTTTTATTAATCAATCTAGAAAGTATTACGACTGAGAGGAAGCGATTTCCAAATATGTTTAATTTTCAAAACAATTATTGACATAGTTTTATGAATACCTGTAACTGATGAGTAGTCCGGATACTTTGGGGTTATACAACAACGTTTTTCCTTCTTACCAATTTTTCTTGCAGATTATACTCTCGTACCCTCACTCAGTACATTTAATCACTGCTCTTTCAATATTTTTGTCCTTATGTTAAACTGTAATTCGTAACAGAAGGTTACGAAGCTAATTTTATTTTAATGGTGGATATTTTTATTTGTGAGACCTGTGCATGTATTTTTTACAATCCGTGGCTAGTTTGGCAAGTTCGAGAATGAAATGTGGAATAGTCTGGTATTTTCTAATGTGGTTATACTCTTATCCAATTTCATGCAGATGTTATAACAATGAGAGTTAAATGCCAATCACTTGTATTACTACGAATTTCTTCAATTTCATTTATAGAGGTTTTTTTATAATTAACCTTCGAAATGGTAGTTTGTCTGGTTTAGTTAATCAATGATTAAATCTTGACTGAGTAGCAGAGTTCTTCTTGAACTTATTTTAGTAATTGGTGTCTTTTCCAGAATACCATTTCGAATGTAGTAACCATTAAGTTTTTTTTTTTTCCTTGTTCTGATAGATGTAATTCTAACCAAACTAGTACCGCATGAGACTTCTTTTCATTCTATAATACAGGAACAGGTTCAAGTTACATTAACTGTACTATGAATTTATAGAGTTCTCCACCATTTACTTGAGCATTAATTTAGAGAATTTAGAGAATGTCTCCTCAATATAACTACTGACACTCATAGTTTTATACTGAAAGATTAGAAATGTCTAACAGCTAAATTATCTGTAAGGAATTATGTATCCTCAGATTTAAACCGAACACGGTTTAGAGTTTCTGGTGGATTCTACTTTACAGAAGTTCTGACTACAACTATACAGAATTTTGGAAGGTACATACCTGATAATTAATTCTGTTGAATGTAGCATTAATAACTATAATATATAAACATAAATTTATATGTAGCCAATTCATACTACAGGAATTAAAACACCAGATAAATTGGATTACATACCCCTCATGCAGTCGACCAACCTCCCAACCTTAGAGTTCTTCTGTCTCCCAGAACTCACCCCCGAGCTGAGATCACCTCCACCACAGACCAACCACTGATCTGTTTAGGAGCAGCTTATTTAAGCTAATGTTTCCCCAAAGCATGTTTCTAATTCTGCGTCCAAAATATCAGGACGTTTTTCTTTCTGTTTGCCTAGGCTTCCCATTTTAGGGATTCTTTAAAGCTGTTTTATGCTTTTCCTCAGCTTTTCTAGCTTTTTACCTCTTCCCAACTACTTTCATCATCATTGGGGAAACTTAGATTTTTACTCAAAATCTAATTTAGAAATAATTCCTTTCAAGGCTTTTTGAAAGATTGTGGGGAATTAGTTGCCTTATCCATCCTCATGGAATTAGCAAGTGATCTCAAATTCTCATTCTGGTCAATATGCACAAAATCATTTTATTCATTTCCTCAATTTAAATATTAATTTACATTCACAAAATACTTATCCTTTGGGGTCCACTCCCCTTAGGATTAAACTTCAAATGTCTAACTTTGAAATTCAAACACATAAATTTGGGGTGTTACATATTCCCCCTCTGAAAATAAACACCGTCCTCGATGTTATTATTCAACTACTAGAGTTCATTTTTCAAACAAAAATGGATATCTTTCCCTCATTTCAGCTTCTCTTTCCCAGGTAGCTTCTTCAGTAGTAAAGTGCTTCCAGTGCACCTTTACTCTTGCTACTGTTCTGTTTCTCAATTCAATTTCTTCCCGCTCCAATATTTGAAGTGGTTCTGGAAGAAACTCCCCTTCTGGTTCCACCTGTACAACATTCCAATCAACTATGTGAGAAGCATCATGCACATATCTTTTTAATAACGAAACATGAAACACATCATGAACTCTAACATGGGGTGGTAAGGCCAACTTGTAAGCCACTGGTCCCACCCTTTCTAATACTTCAAAAGGACCACAATATCTAGGAGCCAGTTTTGCACAACTTCCAGCATAAAGTGTGCTCTTTTTGGGTTTAATACGCAAATACACATGATCCCCCACTTTGAATTCTCGGTGCACTCGTTTCTTATCAGCATAGTTTTTCTGGCGATCTTGTGCTGTCTTGATGTTTCTTTGTATATGTTTAAAAATTCTTTCCATCTCTTGTAAGGCATCGGGCCCCAACATTAGTTTATCCTCTGGTTGGCTCTAGCTCAAAGGAGTACGACACTTTCTTCCATACAGTGCCTCAAACGGACTCATCTTGATAGAGGATTGGTAGCTGTTATTATAGGAAAATTTGGCTAAATGCAAATACTCTTTCCACTTTGATGGCCTATCCATCACATATATTCTTAGCATATCCTCCAAAATTTGATTAGTCCTCTCTGTCTGCCCATCGGTCTGAGGGTGATAGGCAGTACTAAAATTCAACTTAGTACCCATCGCTCCAAATAGTCCTTTCCAAAAAGCTGCTTTAAACTTAGCATCTCAGTCTGAAACAATTACCTTTGGAACCCCATGAAGCCTTACTACCTCCTTCAGGAACACATTCGCTACTTGAGCTGTCCCAAAGGTAGATCTCACTGGAATAAAGTGGGCAGCTTTTGTTAGAGTGTCTACTACTACCATTACAGAATCATGCTGGTATTTGGTTTTGGGTAATCCTATTATAAAGTCCATGGAAACTGTGTCCCAATTCCATTCTGCAATTGGCAAAGGGTTTAAAAGACCCGCCGGATGTTGATGCTCAACTTTGACTAGTTGACATTCCATGCACCTACTTAAATATTCTGCTACATCTCTCTTCATTCCTGGCTAGAACAACTTCTTTTTCAGGGCTGTTAACATTTTCTGATATCCTGGATGTCCTGCATATGGCTGTTTGTGATATTCATCCAGAATTTCCCTTTTTAAGGACTCTACATTGGGAATATACAACCTGTTTTTATAACAGATCAGCCCTTTTTGGTTTTGAGTGAAATCAGTTTTCTCCTTTTTCTGTAGTTTCACCAAGAGTGTTTCATAGTTTGGATCTTGATTTGCTGCTTTTCTCACCAACTCTTCTACTTCGATCTGGGCACTACTTCCAATGTTGTTTATATTCTGACAAGCATTCCTGCTTAATGCATCAGCAACTTTATTTTCTTTTCCCTTGATATGTTTTATATCCATATCAAATTCACTTAAAAAGGATAGCCATCTGGCTTGTCTTGCATTCAGATCAGTTTGGGAAAAGAAATATTTGAGACTAATATGATCAGTCATCAATGTAAACTTTTTCCCCAGAAGATAGTGCCGCCACATTTTCAAAGCATGGATAACAACTGCTAATTCCAAATCATAGACACTATAATTCTGTTCATGTATTTTCAGTTTCCTAGATTCATAGGCAATAACTGAATTTTCCTGTAAAAGGACTCCTCCCAACACCTCTCTACAAGCATCTGTACATACAACAAATTCTTTATCAGGATCTGCAATCTTCAGTATAGGGGCTGTAGTGAGTTTTAGCTTTAATTGATCAAAACTGTTTTGGCATTTTTCGGTCCACATAAATTTGACACATTTTCTTTGTAATGAAGTAATGGGATGTGCTATGGCAGAGAATCTTTCTACAAATCTGCGATAATAGCCTGCAATCCCCATGAATGATATTACTACTGAGACATCAGTTGGTACAGGCCATTCTTTTATAGCCTTTATCTTTTCAGGTTCAACAACAAGACCTTGTTCAGAAATAATATGACCCAAGTATTGAATCTTATCTTTATAAAATTCACATTTGCTGAACTTGGCATATAGCTGATTTTCTTTCAGAGTTTGCAACACTATCCGCAAATGTTCTCTATGTTCCTCCTCATTTTTGGAGTAGACCAAAATATCATCTATGAACACAAGAACAAATTTATCCAAGTACTTATTTAACACACTGTTCATCAAACACATAAATGTGGCAGGGGCATTTGTCAATCCAAAAGGTAGGACTACAAATTCGTATTTTCCATACCTGGTTAGAAAAGTTGTTTTGCTGATGTCTTCTTCGTTGATTCTGAGCTGGTGATACCCAGTTCTTAAGTCAATCTTCGAAAAGACTGAAGCTCCTCTCACCTGATCAAAAAGATCATCAATTCTAGGTATAGGATATCTATTCTTAATGGTCAACTTGTTCAGTTGGCGATAATCAATGCACATCCTAAAAGTTTCATCTTTCTTTTTTCACAAATAAGACTGGTGCTCCCCAAGGAGACACACTTGGTCTGATATAACCTTTATCTAGCAATTCTTGCAATTGCATTTTCAGTTTCATAAGTTCAGGAGGACTCATTCGATAAGGGGCTTGGGAAACAGGTGTTGCTCCTGGCACTATATCGATTGTAAAGTAAATTTCTCTTTTCGGGGGAAGATGAGGAATCTCATCTGGAAAGACTTCCTTAAATTCCCTTACCACCGGTAAATCATTCAGCAGATTTTCTCCAGTTTTCTGTTCTACTTCCTCCACATGTACTGCATAAACTTGGTATCCTTTTCTAGCTGTTCGTTTTAATTGTAGTGCTGATATTTGTCTTACTGAAATGGATTCTGGTTTTCCTTTGAGAGAAAAAGGTTTCCCTTCTTCATCCACACAATGCAGGGTTTTATCCCAGCAGTTCATCAGGGCTTTCTTCTTTTCCAGCCAATCCATTCCTATCAGCAAGTCATAAGATCCTAACGGTAGTATTTTCAGATTTACTTCTGTTTGAAAATCATTTAATTTGATTGATGTTCTAGGAAATTTATGTGTTACCTTTCTCTTAGTTCCAGTGGCAAGCTGTACCAACCATGACTGCTGAAATTTTTCAGGTTTAAGATTACATTTTTCTACAATTCTAGGACTAATGTAACTCAAAGAAGCACTCGGATCAATCAAAACAGTAACAGGTTGGTCAGAAATCTTACCCTCCATTTCCACCATGGTTGCTTGATGTTCTGCTTGCCAATTTTCCAAGGCTGCACTGATAGTTGGTATATTTCTGGCTATGTCATTTATTGTTGTCGCTTCTCGATCCCTCATGATCATATGAATGTTTCGATGAGGACAGTCCCTCAAAAGATGGGGTTCTCCACAGCCCCAAAATCTCAAGGGTTCCTTCATTCTGACTGTCCCTTCCTTTTTACTGTCTCCATCTATTTGTTTTGAAGCCACTTGGGACTGAGCAGTTTGACTTTCTTTGGGTTTATTAAACTTTTTCCGCTGATGATCCCTGCCAAAGTTCTTTAAATAGGTTGGTTTCTGTTTCTTTCCTTTGAACTCACTCTTATTTTTCCAACCCCTTCCATGCTCAGCCTTTACTTTAAACTGCTGATAGCATAGTCTAGCCTTCCTTACTGCCTCGTCCATTATTTTTGGATTATCAAACTCAATCTTCTCTTTATACACAGTCGGAAAACAATTCAGAAACCATTGTACATTTTCCTTCTCTTCCCTAACGTAAGCGACATATCTCAACAGATTTGTAAATTTAGTGACAAACTCATCGATAGTGAGCTGTCCCAGTCTAAGTTCATGAAATTCTTTGGCTTTATCGTCATAGTAACGTTCATTTAGATAACGGTTTTTGAACTTAATCTGAAAATCCTCCCAAGTAACTATCTTTTCATCAATGGCATGAACCATTTTGTCTCCTCCCACCATAGGGTAGCCTTACCTTGTAGTTGGTAAATAGCTAATCTGGCCTTCAGATTGCTTTCATATTCATAGACCTGGAAATATTTTATCATGTTCAGCAACCAAGCCTCTGCATCTTCCTCCTTCTCCCCATCATAGGAGGGAGGTTTTATCTTTCGGAATTCCCCCTGTAATTCCCTTTTCTGTTTATACTGATGCCTAGCAGCATCATCATCATCAGACTCATCAATCTTCCTCTTTCCGGAACCTTCGCCTTCTTGGCTATTCCTTGAGGCTAACTCTCTGATGATATTTTCCTACTCCTTACTGGCTGATGACAACCTGTCATTTTGGCTTCTTAGCTCAGCCAATTCTCGTTGCAACCTGTGCAACATAGCCATCATCGGAGCATTGGGATCTGGTATACTATACTCATCACACAGATCCACATAAATTTCTTCACCTTTTGCCATTTCCGCACCACTGTACACTACACAACCCAGATCAGTAATATTTACAAGAAAATTTCCACAATACTCATTTATACAAGGAATACACAGCAACAGTAAGCACAATGACAACAACCCAGTGTTATAACTTGGGCTCTGATACCATTTGTAACGTCTCTCTTCTCCTCCTTTACCCAAACAATTTTTTTTTTTTCTAGTCTTGGTTCACATTTCGTTTAACCGCTACTCTGGTTTTCACTAACATTTATAACTTATGAGTGTTTTTTGATAATCACTGATCAATAGCTATCCTTGGTTAAAAATGGTTATTCTCCCAGTCTTCTTTCATTTTAATGAGATATACATTCTTAATAATATTATTGGAAATCAATGCTAACATTCATTACGATAATAATATACTAATTATAAAGATTAATAATATATTTATTTTATATTATTAACATATTACTTAATGTATTTGTTCCCATAGCATTCATACTTTGGATGTTGGGTTTTCTTACCCATTGGATCAATAATTCAGATGGGATCGAATATCAAATCCACATCGATTTTTATACCTTCACATAATGAAATGTGTATCCGGTATATACCATTAGAACTCCATATTAAAGGCCGAGGGTTTAACGACCTACCCATGGTCGGTATGCAATGGAACAAATTATTAAATGGCCAGGGTTGAGGTGCATTCCACCTTTGGTATAATTCCAGGTGAACCATAGGTTTATTTCAACCATATCTTTACCCTCCGTGCAGTAATAAAGATATTCCATTAATTCAATTCGTACCTTGCCTAGAGGTACTCACGCGTTCACTCTGGTTTACAAATCTCATGATGACTTTGAAATTACTCTCGGCTCCGGAATTGTAGTCATTTTTTTTTTCTTAGTACTGCAAATGGTGAAGGGAAGACACGTGACACCCGTAGCAGGAGGTACTGCGTCCAACTCAGAGCGTATTCAATTTTTTTCCGCTTGTTTTGTACCCGGTTGTGGACTGGCTAACCATTGCAAATTCCAAGCTGGGTACAAAATTATTTCCTTGAATTAACTCGGAGATCGCCTCGGGATTTCGCTGAGATTTCTGCTGTCGTAAACCTGGTTCCCCCGCTTGCCATTCCTTGTGCATAACTCTGGATCTGAGTATGTTGTTCAATCATCTTTTTCGGTCTTAGGGTTACAATGTGCATTATAAAATATAGTCTTGAGTGAGTGTGCCATTTTTCCAGGTTGATTACTTCTCATCTCGCCTTTCAGTCTTTTTCCTCGGGCATCAGAGCTCATACAACCCTGAAGAGTGCAATGCAGGGCGACGTTTCACCACTGGTAACTTGTTAATCGAATTCCTTCTCCGCTATTTTGTTCTGCGTTAATTTCCAAATGGTTTATTGCCCAGTGGGAAATTTTCCGGCGTTTGTTTACTCTCAGAACTGATTCTCTGTTGTTTCGTTCTCATTACCCTTAATACCCTGCGTTTTCTGAATCTCCTTACTCATTCCAGGTATAACCTGGTTCGTATGGTTTTGTCAATTCTGTCTATGGCTGGCTTGTATCGGTTAATAGATTTTACCCATTCCTCCTGATTTTTCTTGTTCATTTCTATTGGGTACCCCTGGATTCGACTTATCAGCAATCTTGAGTCATTACTCTCCACGAAATGAGTAATAGTCCCAGGGTTTCGATCTCCTTCATCACTAATAACATAGGTCTGGTTTTCTATTTGTATTCATACCATTTTCTCGTTTACTATTTTACTACCCTTCTCGCAATGTATTCCAACTTCGTTTTGTTCTTATGCCAGGTACCAGGAGCGCCGTCCTAACGAGGGTTGACTCCAATAAATTTATTTCCCTCCTTGCTAAACTCCTCATGTCAGCTATATTTTGTATGGCTCGTTTACAGAACTGGTTGATATACCCTCCCATCGGAGTGTTCGGAACATTGTAACATTGTATTATATTGGTCACTGATATCGTTTATTGTCTTCAAGGGTTTGCGCCGTGGTTTTTCCTATTTTACTCCACAACCCATCACAGAGTTTTTCCTTTTTACTTCTGTTAACTATCATCATAACCATAGTTACTTGCCGGGCAAAATTTTAAGTTAATAACTCGTTGGAAACTATGTTTTTACATTGCATACGCTCCTCTGTCGATATTCATCTCTACGCTTATGGTCTGGTTTATGGATTTGTGCATATATGTTTATATTCCATGCGACACCAAATTTTGTTTTTATACAGGGGTCTCAATTCTGTTCCGAAATATATATATATATATATATATATATATATATATATATATACACTAATTTGATAAAAATGATGTGTTTTTATTAATCAATCTGGAAAGTATTACGACTGAGAGGAAGCGATTTCCAAATATGTTTAGTTTTCAAAACAATTATTGACATAGTTTTATGAATACCTGTAACTCATGAGTAGTTTGGATACTTTGGGGTTGTACAACAACGTTTTTCCTTCTTACCAATTTTTCTTGCAGATTATACTCTCGTATCCTCAGTCAGTACATTTAATCACTGCTCTTTCAATATTTTTGTCCTTATGTTAAACTGTAATTCGTAACAGAAGGTTACAAAGCTAATTTTGTTTTAATGGTGGATATTTTTATTTGTGAGACCTTTGTATGTATTTTTTACAATCCGTGGCTAGTTTGGCAAGTTCGAGAACGAAATGTGGAATAGTCTGGTATTTTCTAATGTGGTTATACTCTTATCCAATTTCATGCAGATGTTATAACAATGACAGTTAAATGGAAATCACTTGTATTACTACGAATTTCTTCAATTTCATTTATAGAGGTTTTTTTATAATTAACCTTCGAAATGGTAATTTGTCTGGTTTAGTAAAGTAATGATTAAATCTTGACTGAGTAGCAGAGTTCTTCTTGAACTTATTTTAGTAATTGGTGTCTTTGCCAGAATACCATTTCGAATGTAGTAACCATTAATTTTTTTTTTCCTTGTTCTGATAGATGTAATTCAAACCAAACTAGTATTGCATGAGACTTCTTTTCATTCTATAATACAGGAATAGTTTCAAGTTTCATTAACTGTACTATGAATTTCTAGAGTTCTCCACCATTTACTTAAGCATTAATTTAGAGAATTTAGAGAATGTATCCTCAATCTAACTACTGACACTCATAGTTTTATACTGACAGATTAGAAATGTCTAACAGCTAATTTATCTGTAAGGAATTATGTATCCTCAGATTTAAACCTAACATGGTTTAGAGTTTCTAGTGGATTCTACTTTACAGAAGTTCTGACTACAACTATACAGAATTTTGGAAGGTACATACCTGATAATTAATTTTGTTGAATGTAGCATTAATAACTATAATATATAAACAGACATTTATATGTAGCCAATTCATACTACAGGAATTAAATCACCAGATAAATTGGATTACATACCCCTCATGCAGTCGACCAACCTCCTAACCTTAAGAGTTCTTCTGTCTCCCAGAACTCACCCCCGAGCTGAGATCACTTCCACCACAGACCAACCACTGATCTGTTTAGGAGCAGCTTATTTAAGCTAATGTTTCCCCAAAGCATGTTTCTAATTTTGCATCCAGAATAGCAGGATGCTTTTCTTCCTGTTTGCCTAGGCTTCCCATTTTAGGGATTCTTTAAAGCTGTTTTATGCTTTTCCTCAGCTTTTCCAGCTTTTTACCTCTTCCTAACTACTTTCCTCATCATTGGGGAAACTTAGATTTTTACTCAAAATCTAATTTAGAAATAATTTCTTTCAAGGCTTTTTGAAAGATTGCGGGGAATTAGTTGCCTTATCCATCATCATGGAATTAGCAAGTGATCTCAAATTCTCATTCTGGTCAATATGCACACAATCATTTTATTCATTTCCTCAATTTAAATATTAATTTACATTCAAAAAATACTTATCCTTTGGGGTCCACTCCCCTTAGGATTAAAGTTCAAATGTCTAACTTTAAAATTCAAACACATAAATTGGGGGTGTTACATATTCCCCCTCTGAAAATAAACACCGTCCTCGGTGTTATTATTCAACTACTAGAGTTCATTTTTCAAACAAAAATGGATATCTTTCCCTCATTTCAGCTTCTCTTTCCCAGGTAGCTTCTTCAGCAGTAAAGTGCTTCCAGTGCACCTTTACTCTTGCTACTGTTCTATTTCTCAATTCAATTTCTTCCCGCTCCAATATTTGAAGCGGTTCTGGTAGAAACTCCCCTTCTAGTTCCACCTGTACAACATTCCAATCAACTATGTGAGAAGCATCATGCACATATATTTTTAATAACGAAACATGAAACACATCATGAACTCTAACATGGGGTGGTAAGGCCAGCTTGTAAGCCACTGGTCCCACCCTTTCTAATACTTCAAGAGGACCACAATATCTAGGAGCTAGTTTTGCACAACTTCCAGCATAAAGTGTGCTCTTTTTGGGTTTAATACACAAATACACATGATCCCCCACTTTAAATTCTCGGTGCACTCGTTTCTTATCAGCATAGTTTTTCTGGCGATCTTGTGCTGTCTTGATGTTTCTTTGTATCTGTTTAACAATTCTTTCCATATCTTGTAAGGCATCGGGCCCAAACATTAGTTTATCCTCTGGTTGGCTCCAGCTCAAAGGAGTATGACACTTTCTTCCATACAGTGCCTCAAACAGACTCATTTTGATAGAGGATTGGTCGTTGTTATTATAGGAAAATTCGGCTAAATGAAAATACTCTTCCCACTTTGATGGCCTATCCATCACATACATTCTCAGCATATCCTCCAAAATTTGATTAGTCCTCTCTGTCTGCCCATCGGTCTGAGGGTGATAAGCGGTACTAAAATTCAACTTAGTACCCATCCCTCCAAATAGCCCTTTCCAAAAAGCTGCTGTGAACTTAACATCTCGGTCAGAAACATTGACTTTTGGGACTCCATGTAATCTTACTATTTCTTTTAGAAACACCTCTGCTACTTGGGCTGTCCCAAAAGTAGACTTAACAGGTATAAAGTGTGCAGCTTTTGTCAAGGTGTCTACTACCACCATTACTAAGTCATGTTGGTGTTTGGTTTTGGGTAATCCTATGATGAAATCCATAGAAACAGTGTCCCACTTCCATTCTGCAATTGGTAAAGGGTTTAAAAGACCCGCCGGATGCTGATGCTCTACTTTGACTAGCTGGCATTCCATGCATCTACTTAAATATTCTACTACATCTCTTTTCATTCCTGTCCAGAACAACTTCTTTTTCAGGGCTATTAATAATTTCTGATATCCTGGATGTCCTGCATATGGCTGTTTGTGATACTCATCCAGAATTTCCCTTTTTAAGGACTCTACATTGGGAATATACAACCTGTTTTTATAACAGATCAGCCCTTTTTGGTTTTGAGTGAAATCAGTTTTCTCCTTTTTTTGTAGTTTCACCAAGAGTGTTTCATAGTTTGGATCTTGATTTGCTGCTTTGCTCACCAAATCTTCTACTTCGATCTCGGCACTACTTTCAATGCTGTTTATATTCTGACAAGAATTCCTACTTAATGCATCAGCAACTTTATTTTCTTTTCCCTTGATATGTTTTATATCCATATCAAATTCACTTAAAAAGGACAGCCATCTCGCTTGTCTTGCATTCAAATCAGTTTGGGAAAAGAAATATTTGAGACTAATATGATCAGTCATCAATGTAAACTTTTTCCCAAGAAGATAGTGCCACCACATTTTCAAAGCATGGATAACAACTGCTAATTCCAAATCATAGACACTATAATTCTGTTCATGTATTTTCAGTTTCCTAGATTCATAGGCAATAACTGAATTTTCCTGTAAAAGGACTCCTCCCAACCCCTCTCTACAAGCATCTGTACATACAACAAATTCTTTATCAAGATCTGCAATCTTCAGTATAGGGGCTGTAGTGAGTTTTAGCTTTAATTGATCAAAACTGTTTTGGCATTTTTCAGTCCACACAAATTTGACACCTTTTCTTTGTAATGAAGTAATGGGATGTGCTATGGCAGAGAATCTTTCTACAAATCTGCGATAATAGCCTGCAATCCCCATGAATGATCTTACTACTGAGACATCAGTTGGTATAGGCCATTCTTTTATAGCCTTTATCTTTTCAGGGTCAACAGCAAGACCTTGTTCAGAAATAATATGACCCAAGTATTGAATCTTATCTTTATAAAATTCACATTTGCTGAACTTGGCATATAGCTGATTTTCTTTCAGAGTTTGCAACACTATCCGCAAATGTTCTCTATGTTCCTCCTCATTTTTGGAGTAGACCAAAATATCATCTATGAACACAAGAAAAAATTTATCCAAGAACTTATTTAACACACTGTTCATCAAACACATAAATGTGGTAGGGGCATTTGTCAATCCAAAAGGTAGGACTACAAATTCGTAGTGTCCATACCTGGTTCTAAAAGCTGTTTTGTTGATGTCTTCTTCCTTGATTCTGAGCTGGTGATACCCAGTTCTTAATTCAATCTTCGAAAAGACTGACGCTCCTATCACCTAATCAAAAAGATGATCAATTCTAGGTAGAGGATATCTATTATTAATGGTCAACTTGTTCAGTTGGCGATAATCAATATACATCCTAAAAGTTCCATCTTTCTTTTTCACAAATAAGACTGGTGCTCCCCAAGGAGACACACTTGGTCTGATATAACCTTTATCTAGCAATTCTTGCAATTTCATTTTCAGTTCCATAAGTTCAGGAGGACTCATTCGATAAGGGGCTTGGGAAATAGGTGTTGCTCCCAGCACCAGATCGATTGTAAAGTAAATTTCTCTTTTGGGGGGAAGATGAGGAATCTCATCTGGAAAGACTTCCTTAAATTCCCTTACCACTGGTAAATCATTCAGCAGATTTTCTCTAGTTTTTTGTTCTACTTCCTCCACATGTACTGCATAAACTTGGTATCCTTTTCTAGTTGTTCATTTTAATTGTAGTGCTAATATTTGTCTTACTGAAATGGATTTTGGTTTTCCTTTTAGAGTAAAAGGTTTCCCTTCTTCATCCACACAATGCAGGGTTTTATCCCAGCAGTTCATCAGGGCTTTCTTCTTTTCCAGCCAATCCATTCCTATCAGCAAGTCATAAGATCCTAACGGCAGTATGTTCAGATTTACATCTGTTTGAAAATCATTTAATTTGATTGCTGTTCTGGGCAATTTATGTGTTACCTTTCTCTTAGTTCCAGTGGCGAGCTGTACCAACCATGACTGCTGAAATTGTTCAGGTTTAAGATTACATTTTTCTACAATTCCAGGACTAATGTAACTCAAAGAAGCACCCGGATCAATCAAAACAGTAACAGGTAAGTCAGAAATCTTACCCTCCATTTCCACCATGGTTGCTTGATGTTCTGCTTGCCGATTTTCCAAGGCTGCACTGATAGTTGGTATATTTATGGCTATGTCATTTACTGTTGTCGCCTCTCGATCCCTCATGATCATATGAATGTTTCGATGAGGACAGTCCCTCAAAAGATGGGGTTCTCCACAGCCCCAACATTTCAAGGGTTCCTTCATTCTGACTGTCCCTTCCTTTTTACTGTCTCCATCTATTTGTTTTGAAGCCACTTGGAATTGAGTAGTTTTACTTTCTTTGGGTTTATTAAACTTTTTCCGCTGATGATCCCTGCCAAAGTTCTTCAAATAGGCTGGTTTCTGTTTCTTTCCTTTGAACTCACTCTTATTTTTCCAACCCCTTCTGTGCTCAGCCTTTACTTTAAACTGCTGATAGCATAGTCTAGCTTTCCTTACTGCCTCGTCCATTGTTTTTGGATTATCAAACTCAATCTTCTCTTTATACAAAGTCGGCAAACAGTTCAGAAACCTTTGTACCTTTGCCTTCTCTTCCCTAATGTAAGGGACATATCTCAACAGATTTGTAAATTTAGTGACAAACTCATCGATAGTGAGCTGTCCCAGTCTAATTTCATGAAATTCTTCGACTTTATCGTCATAGTAACGTTCATTTAGATAGCGGTTTTTGAACTTAATCTGAAAATCCTCCCAAGTAACTGTCTTTTCATCAATGGCATGAACCATTTTTGTCTCCTCCCACCACAGGGTAGCCTTACCTTGTAGTTGGTAAATAGCTAATCTGGCCTTCAGATTGCTTTCATATTCATAGACCTGGAAATATTTTATCATGTTCAGCAACCAAGCTTCCGCATCTTCCTCGTTCTCCCCATCATAGGAGGGAGGTTTGATCTTTCAGAATTCCCCCTGTAATTCCCTTTTCTGTTTATACTGATTCCTAGTAGCATCATCATCATCAGACTCATCAATCTTCCTCTTTCCGGAACCTTCGCCTTCTTGGCTGTTCCTTGAGGCTAATTCTCTGATGATCTTTTCCTGCTCCTTACTAGCTGATAACAACCTATCATTTTGGCTTCTCAGCTCAGCCAATTCTCGTTGCAATCTGTGCAACATAGCCATCATCGGAGCATTGGGATCTGGTGTACTATACTCATCACGCAGATCCACATAAATTTCTTCACCTTTTGCCATTCCCGCACCACTGTACACTACACAACCCAGAACAGTAATATTTACAAGAAAATTTCCACAATACTCATTCATACAAGGAATACACAGCAACAGTGAGCACAATGACAACAACCCAGTGTTATAACTTGGGTTCTGATACCATTTGTAACGTCTCTCTTCTCCTCCTTTACCCAAACAATTTTTTTTTTCTAGTCTTGGTTCACATTTCGTTTAACCGCTACTCTGGTTTTCACTAACATTTATAACTTATGAGTGTTTTCTGATAATCACTGATCAATAGCTATCCTTGGTTAAAAATGGTTATTCTCCCGGTCTTCTTTCATTTTAATGAGATATACATTCTTAATAATATTATTGGAAATCAATGCTAACATTCATTACGATAATAATATACTAATTATAAAGATTAATAATATATTTATTTTATATTATTAACATATTACTTAATGTATTTGTTCCCATAGCATTCATACTTTGGATGTTTGGTTTTCTTACCCATTGGATCAATAATTCAGATGGGATCGAATATCAAATCCACATCGATTTTTATACCTTCACATAATGAAATGTGTATCCGGTATATACCATTAGAACTCCATATTGAAGGCCGAGGGTTTAACGACCTACCCATGGTTGGTATGCAATGGAATGAATTATTAAATGGCCAGGGTTGAGGTGCATTCCGCCTTTGGTATAATTCCAGGTGAACCATAGGTTTATTTCAACCATATCTTTACCCTCCGTGCAGTAATAAATATATTCCATTAATTCAATTCATACCTTGCCTGGAGGTACTCACGTGTTCATTTTGGCTTACAAATCTCATGATGGCTTTGACATTACTATCGGCTCTGGAATTGTAGTCGTTTTTTTTTTCTTAGTACTGCAAATGGTGAAGGGAAGACACATGACACCCGTAGAAGGAGGTACCGCGTCCAACTCAGAGCGTATTCAATTTTTTTCTGCTTGTTTTGTACCCGGTTGTGGACTGGCTAACCATTGAAAATTCTGAGCCGGGTACAAAATTATTTCCTCGAATTAACTCGGAGATCGCCTCGGGATTTCGCTGAGATTTCTGCCGTCGTAAACCTGGTTCCCGCACTTTCCATTACTTGTGCATAACTCTGGATCTGAGTATGTTTTTCAGTCATCGTTTTCGGTCTTAGGGTTACGATGTGCATTATAAAATATAGTCTTCAGCGAGTGTACCATTTTTCCAGGTTGATTACTTCTCATCTCACCTTTCAGTCTTTTTCCTCGGGCATCAGAGCTCATGCAACCCTAAAGAGTGCAATGCAGGGCGGCGTTTCACCACTGGTAAGTTGTTAATCGACTTCCTTCTCCGCTATTTTGTTCTGCGTTAATTTCCAAATGGTTTATTCCCCAGTGGGAAATTTTTCGGCGTTTGTTTACTCTCAGAACTGATTCTCTGTTGTTTCGTTCTCATTACCCTTAATACCCTGCATTTTCTGAATCTCCTTACTCATTCCAGGTATAACCTGGTTCGTATGGTTTTGTCAATTCTGTCTATGGCTAGCTTGTATCGGTTAATAGATTTTACCCATTCCTCCTGATTGTTCTTGTTCGGTTCTATTGGGTACCCCTGGATTCGACTTATCAGTGATCTCGAGTCATTACTCTCCATGAAATGAGTAATAGTCCCAGGGTTTCGATCTCCTTCATCACTAATAACATAGGTCTGGTTTTCTATTTGTATTCATACCATTTTCTCGTTTACTATTTTACTACCATTCTCGCAATGTATTCCAACTTCGTTTTGTTCTTATGCCAGGTACCAAGAGCGTCGTCCTAATGAGGGTTGACTCCAGTAAATTTATTTCCCGCCTTGCTAAACTCCTCATGTCAGCTATATTTTGTATGGCTCGTTTACAGAACTGGTTGATATACCCTCCCATCGGTGTGTTCGGAATATTGTAACATTGTATTATATTGGTCACTGATATCGTTTATTGTCTGCAAGGGTTTGCGCCGTGGTTTTTCCTATTTTACTCCACAACCTATCACAGAGTTTTTCCTTTTTACTTCTGTTAACTATCGTCATAACCATAGTTACTTGCCGGGCAAAATTTTAAGTTAATAACTCGTTGGAAACTATGTTTTTACATTGCATACGCTCCTCTGTCGATATTCATCTCTACGCTTATGGTCTGGTTTATGGATTTGTGCATATATGTTTATATTCCATGCGACACCAAATTTTGTTTTTATACAGGGGTCTCAATTCTGTTCCGAAATATATATATATATATATATATATATATATATATATATATACACTAATTTGATAAAAATGATGTGTTTTTATTAATCAATCTGGAAAGTATTACGACTGAGAGGAAGCGATTTCCAAATATGTTTAGTTTTCAAAACAATTATTGACATAATTTTATGAATACCTGTAACTCATGAGTAGTCCGGATACTTTGGGGTTATACAACAGCGTTTTTCCTTCTTACCAATTTTTCTTGCAGATTATACTATCGTACCCTCACTCAGTACATTTAATCACTTCTCTTTCAATATTTGTGTCCTTATGTTAAACTATAATTCGTAACAGAAGGTTACGAAGCTAATTTTGTTTTAATGGTGGATATTTTTATTTGTGAGACCTGTGCATGTATTTTTTACAATCCGTGGCTAGTTTGGCAAGTTCAAGAATGAAATGTGGAATAGTCTGGTATTTTCTAATGTGGTTATACTCTTATCCAATTTTGTGCAGATGTTATAACAATGACAGTTAAATTCCAATCGCTTGTATTACTACGAATTTCTTCAATTTCATTTATAGAGGTTTTTTTATAATTAACCTTCGAAATGGTAGTTTGTCTGGTTTAGAAAAGCAATGATTAAATCTGGACTGAGTAGCAGAGTTCTTCTTGAACTTATTTTAGTAATTGGTGTCTTTGCCAGAATACCATTTCGAATGTAGTAACCATTAAGTTTTTTTTTTTCCTTGTTTTGATAGATGTAATTCTAACCAAACTAGTATTGCATGAGACTTCTTTTCATTCTATAATATAGGAACAGGTTCAAGTTACATTAACTGTACTATGAATTTCTAGAGTTCTCCACCTTTTACTTGAGCATTAATTTAGAGAATTTAGAGAATGTCTCCTCAATCTAACTACTGACACTCATAGTTTTATACTGACATATTAGAAATGTCTAACAGCTAATTTATCTGTAAGGAATTATGTATCCTCAGATTTAAACCGAACACGGTTTAGAGTTTCTGGTGGATTCTACTTTACAGAAGTTCTGACTACAACTATACATAATTTTGGAAGGTACATACCTGATAATTAATTCTGTTGAATGTAGCATTTATAACTATAATATATAAACATACATTTATATGTAGCCAATTCATACTAGATGAATTAAAACACCAGATAAATTGGATTACATACGCCTCATGCAGTCGACCAACCTCCCAACCTTAGAGTTCTTCTGTCTCCCAGAACTCACCCCCGAGTTGAGATCACCTCCACCACAGACCAACCACTGATCTGTTTAGGAGCAGCTTATTTAAGCTAATGTTTCCCCAAAGCATGTTTCTAATTCTGCGTCCAGAATAGCAGGATGATTTTCTTCCTGTTTGCCTAGGCTTCCCATTTTAGGGATTCTTTAAAGCTGTTTTATGCTTTTCCTCAGCTTTTCCGGATTTTTACCTCTTCCCAACTACTTTCCTCATCATTGGGGAAACTTATATTTTTACTCAAAATCTAATTTAGAAATAATTCCTTTCAAGGCATTTTGAAAGATTGTGGGGAATTAGTTGCCTTATCCATCCTCATGGAATTAGCAAGTGATATGAAATTCTCATTCTGGTCAATATGCACACAATCATTTTATTCATTTCCTCAATTTAAATATTAATTTACATTCACAAAATACTTATCCTTTGGGGTCCACTCCCCTTAGGATTAAAGTTCAAATGTCTAACTTTGAAATTCAAACACATAAATTGGGGGTGTTACAGTCGCCCACAAAACTTCATGGAAGTAGGTAACCAATGTGGCGGAGTAGATGAAGCACAAAAACCTTCGACTAGTAATATGTAAGAAAATCTGCATTCCAGTGTTTACGACATACAATTACAAGAAACTCCGAGTGTCTCATATCGTAGCTAGGGTGGTAATTCCATGTCCTCTTTCCTTGCTATAAAGTATCTGTAACATCCTAATTAAAGGATATCTAAACTCCTTGACAATTAGATAAGAAAAAACACACAATGAAATAATTGATGAGGTGTTTTAACGTTTTGTTTGTGCTTACAAATTTTTATAGCCTGACATCAAAATATTAAGTTCAAGGTTTAAGCAGTGTGAGTTGAAGCTTGAGGTCAAGCTATGAATGAAGGGGATGCATGAGGTGCAGAGGAGGCATGAGGTTTCGAGATCCAGGAATATGACCTTACCTGATTGTGAATTGTCAGGATGTGAAATCTAAAGAAGCTAAAATACTTTGAAGTTAAAATAGTCACCGTTTCCAGAGTAATATGCCCCATTTGTAGCTTGGCACTATCTATCCAAGTGATGTGGTTATCTTTGCGTCAGATGACCAATTACAGCAGAAGGGACCTTAATCTTGTGTAGACAGTGTAAAGTATGCAAAGGTATGCTAAAATTCCAATTTTTTCAGTTCTAAGTTTTCTGGTTCAAGAATAGCAATCTTACCTCCTGGTTCAAGAATAGAAATCGTACCTCCACTGTCTTCTATGACCTTCTAGGTGGCTCCTGCATCTACCTGAAAGAAGAAAGCTGAAGCAGAGAGGATTCATATGCGCTGCATGGCCAAGAGATTTTCAACCACTTGCATGCAAGCCACTTGTTTTGACCGACATGAGGCATTTGTATTTTTTTTCATCCTAGGTATAGGAAAAACCTACACCAACTAGCCACTTGTTTTTATAGTCAATATATCATATACCCCTCATGGTTGATATAAGGATATACAAAACGATACCTTAATAAACATTAAATTCTTAATGACTAATTCTAGCATTACTTTTATGGTTCAAGAAGTTATGTTGAAATATATCATGTGTATATAAGTATTTCCTTCATATTCATCGATATGAGGCCAATAAGATGGCAAAAATTTTGATTGGATGCGAAAGAATATTCGTCTGAATATGATAAAAAACACTGATTAAAAAGTATAGTGATTTCATTTAGTTCTCATGTGAACTAATAGCTAATGAAAAACTAGTTACAATAGTCCCTACAACCCCGTAGGGGCAGAGACTAAAAATACATAGAAAAACTTACGGTTCATTGTGTTCCTTTACTTGTACATGAATTAAAAAAATTTAACCCTGGTCTCCTCTGTATAATAAGTTGTAATTAAATCAATAATTTCTATGCTAAAAATAAAAATAAGTCGAGTGCATCTATTCCTATCAAAATCCATGATACCAATATCAAAACTAAGAAAGTATAATCCATAGATATCAACATTTGAGATATAATTATAGAAAAAGTTCTATAGAGGGTTACCATTGTACATCTATACTCTATACTCACTTATGAGTAGCAAAACTAAAAACCAAGAATTATTGCCTATCAATAAGGGTTGGAATTAGACCCAAACCTAAAGAGAAATCAAAGAAAAATAATAAAACATTTTTGGTATGGAATATCATACTAAAACCTAGATGGGCTTTTGGAGATAAATAAGTAATAATGGAGATTTTATGCAATAGAAGGTTATAAGACCATTTCCATTTGTAAGGATAAATTGATTTAATTTATGAAATTTTAAGTCACATAAAGAAACTAAGAGAAACAAGAATTTAAAGATGTCGACACCGTCGTAATTTAATTTCTATCAATAAAGAAAAAAATATTATTCCAAAAAATCGTGAACTATTAATTGGTTGTAAACCATTTTTATTTGAAAGCTACAAGCTAGAAGCATGGATCCCCATTAGGAATTGTGAAAATTCAATATAAATGAAAACAAGGTTTTTACCTGAGTCGACAACGTACAAGGAGGAAAAGAGATGCTAGGATGATAGGTGCTAAACTGTGATGCAAATCTTTGTTCGTAGACCACATTGTATGAAACAAGATATTATTAGTGAAATACTACAATTACTCACAGAGAAATAAATAGTAAACAAAATAGCACCATTAGTTCGAATTACTACTAAGGCTAAACAAGTCCTTCATAAAATACATTTGGATGTGAAGAGAAACATATTTAACAAAATTAAAAGTACCTCTGCTACATACTTCAATAAATTTGAACACATTAGTCCAAGAAACCGAGTAATATGATAAATGGCAAAAGAACTAAAACAATTCTCTACGATTGGAAGATTTATAGAGGAATTAAATATTTTAGAGCAACCAATTCACATAACACCACAAAAGGATACAAATGAAACTGTAACATTATCAGAATAGATGTTGTATGACAAATAAAACCTAAAACTCATGTCAGTCATTGTTTTGTAAGATCACATTACAACCGTTGATGTGGCAGGTCAAATAAACCTTCCGTGGAACCACCATCGACTAACACGTGGTCTCTTAGAAATCTCTAGAAGGCTCTACATATGTGAAGTATCGAAAACACAAAGCCATTGTTTCTAAGAAAACCATAGCATATCAAAAAATAATATCACATACAAGAACGATATCGAACCATAGGACCTTATAATGGTGTGATGTGAGAACAACAAAAAGATGTGTATAGCTATATAAAGATATTAGATACCATAAAGTCAATACACAAGTTATAGATACAACAAAGGATTTTGTGAGTGGGGACTTTTAGAAAATTACGACATTATTTTTGGAATTAGGGTTGAAATATTCCCAATATAAACCTTAAGATATTTATGACATAAATATAAGAGATTAATGAGAATGAAACACATCAATTGAGAAACAATGATGGAAACATAATTATACACCCATGTTTTTGTTTAATTTTAAAAGGTGAAATACGATACATTGATCAAAACTTTAATAGGCATAAGTCACATGAGTATAAGGCAAGAAGTTAAATTCCGATACAAAATTTATTAAACTGGCCAATGATATATAAATAGGAAGGAATAGTATTCCGTAGCAATATTGGTTTCTCAACGGAAAGGAGAGGCGAAAATTTGAATAATAGGGAGAAATTTGTATCTTTAATGAAAACAACTTGGGGAAGTAGCAATCGAGTAAAGAAAAATTTTCTGTTTCTACACGTGAAATATATATGTTGATAGAAGAATATCTATTTTATAAACACGAGTACCAAGAAAAAGGGTGTGTAGTTTATATACCAGCCTAGATCCATCTAACTCAAGGTGAAAATCTATTTTTTGAGTGAAAAACATGAGGAAATGTTTGCACCTCGAGAGATTTGATCTCTCTCGGCACATGATAGATCCAAAGTTAGATGGATCTAGGCGGGTTCTAGTTGGAGGCATCAACGTCACATTTTTCAGATTATTAAAATTTTTGTATATTTTTGAGATATAAGATGGATCTAGGCTGGTTTCAGTCGTGTGCTGCAAAGGAATATCTATCAAAGATATGATTAATTTTATCAGTAATATGTAAATATATCAAATATTAATATAATCATTTTAAATATGCTAAATATTTCTGAGATTAACTTGGTCATTTTAATTTTAAATTTTCTTAGTTACCTCAGTTCGTTGAGATGATAATTATTGTTAATAACTATAATGATAAAAAATGATGAAATATTTTTTTTAAATGCAAAGTGACAATAATAGTGTTGAAAGATAGAAAATGTGAATAATAAGAACGTACTCATGTTACAATCAATCTCAAACTATTTTCTTCTACTATTCTTATTTCCTCCCTTGTTAGTTTTGTTATCTTTTCATATCGATTATATGAAGAAAAAAAAATTAAATCGTAAACCATTTAAATCTTTAGCTCGATCTATTGTAGTAAACATGATACCTTGTCTCTCTTTCTCTCCAATATTAATATCTTAAATTACTATAACACAAAAATAAATCTACATTGTTAATAACATTTTGTGCTTACACTAAAATCAATGCATATTGTTAATCCAATCACTTTAATATTAATGTACCGTCATATATCCAATTACATCAAATCATAAATCAACATATACATTGAAATCAATGCATTTAACGCAAGCAATCAAATAAGATTAGAAAATAACTTCTACATTGAAATCAATGCACCTAATGCAATCAATCAAATAAGATTAGAAACCAACATCTACACTAAAATCAATGCATTTACTCAAAGAAATCAAATAGGATTAGAAATCACCATCCACACTAAAATCAATGCATTTAGCGCAAACAATCAAATAGTATTAGGAATAATCTACATTGAAATCAATGCATCTAGTGCAAGCAATCAAATATAATTATAAATCGACATCTAAATTGAAATCAACACATCTAGTGCAAGCAATAAAATAGTATTAGGAATCATCACCTACACTAAACTCAATGCATCTAGTGCAAGTAATCATATATCATTAGAAATAAATATCTACACTAAAATTGATGCATCTAGTGAAAATAATCAAATAGGATTATAAATCACCATCTCCACTTAAAGCAATCCATCTAGTGTAAGAAATATTCTTCCTTCTCTCCACCCTCCATCCATATCTATATCCCCATCCATCTCTTTTTTTTTTGTCACTATCTCACCCCCTTAAACACACACACTCTCGCACTCCATATATATCATTCTCTTTGTCAATCACCCTCTCGCCCCATCTCTCTCTTCTTCCCTCTCTTCCCCTTCTCTCCCTCTCCCCTACTAATATCTCTCTTTCCTCCTTTTTTCCTCTCTCTCTCTCTCTCTCTCTCCATCTTCCTTATCACTCACTCTCTGTCTCTCTAGGAACCAACATCTACACTGAAATAAATGCATTTACTCAAAGAAATCAAATAGGATTAGAAATCACCATCTAAAATGAAATCAATGCATTTAGTGCAAACAATCAAATAGGATTAGAAATAATCTACATTGAAATTAAGTCATCTAGTGCAAGTAATAAAATATAATTATAAATCGACATCTCCTTTGAAATCAACACATTCAGTGCAAGCAATAAAATTGTATTAGAAATCACCACCTACACTGAAATCAATGCATCTAGTTCAAGTAATCAAATATCATTAGAAATTAATATCTACACTAAAATTGATGCATCTAGTGAAAATAATAAAATAGTATTAGAAATCACCATCTCCACTTATATCAATCCATCTAGTGCGAGAAATATTCCTCCCTCTCTCCACCCTCCATCCATATCTATATCCCCCTCCATCTATTCTTTGTTGTCTCTCTATCTCACCTCCCTAAACACACACGCTCTCGTACTCCATATATATCAATCTCTTTTTCAATCACCCCCTCTCCCCATCTCTCTCTTCTTCCCTCTCTTCACCTTCCATCTATATCTCTATCTTCCCCTTCTCTCCCTCTCCCCCATTAATATCTCTCTTTCCTCCTTTTTTCCTCTCTCCCTCTCTCTCCATCTTCCTTATCACTCTCTCTCTCTCTCTCTCTATAAAACAAAATCTACACTAAAATCAGTGCATTTACTCAAATAAATCAAATAGGATTAGAAATCGCCATCTACACTGAAATCAATGCATTTAGTGCAAATAATCAAATAGGATTAGAAATCATCTACATTGAAACCAATTCATCTAGTGCAAGTAATCAAATATAATTATAAATCGACATCTAAATTGAAATCAACAAATTCAGTGCAAGAAATCAAATTGTATTAGAAATCACCACCTACACTCAAATCAATACATTTAGTGCAACTAATCAAATATCATTAGAAATAAATATCTATACTAAAATCGATGCATCTAGTGAAAATAATCAAATAGGATTAGAAATCACCATCTCCACTTATATCAATCCATCTAGTGCGAGAAATATTCCTCCCTCTCTCCACCCGCCATCCATATCTATATCCCCCTCCATCTATTCTTTTTTGTCTCTCTATATCACCTCCCTAAACACACATGCTCTCGTACTCCATATATATCAATCTATTTTTCAATCAGCCCCTCTCCCCATCTTTCTCTTCTTCCCTCTCTTCACCTTCCATCTCTATCTTTATCTTCCCCTTCTCTCCCTCTCCCCCATTAGTATATCTCTTTCCTCCTTTTGTCCTCTCTCCCTCTCTCTCCATATTCCTTATCTCTCTCTCTCTCTCTCTCTCTCTCTCTAGAAACCAAAATCTACATTGAAATCAATGCATTTACTCAAATAAATCAAATAGGATTAGAAATCGCCATCTACACTAAAATCAATGCATTTAGTGCAAACAATCAAATAGGATTAGAAATCATCTACATTGAAACCAATTCATCTAGTGCAAGTAGTCAAATATAATTATAAATCGACATCTAAATTGAAATCAAAAAATTCAGTGCAAGCAATCAAATTGTATTAGAAATCACCACCTACACTGAAATCAATGCATCTAGTGCAAGTAATCAAATATCATTAGAAAAAAATATCTACACTACAATCGATGCATATAGTGCAAATAATCAAATAGGATTATAAATCACCATCTCCACTTATATCAATCCATCTAGTGTGAGAAATATTCTTCCCTCTCTCCACCCTCCATCCATATCTATATCTCCCTCCATCTCTTCTTTTATGTCTCTCTATCTCACCCCCCTAAACACACACACTCTCGCAATCCATATATATCAATCTCTTTGTCAATACCCTCCTCTCCCCATCTCTCTCTTCTTCCCTCTCTTCACCTTACATATATATCTCTATCTTCCCCCTCTCTCCCTCTCTCTCCATCTTCCTTATCACTAACTCACTCTCTCTCTCTCCACCTTTCTCTCTCTATTTCTTTCTTCTTACCTCTCTCCTCCTCCACCTCCAAGTCCATCTCTCTTTCCCTCCCTCTCTCCACTCTCTCACACCATATCTCTTCCTTCCTCTCTTTCCCTTTCTCTCCCATCTCTCTCTGCCTCTCCCTCTCTCTCTTCACCCACCAACTATGTTACTATATCCCTCCCTCTCTCCTTATATCTCCTTCTCCCTGCTTATCTCCATCTCTCCTTATTTGTCTCTTTATCTCAGCCGCAAACATACACGCTCTCTCTCTGTCTCTCCCTTGTCACTCCTTCTCTCTCTCCACTTCTCACTCTCTGTATTTCTTATTTCCTACATCTCTCCCCCTCTAACTCCATCTCTCTTATCGATCCCTCTCTCCTCCTCTCTCTCAATTCCTCTCTCTTGTCCTTCCTCTCTCTCTCTCTCTCTCTCCCCTAAATCCATCTCTCTTCCCTGATCTCTCTCTCTCTCTCTCTCTCTATCTCTCTCTCTCTCCAATACTCTCTCTTCCCCCATCACTCTCCTCCTCTCTCTCATCCTTCCTCTCTCTCCCTTTCTCTCTCACCTCTCTCTCTCTCTTTTCCCTCCAATCCTCTCTCTTCCCCCATATATTTCTCTCTCTCTCTCATCCTCTCTCTTCCCCCATCCCTTTCTTTCTCTCTCTCTTTCCACCACTCTCTCTCTCCAACTACATTACTATATCCCTCCCTCTCTCCTTCTCACTTCTTCTCTCCCCCCTTCTTTCCATACATATTACTTTGTCTCTTTATCTCACCCCTAAACATACACACTCTCTCTCCATCTCTCCCTTATCACTCTCTCTCTCTATTTCTTCTTAGTTATGTAAACTAATGAACATAAATATTCGTAAATATAAAGAAGATTATGGAGTAAATATGAAAAGAGGTTTTATTTACTTACCATACCTCTACTTTATTTATATTTTTATTTATTTACCATACCCCTTTTCTTTACTATGGTATTTGGCCCATAGGCTTGTTATATAATTAGATTTCTATTTATAATCCTATTTGATATATTGTTATTTATTTACCTTACCTCTTTATACCTCTTTTATATTTATTTACTTACCATACCTCTTTATATCTATTTTATATTTATTTATTTATTCATCATACTTGTTTATACCTCTTTTATATTTATTTATTTACCCATGGTATTTGGCCCATGGTATCAATATTAATTTGTCCCATGGTATTCATACCATAGGCTTCATCTAAATAAAACCTCTTTTTAAAATTTTTTTTAAATATAAAAAGATTTATGGAATAAATATAAAAAGAATTTTTATTTATTTACCATACATCTAGATTATATATTTATTTATTTATTTACCATAGTCCAAGTATAAATTCATTTTACAAATATTTAATTAAAAGAAATATTAAAATATTTTGGATTTTGATTGTTTGTGTTGAATTAACTCTTTTCTTTTGATTTACGAAATGGTATTGACTTTAGTAAAGAGTAAAGAAGTTTAAAATTTTACTTAATTTGGAAATTCAATGTGGTAATTTTTTTTGTTAAAGGTAAATTTATGATCCATTCAAATTCACATATATAATTTACTATTCATTCAAATTATATAAATAATACATAATTGTATTAGAAATTGATATATGTTCTAGCAAAATGCGATTTTTTTTTTTTTAATTTAAAACATAAGCGGATATTTTGTATGAGGACATGACCCACGTGACATCGAGGTCATATTGGGCTATAGATGCGCCTCTCAGCACAACAAAATATGAAAACTTTATAGTG
The DNA here is from genome assembly GCA_034641835.2 of Pinus albicaulis. NCBI lineage: Eukaryota > Viridiplantae > Streptophyta > Pinopsida > Pinales > Pinaceae > Pinus > Pinus albicaulis. Next base: position 1,107,908,912 of record CM076579.1, read on the forward strand.
ATTATTTAATAATAATAAATTTTTTGTGTTGATTAACGTAAGATATATTAAGGTGTATTACAATATGATTTAAAAAAACCTTCCTTTCTCACAACAACCTTTTGAACCCTTTTTTCTAGATTTTTCCCAAACATTTATACGAGTAGAATAAGGGGCAAATTGGAACCAGTTTTCCCAAAAACATGTTATCAAATCGTAATTAATCTTGCAAGATATTATTCTGCTAGTATCCTTGGGTGAATATATAATCATAAAAGGCTTATTTCGAATAAAATATCACAAGAATAGATTGATCTAACTCGTTCTATTAACGGGTTGCTTATATTGGGGGCATAACTAGTCAATAGTGCAACTAGAAATTACCATATATAACGACCACAAATATCTCCTAATCGATGCACTTTTTAGAGGAACTTCTTGTGAATAACTTAACTCGGGATGTTTTGAAAAAAAAAATATTTTTATTTTTTCAAAATTATGCTCCATTTTCCCATAAATCACACCCGAAGTTAATGAATTCTTTTCTACCTTGCGTGAGTGTCTAATATGTTGATCATTACCTAGAGCCTTCTAGAATTGATTTGGGTGTAATGTGAATAACATAGAACCATGTTGTCAACGCTAGAAATAAAAGCCATGTAATGATTTGTATTCTTTTATACCTTGCGTGAGTGTCTAATATGTTGATCATTACCTAGAGCCTTCTAGAATTGATTTGGGTGTAATGTGAATAACATAGAACCATGTTGTCAATGCTAGAAATAAAAGCCATGTAATGATTATTTATATGAAGATGGTGGGGAAATATCTTAGTTGAAAATTGTGGCATTGGTGGTCAGCTACAAGATGTCTGACAACTGAAAAATGCATACAAACTTTTGTGTAACTATTAGAATAATGAGTTAGAATAATGACTTCCGGTAACTCGGTCATTCTGCACTTTGAGTAGTTAAATCTTTTCTATGCTTCTGCGTGTTGGATTTCCATGTGCTAGGAAAACCATCATTAGTAATAAATCAATAATTATTCTCTTTAATCCATTAAAAATAAAATAAAATAACAATAGTTAACTAATTCAACATTCTCAAGCTTATTACGACACATTTAGGGAAAAACCAAGTAATAAGGGAAATTGATGGGTGAAAAAATGTGATAAGATGAAAAAGACAAGTTGTTTTAAATTGTAAGAAAAATGGAAAATTGACAACCCAACATCTCCACAATTCCTATACTTTTTCATGTCCCCATGCAAACAGTATAAGTTTGATAACAAAAATATCTCTCTCTATTCTCTACTACTATCAAAACTTTAGAAGTTGCTTGATAAATCTAAAGAGAAGTAATACTACTATCAAAACTTTAGAAGTTGCTTGATAAATCTAAAGAGAAGTAATGTTAGATGTTAAAAATTCTCAATTGTTGACACTTGCTTTTACATTAATAGAGTTTCTTAAGATATTCAACATTTTATGTAAACCATATTTTTCAAGGAATAAAGTATTTTTTGTATAGGAAAATGCCACTCCACGTCATGTTTTCAACTTATCTTATGAAATTTCAAAAAGTTGAAGAGCTAACTCAACCACAACTTAAAAAAATCATTGGGAAGTGCACAAATAAGTTTATGAATTCCACCACAACCAACAAATAAGGAAACAAATTTACAATGAACAACAATAGAACAAATTAGCTTCTAAAAAACTTCAAGGAAAGACATAAATATATTCGCTTCTTATGAATAATTGGATCCAACACTTCAACAAACTCTCCAAGTGCACAAATACGTTTATGAATTCCACCATAGCTAACAAATAAGGCAACAAATTTACAATGAGCAACAACGGAACAAATTAGCTTCTGAAAAACTACAACGAAAGACATAAATATATTCGTTTCTTATGAAGAACTGGACCCAACACTTCAACATACTCTCCAAGTTCATAAATAATTTTCTGAATTCCACCACAACCAACAAATAAAGCAACAAAATTACAATGAGCAACAACGGAACAAATTAGCTTCTAAAAAACTTCAAAGAAAGACATAAATATATTCGCTTCTTATGAAGAATTAGACCCAACACTTCAACATACTCTCCAAATTTCTCTAACTGAATTGTGGATTAAAACCTTTGATTTATTATTATAACTATTTGTCCTTATAATTATTGAATGATCCAAAGGTGGAGTTGAGTAGCATGCTTTACAATTATAAAACAAATATCTCCTATGAAATGGAACCCAAATTAAAGCAAGTCGAGAAATTCCATGTCATAATCTTTCCTTTAAAAATATGCAGGCAATAAAAAGAAGAATTTAACACATAAGGGTTGTAACATTTTCAATGGTCCAGGTCACATGAATCAGGGAAACAAGCAAAAAACCACCCGTCCAACAAGTTTGAACTATATATATTTAGTCAGCTATATTAGAAATTATCTAAGGATCTTGGTTAATCATTGTAAAAAGAATCAATAAGTACAATTCTAACATAGGCTAATCTATGAATATGCGATCAATATATGGACAATCCACATTGGAAGAAAAAATATAGGAAAATGTAGGTTTCCTTCTTATATCTTTCTCTGGACGTTTTGATTAATATTAAACAATCTCCTGAAGCTCACTTTTGATATTTTATAGACTCCCAATATCCTCGCAAGAGATATTTGGCACCCCCACATAGTATCACACAGGGAATAAGGGTTACTAGAGCCTAATGCAACCTAAAATTTCTCATTTGTTACAACCATTAAATTCGAAACCATATATACAACATCTTAATCGGGTTTCATATTATTTCATGGCTTTTAAAATGAGAAACTCAATTAGCTATTGAATTAAGACACATATAATTCCCTTCCAGAAAGGTTTAAAATAAGTAAATATATATATATATATATATATATATATATATATATATATATATATATATATATATATATATTTCCGTTGAAATTGTATTAGGAGGCCTAAAGCCTAACAGAGGAAGGAAGTATGTATTTGATTGCTGTTGTGACCCATAACAACCATGCATGAGAAAAAACCATACTCAAGGTAATATGAATTTTTCAGGAGAAACCTTCCAACCTTCCAAAAACGTCCCTGTAAGTAACAACATCGTATTCCACATGGAAGAATGAAAAATGGATTCTATTTTTTGAAATAATCCAAAAACAATACTTGTTGGAATCTTTATCTTTCCTTCACTGAAATATTTGGGAAAATACTTCACAAAACTTAGCAAGACTTGGTAGACAACACTACAAACTCTAGAACTTCGGGAGTTCAAAAATTTCATGCAAGAATTTGTGACTATAAAAACTATTCTCTAATGTTATGATAGCTCCAGATATTTCCATTCCAGCATTCTTTAGATAAGTATTATGAGAGCAATTTCTATTTTTAGATGTTGACCTTTGGAAATATGTGCTAATAAAAAAAAAATCAAGAAGAGATGCTAATGCAAACAAAATTTTCACTTTCAGATTTAAACTACCAATATCCACATACATTACTGCCTAAAGCACTTCATCATAGAAGATGTAATTTATGATAAAAGAAACTCGTGCTAGCAGAACATCCTCGAAAGTATGAAAGAACATATATAGTGATGCAAAAACTTGTACACCAGATAGTAGATATGTGCGTAGCACCACATATACATAACACATGAACCCTTCAAAATATGTTTACAATTGTCAGAATTGATATAGGTG